>CM061044.1:103106166-103443666 GCA_030762985.1 Adelphocoris suturalis | reverse complement strand
ACTAGCGCATCCTTACATCGAGGCAAGGCGAAGTCGAAGTTATTTCACCTTGTTGTCATGGTGACGAGTAAACTATGCGAAAATGCGCCATTTGTAGACACGGCTGGACTTACTGCATAACATAGTGTTACCCAGTTCCTACTCAATATTTTCATTATTTGTAAAATGCATGGTAATAGATTTTACGCAAATTTCATCAAGTTATTATCAGGTGATGACCTCAAACGCTACGAACGCAGGATTAATCAGTGCGGTCGAGATCGATAGATGAAATGTGTGTTGGGGAGTTGACATGGGAGGAAAGTGTGATATGTTCCAGACATCAGCCGCGAAGATGTCGTGGATTACCTATCTAGTTTTCAGAACTCTTCTTTGAATCAATTAAGAAACTAAAAATCTTTAGAGTCCTGCGAAAGTGGTCATCTGAAAGGACGTGCCATGAGAGCTCTGCTAGATAGAAATATTAGGTAAGTAGGTAGCTCCAACCTATCGCATGTAGAAAGGTAAGTCCTACCTAGAGAGAAGGTATACCTGCGTACTTTCCGTATATTATTACTTGTTCATGTACTCCATAGACAAAAACGAAAGTAGGTACCTACTTAACTTTTTTCCCCTAAAATTTGCGTAACTGCAAAACTCGCGGAATAATGGCACTGCCAATGCCGTCTTTATGAAATCTTACCTTCAGATGAATGCATTTCAAGGTTTTTTCCTTACAGCTGGTTTTTAATTCATGTTGAATATTTCCTTATTCGATATTTGACAAACTTGTTAATCAGCAGTTGTATTCGTCGGCAAAGCAACAACCTACCTAATTTGTTTAGGCACTTTTAAAGACAGCGAATCTGGTAGGATCTACGTACCTGCCTACCTACCTATGTAGTTTTGTTCCTTAGAGTAGCAACAACCTGCCTTGTTTACTTTGATAAACTAGGTATCAAATCTCGCATTTTATTCATTCAATATAACAAGCAAAGGTTTTTCTGTTAAGCATAGTACTATGAACTTATAATAGAACGCTCATGAAGCTATCGAGCAATGGCCATGTACCTACACTGCAGTAAGTAGGTACTGACAAGTAAGGAATTTTCAATAATTTTTTCTTCACTGCTTTTCAGGTTAATTATTCTCAAAGTCTTAAGGAATGGAGTTCTTTATTTTTCGGACACTGATTAACTACAATAGTTGGTATAGGTTCCTAGTCCAAATAAAAACTCGTTCACCGTTAGATAGGTATCGCTGGCCACAACCTACAACCAATAATCGCGCTGGCAGGCACGATTATTGTAACTATTTAGTTGAATTGAAACTTTGTATTGCTACAACATTACTTTTGCAAAACAAAACTGTTGAAAAATGGCTTTATAACCTCGAATTAGGTTGACGTGAGACGGCAAAATTCTTGTGAAAATAAGTTAGTTGAGTTGCGATTCACTGACGTAGCTCAGTCATTGCCGACTTTGGCTGAAAAGCTAACATACACTAGGCGTTACGTCACGACAATATGGGCAATAAACTTAGAATTTCTTCGGAAGAAGTGCCGTACGAGGCACTGTTGGGGATGCCACATGTTGCCATTGGCAACTTGTCGTAGCCATGCCAACATTTTATTCCTTTATAAAATTATTAATTATCATCTGGACTGCCCAGCCTCTCTATTCAGGATATCTTTCCGTTGCCACGACTCTCAACGCGTTATAGTCCTCTATTCCACTTACCTTTCCCCCAACAAATAACCTATGTAATCACCCCTTCAGCGCCTTTCTCGTACGATGAATTTGCTCTTGAATGCCTACCCAGACTTTGATGTATTTACCCACACGATGGCCAATCCAAAATCTATACTCAATTCATGTTCTGTAATTCTCTAATTGTGTTCTGTAATAATGTATATACTGTTCTCCTTCTGTCTTTCTAGTGTTAATTTTTTTCTTATTATTGTATTTTTATGTAAAGTTAATTATGATGTGAACTTTTTCTGATTACTTTGTTATTTATGTGCGATTGGGCTTGTCCCGTAAATATACAGATAAAATGAAAAATAACTAACTCGAAAAGTTCGAAAAAGTGTCAACCTCTGGGATTCGTCTCAGAATGCCTCAAAACGGATTTCAATGGAGAAAATTTTTCAAAAATGTTTATTTTAAATATATCCGACCCATTGCAATAGCTTCATTTTCTACGAAATTGAGCAAAAATCGGGGTTCCCATTTAAAATAACGAAATTTATGTCAATTTGCGCACGTGCGCAATGCAGCCAATTTTTTTCAACAAATCCTCACCGACATCGGCAACTTCTGAAAACACGGTAATTCTTTGATTCCTTCTTTGTTTTTTAAAATAATATAATTTCTTCCCACAGCTTGAAATTGTCACCAATTCTACGTAAATATGTAATCTAAGTAAGAAGGAATGCCTAGAAACATCGGGCGGGCGTGTTGAAGACAAACTGACTGGGTGGGTGGGGGGGGGGGGGACAGAAAAGTAGCGTGCAATTTTGTAATTTTTGAGATCCTTACAGAAAAACATTAAGATTGAAAAGAAAATTTATGACTCAATAACGATTTCAGCAGGGGGAACGTTTTTGATGACGCCCTGTATACGGTATTGGGAAAATCACAATCTTGAGTTGTGACTTTGAGTGTCGAGGATATTTGTGATTCTTACAAAATATTTTTCTTCTTACTATTAAATGAATTTCATACAAAAAATTTATATTCTTACAAAAATACTTCGAGATCCTTACAAAAAAAATTAAAATTGAAGAGAAAATTTATTTTTTTGAACTCATTATTAATGGTTTTAGCAGAGGGGAACGTTTTTGACGACGTTCTGTATACTGTATTAGGAAAATCACATTCTTGAGTTGTGACTTTGAGTGTCAAGGATGTTTGAGATTCTTACTAAATATTTTTATTCTTACTTTTAAAATGAATTCCTCACAAAAAATTTATGTTCTCACAAAAATACTTTGAGATCCTTACAAATAAACATTAAGATTGAAAAGAAAATTAATTTTTTTGACTCATTATTAACGATTTTAGCAGGGGGGGGGGGGGACGTTTTTGAGTACACCCTGTACATATCCATCCGTTACCATATATGGTATTAGAAAATTCATAATCTTGAGTTGTCAAATTAAATCAAATCAAATAAACTTTATTGTACGAAGAAATATTGTTTCCATTATGTACAAGCAATAACTTAGCAATAGTTACAGCCGCTCGAGATCTAAATAGAAGAGAAAAAATTAATTTAAAAAAAAATGTACAAGTAAATGCAAAGTAAAATAAAACTATGAAAAAATTAAGTAGGGAGCAGAGGAAGGCTTATTATAAGGTGGATAAAAATTTCTTGCACGAGTTCCTAAATTTGATTATATGAGAGAGAGAGCGAATGCGGACAGGCAGAGAGTTCCACAGTCTCGCACCCACGACGCCAAACGATTGACCAAAAGCTCTGGTAGCCTGGGATACGAATGGCCCCTGATCTTTGGGAAAGAGAACCAACAAACATGCCTCTAAGGTAGCCAGGCAAAGCACCACTCATAATCTTATGAACAGTTAGTAACTGCCGCAATTTAAAGTAATTAAATAAGTCCAAACCTAAAAATTTGTGCTTGTGCTCAGAGATATGGTCCCTTAACTTTAATTCAAAAGCGTATCGAATACACGAATTGAAGGCAACCTTCAATTTTAGCCTTGAGACACCGCAAGTTTAACAGTATAAACAGAGTCACAGTAGAGGAAAATAGGACTGCAATTTATTACATAAGGGTTTATTATTTATGTATTAGACAGCCCTTCTACGTAGATCTCTGGTCCATAATTATTAAACGCCGCTTATAGTATATTTAGTATCGGAACTCGGAGCTTCGGACCTCACAAATGGGTTCAATCCATTTTACGCTTTTTAATATAGTTGATAAACAAAACAATTTATTACCAAGTCATCTTTCCAACACATAAAAGTGCTACCTATACTGTATATTGATATCATCTAATTGGTCAAATTTCAAAAAATGTGCTGACAAAATCACTGAAAATGGCTAAGAATCGTTAAATTGATATTTTTTAGCATAAGATTGGTCAAATAAAGTTTATCTACTATGAAATAGAACATTCAACAATTTATGTACCAAATTATGCTAAAAACTTGAACTTCATTAAATTTTGTTTTAAAAAATCTATAAAATTGCAAAAAATCGCCTAAAATCCAAAATCTCTTTTTGAATAGAAGAGTATCATTTAGAATACTTTTTTTTCCATAAAATTAATAGCTAACATTTTCTTTTCACTCATAAATCTCCAATTTCTATACAACTTTAAATATATTTAACACTTCGGCCGGGACATATGCCTTTTAGGCATGCTTGGTTCACATTTCTGCAGCTTCGGGCGGTTCTACTGCAACGGGTCCTCTCTCCTCCTAGGACATTGTCAGTCGACTATCTAGTGTGAAATAGGAACCATCGGGAAACGACGTTCTCCCTCCATTCCGCGGTAAGTTTCATTTTACCAGAACATACCCTGCCTTTTTGGCATACATCCCGCTGTGTGTACATGGATTTCCTGCTTTTTAGGCATGTGTCCCTCTAAGTGTAGTACGAATTGTATGATTTTTAGGCATACATCTCTTTCAAGGGGGGTTCAATGCTGAGAAGGCATATGTCCCTCTAAGAGTGAGCACGTCTTTTATGCCTAAAAAGCAGATGTCCCGTCAAGTGAAATTAATTTAAAAATAATTTTGTTTTGTTCCATCTTCGAATCTTCCAAGGAACGCCTCAGCTTCAATATTATCAGCCATTATCTGAACATGAAAATCACTTAGCATTGCTCTGCCGGGTATTTTGGTGACGTTTTTGGTATGGGTTCCTTATTTTTAATTCACACGCTTGAAAGGCATATATCCCTCTAAGAGTTCGTACCTAAATTACGAGAGGAATGCCTAAAATGCATATGTCCCTTGGAGTGTAGGTTTAGTGTATGCCTTACAGGCAGGTATCCCTCCGAACCGTAATTTCATTCATGTCCCGGCCGAAGTGTTAAAAAAAGACACTTTTCACCTATTTTTGGCTCATAGCACCCATGGGTTGTGGAGCGATCGAGCTGGCGAGAAGTTAGGACCAACTAGACCCCAAGTGGAGTCTATGTGCGAAAGAACAGATTTTTTAAGTCAATTCTAAGGCCCGAACGGCGGACGGACATTTCAAATTTGGATTCTACGCACCTTGAAACGTAAAGTGACGAAGTTTGAGGGGGGGGGGGGGGGGGTTATAAAATTTTTTTGCTATACGATCACATAGGCTTATTATTGGAAATAATAAACCAAAATTGATATTCTTACAAAAAATACTTGAAAATCCTTACAAAACACCATTAAGATTAAAAAGAAAATTTATTTTTTTGACTCATTATTAATGTTTTTAGCAGGGGGGATGTTTTCGAGGACACCCTGTATATGGTATTTGGAAAATCTCAATCTTGAGTTGTTACTTTGAGGGTCAAGGAGTCCAGTGATTGTAATGATGAAGTGGTGGTGATGGTAGCAGAGAAGGAGGGGGGGGGGGTCACGTGACCCCTTCCCCTTGAAAAGCGATAGAATGCGCGATAGAGGAAGCGGTGGAAAGGAGATGGGATGATGGGTGGTGGGGGGGAGGAGGGGGGAGGGGGACAATCAGTGGAAGCGGCCGACTTCCCTTGGAATGTCAAGTGTTCTCTTGCCCCTACCGCCTCCCTCTCGCGCCTCTTCCGTCCACCCCTTACCGCCCCCTTTACCGCCCCCGCCGCCTCCTTTCCCAGGGGGCGGATCTGCCCCCCCCGCCACCTGACCACGGTCCGGCTTCGATCGCCGCCTCCGAGCGTTGCCAATGGCAACGCCTGTCATTAAACCTATCGTCTTATCATAACCCGGCCATCTTTGTGAGGGTGGCAAGGAATCAATGAAGTACTATAACCACACGATTCCTCCTCCGCCGCGTCCTCCACCACGTCCTCCTCCACGTCCTCCACCACCCCTCCGCCCTTCACGACATCTCCGCCACGTCTCCCACGCTACCTCCGCACCACTCACTCTTTCTCTTTCACATTCATCTCTCTCTTTCTCATCTCACTCTTATTTTCCACCACCTACCAAAATCGCCCTTTTTCCCTCTCGCGCTTCCTTTTCCCCTTTGATTTCAGTTTGTGAATAAGCGACCTTCACTGAGAAAATTCCTAACTGTTGACATTGAACGTAGGATTCCAATTACGTAAAGGACGACTTTTAAATATAAATATTATATAAATAATATTTATGATTTGGGATATTGTTACTCCTGAGTCTATTTACGTAAAGGTAGCGGAAGTATTGTTTTCACTTCCGGAAGAAGAACAAATTCTTGACTTGCAAATCGAAATTTCCACACGCGTATCACGTTTTAGACCATTCTGAACCACTTTGGTTGCGTCTCTATCTCTCTCTCTCTTAAAACCATCAAGAAGGTCGTTTTGAAACCTATGGATCAGGTTATGACCTTCCAAAGTTTGTCTTATCATCATTTTCTGGCGCCTGCTGAGTTTTCGTTTTTCGTTCACCATGCCCAAAAAACGGTTTGTATTCCAACTGCTTTCACATTTTTGTGTAGTTAGATAGTTATGTGAACGAGATCTGTTAAAATATTCGTGAATGTACCTGGGTTGGAAGGAAAAATGAGCTGTAAAAATGGAGTGTCACCCGCAGGTGACGTTGGGCACTGCAGCAACTTAGACGTTCATCTGTTGCAGGAGCTCGACATTGGCAATTCACATTCATGTTACGTGTTTTGGGTTACTGTTTTCAATGTTCAGCTCGTTATTCTCATTTTATTGGCATGGCACGTAGGTTTTTCATGTGTTTTATGTAGGTACCTACGTTTTATTTCATATGTACCTACATGTTTTGTGGAGTTCCATGTGTATCTCACCATAGTGAAAACCCTAACTTGCTGCAATAGCATACAGCAGATCAGAATCCTTTATTGTATTTTCCCATCAAATTTCCCAATAATTGATGAAAAGCGAAGAGGAACGAATGTGATGCTGGCTATTTGGAGGATGAAGACTTGCAGGTCTCCTCCGAGGTCCCCTTCCAGCCTGGAAGAGCAGCATACTACCTACTCAACCAAAACTGACCAAAAAAAAAGACTCGGACGGTGGTTTACAAGAAAGGGCCAAAAGAGAAGAAGACCAAACGTGAAATCAATTGACTGAACAATGAAGATTTGTTCATAAAAAGAGCTGGAAGAGGAGACGACCCTGAACATACTACTGCCTACGATGGACCCGCCATGTCTATCATGGATTGTTTTAAAAAAATGTATTCTGATGAAGTTATCGAAGTGATGGTCACTATGTGCAAGCAATGCCATAAGCAAACCCGTTTTATGTGTGAAAAATGTGCAGTAGGTTTGCATATACATTGATGGTATAACTATCATCGCAAATTAACCAACCCTTGAAGTGACTTTTTATAATCCATACCATTTTCTACATATTGTTTCATTTTCAAATACGTATTTTAATTGATATTGTGTACATCCATAAGAATAAAACGTTTTCAGAGCAGAAACCACCTGTTTACTTCATTTGCCTTCTTATTTGCTCGGGTGCCCAATGTCACCTACAGGTGACGGTGTCATAATGGGAGGGTGGGAGGGGCGGGGGTGGTAAAAACACATTTAATGTTCTATTTAGAGCCTAAGTAGATGGAAAAAATATGAAAATTTTGAAATTCCTCTGTTAGTTCATCTTTGGGCGCTGGAGGGCTAATGTGGAGCTTGAAAGATTGGTGGAATGGTCGAATAAACAATGTTTAAGAATTAATGCAGCTAAGAGCAAGGCAATAATAATAGGAAATAGGCGGTTGCTGAGTAATCTTGAAAATGATAGCTTGAAGCTTGAACACAATTATTATTGAAGGTCAGCCATTAGACTATGAACATTCATTTCAATTCAATTCAATTCAATTCACTTTATTGGCAACATAAATATAAAGTAATAAATACAAAAATACCAAAAAATGGAATGGATTAAAGAATTAAATACATTAAATGAGATAAATAAACAAATTAAATATGTACTGTTGCCCACCGAAGAATAAGTTGAAAAACTTGTGCTCCTCGGTGGAGTTCAATAATAAATAATATCAAAGAATCGTTGTCAAAGTAACAATAAATTTTTAGTGAACAAATTGCCAATAAAACATTAGGTACCAAATTACGTTAAAATGATGAAGAAAAGAAAGTCATACAGAAATATATGTATAGAAAAAAGAAACATAATCACCCAGAAATAACTCCTACACTATAAGAAATTAACTAACTTCCTTTTAAATGATGATAGGCTATCAAACTGAAAAGTATTAATTCCATTATCAAACAAAAATCTCAATACTTTAATATATGCATTCCTTCTATACAACTCTGAATTAATCCTTGGGAAAAGTATACGAGAGGTATTGAAATTGCGAGTGGAATCAGAAACAGAAATATGTTCATTTCTTACACCAGTGCAGTAAACATGAACACAAGACTGAAGCAAGAACATTTAAGAAATGTTTTTTACTTCAAATTGCTCATAAAGAAGTGAGGTTGGATATCTATTATTTTTGTTCAATATAATTTTAAGTAAACGATTTTGCACCACCTGCACCTGTCTTATATCAGACTTATTTGCACTTCCCCGGAGAACAATACCATACTTAATAATTGAATACGCCAAACCAAAATATATTGTCCTTATATGTTGTTGTGACAAAAAACTACGTGTTTCCTTGAAAACATAAAATAATTTTCTCAGTCTAGAAATTAAAAAATCAATTTGCTTCTTAAATTTTAAATGACTATCAATGAAAACACCTAAGTATTTACAATGGTCACTAAACGAAAGCGGAGGGCAGACACATGAGGTTAAAAGCTTGGGTGTTCTGATAGATAAGAACATCATGGTCCTAACAAACTATTGTTATGTATCGCAAAGTGTTCAAAGCATTGTATCAACTTAAGAGAATAGCTTACCACCTCCCCACTCATATTAAAGCCAAGTTAGTGTCAGCGCTCATTATGCCTTACTTCAACTATGGGTCTTGTGCTCTGTGTGATATGTTTGAGGGCGATATTGGCACACTTCAGAGGGCACAAAATGCATCCATTAGATTCATATATAATTTAAGACTGGGTGATCATGTCACCCCTTTATACATTAGAAAACGGAATTTAGTGAAAAACGTTGTCTATTTCCACGAAAATAAAGAGTTACAATGTTAAATCGATTTCGACGGTTAGGCCATCATCAGTAACAAACAATAACTGAAAACACATTAGAAAGGACACAGCTTATATAGAGACAGATGAAGGGAGATTGAATCCCATTGGTCGAGAGAAAGGAAAGGGGGCAGGAGGTACAACCAATTAAGTGCATACAAAGTGAAAGGGGATTATAGCTAATCAGATGGAGTGAAAGGGGGGAAATAACTAAATAGGGTTTCAACAGTGTGAAGGGATAATTCCAAGGTTTACAGAAATGGACCTATCAGTGGTGAAATATACTGAGGTATATCCTCATTCAAACATTTACCAGATCTGTCACTTTTGATAATTTCGAATTTTTCAAGTACATTCAGCATACCTCCCTTTGGGCAAAAATGAAGAAATTCTACAAACTGTCTGTCTGTCAAATCAAAATTGTAACTATGATTAGATTCCTTAAGATGTTTTGCAAATGTAGACTTACCCTTATTTTCCCTGAAATCCTCCATATGCTCGTCTATTCTTTCCCTAAATTTCCTACCAGTCTGACCGCAATATTCGTAGCCACAAGAACATTTTAATTTATAAACTCCACTTTTATCCTGCACACTAATTTTGTCCTTAACGGATCCTAGTAATGCTTTAAGACTATTTTTAGTTTTAAAACCTACTTTTTAATCTCGATGATAGAATTATGCCAATTTTATCAGAAATTTTCCCATAATAAGGTAAACTTATCCATTGCTTTTCTTCTAAAGTTACATCTTCCCGAGCCAGATTGGAAACTTTTTCCCTACTCTTTTTCCTAAGAACCTTATCCCATATGGTATCAACGAGATCTCCTCCATATCCGTTACTAGCCGCTATGCTTTTGATAATGGATTTTTCTTTTGATAAATTTTGTTCACTCATTGGAATAGATAGTGCTCGGTTGATCATACTATGGAAGGCTGCATGCTTATGCACTAAAGGGTGATTTGAACTACTATGGATCGTTATATCGCTATAAGTATGTATCTTTTCTATAGATTGAAAAATCATGCTTCTCATTTACCAAAGAGACCAATAGAGAAGATTATTTGTGTTACAAGTTGTAAATATATGTTGCTCAAGATAATCCATGTATAGATCTGCAAGCAGAGGAGATAACATAGCGACCCCTGGCTGTGTATAACATTGCCCCTCAAATAAAAAGTAATTTTGATCCATACAGACAGACATCAAATTAAACAATTCATCTTTTTCGAAAATATTGAGTTTAGAGGCGTGAATCAGCCAGCATACCACATCTTTGCAGCTAGCTACATCGATATTGGTGAACAGACTAACCACGTCAAAAGATGCGAGTCTAACATTTTTTTGGGGCATCTGAATATCCTTAATTTTGGAGACCTTAATTCCTCACTAAATTCCGTTTTGTAATGGGTTTCCACAACTTCGTCGCGAGTGATTTAGTTCGTTCTACAATAGGCTGCGTTGGAGGAAGATTAAGCAACAATGGGTGTATAACACAAGCCTTTTAACCTTTAAAATTATAAAGTCTTCTAAGCCTGAATATCTAGCTTGCCAATATATTAAAATGGACACCATCCACGAAAGGTCTACTAGAAATGCTGGTCGGAAATTTGTAATGCCACAAGACAGTACCGTGAATCATTTTGTGTTCAAAGTATCAAGTTATTAAACATGTATCCTGACTTATTTGATGTACAGCAGAGCATTGCTACCTTCAAAACCAAATTGAATGAAATACTCGTAATGGCGAAACCCGAGGGGAACATTTAATTTTTTTTTTTTTTTTTTTTTACTAGTTGAGTATAGTTCATTTAATTTCTTCCTGACAATTACATTGTAACTTCTCTATATTATTCCTGTATGATTGCAAGGGTGGGCAACTATGCCCAAAATTGTACAGATTAATAAACAAACGAACAATCAATCAATCTCTCTTGTTCGTCATAAATACCCTTGCTGGCGTGGTTTGGGTCTGTCTGAAAAGTGTGGGTCAGTCTCATTGATCCCGTCTCATAGTGGTAACTTTAGATAGATGGATAGATAGATTGACAGATTGATAGATAGTTTGCTCGATAATTTGCCATCACAAAAAGTGCATAACAATACTCAAAATCAAACAGGCCAAATAACATATACAAATTCACAACTCCCATGTGATCAAATTAGCACAAATTTATACATGCAGCCATACAATTTTATGGAAGAACTATACCTGTATTTTAAAATGTCATAAAAAAAGATAAAATAAATAAGAAAACTAAAATGTCAGCTGAAGGCCAAATAGGTCGTGTGTATCCACCCAAAAGGTGGCTCCGCCGGGGCGTCCCGGGGGTGCATATATCCAGAAATGGGTGCTCTAGACGCGATCATTTGCGAGTTATTGGAACTGCAAAGGTGGTAGGTAACCTTTTCAAAGTTTTCTTGACCTACCACTCTCTATCCACTCGATGCAAAATTTCTTCCTCTACAACTTTTTTTCAATACAAAAAAATTTAGGTCAGTTCCCACAAAACCGTTAATTCAATTTGGAAAACCGTTAATTTGAAATGGAAAACCGTTAATTTGATATGGAAAGCCGTTATTTCAATTTGGAAATGCTATATGTGTAGAATGAAATTTAATAACAATTGGCTGCTAGTAATTGCTACCCAGAGGTTCAGATCATTAAATATCACGAGACTTGAAAGGCAAAGTTTTAAGAAAAAATCGATTCTAGGTGGACAGAATAAATTATGTTGTAGAAGTTGAAAAAAAAAAAAATGAAAAGTTGCGGAGGAAGATATTTTGCATCGAGTGAGACTCGCCAGATCTTTAACTCTTTTCCTAGATTTTTGACAATTTTTCACTTTTTGACCTTTGGAACTGACCTAAATTTTTCTGTACCGTAAAAAAGTTGTGGAGGAAAAAATTTTGAATCGAATGAAACCCTCGCTAGCTCTCTAACTCTTTTCATCGATTTTTGGCGATTTTTCAAAGTTCTCTTGACCTACCACTCACTATCCACGTCTACGGACATCAACAAGTGAGTGGTAGATCACGAAAACGTCGAAAAATCGCCAAAAATCGAAGAAACGAGGAGAGCTAGCGGTGGTCTCATTCGATGCAAGATTTCTTCCTCTACAACTTTCTTTTCAGTACAAAACAATTTAGGTCAGTTCCCACAAAACCGTTAAATTTAATTTGGAGAACCGTTAATGTGAAGTGAAAACCCGTTAATTTGAAATAGAATACTGTTAATTTGATATAGAAAATCGTTAACCCCATTTGGAAACCCGTTAATTTGATATGGAAAACCGTTAATTCAATTTGGAAGTGCTATATGGGTAGAATGAGATTTGATAACAATTGGCTGCTACTAACTGCTACCCAGAGGCTCAGATCATAAAATATCTGGAGATTTGTAAAGCAAATTTTTAAGAAAAAATCGATTTCTAAGTAGGCAAAATTATTTTGTAAAAGTTAAAAGAATTTTAAAAAGTTGTAGTGGAAGATATTTTGCATTGAAAGAGACCATCGCCAGATATATAATTATTTCCCTAGATTTTTGTCGATTTTTCAAGGTTCTCTTGACCTACAACTTACTATCCACGTCGATGGAAATCAACAAGTGAGTGGTAGATCACGAGAACTTCGAAAAAATCGCCAAAAATTGAAAAAAAACGAGTTAGAGACCTAGCGGTGGTCTCATTCGATGCAAAATTTCTTCCTGTACAACGTTTTTCATCACAGAACAATTTAGGTCAGTTCCAAAGGTCAAAAAGTGAGAAAAATTATCAAAAATCGAGGAAAAGAGTTAAATATCTGGCGATAGTCTCACTCGATACAAAATATCTTCCTCTACAACTTTACTATTTTTAACACAGAATGTGTTTTAGCCATGGACTAACTAGCCGAAAATGGAACGCGGGATGGTAACGAAATGTGTGACGGATGATTTTCACGTACAACCGAGTCGTTGCTAGGGAAATGGTACTTCGTCGTTTTTCATCCCACAAAATTCGTTGACCATTCGTTCGAAAGCTCTCGATTTATCCAACAATATTATGTTAACTACTGCGAAGTGCGTGTCCAACAAACTGAGTTATGAGCATGGTTATATAAATAATTGTTTACACACAGGTGATCATTCTCAATAATTGATATTGTGAACATGATTGCAACCGCTTGTTAATTTCTGATGATTTCATTGAGCTTGTGTTTCGATGATTTGATTCATAGCAGGTGATCTGAGTATTACGAAAACGGTTTGATTTGTGAAGCGGAGGTTAAATAATTTGAATAGGTAATTTCTATACTTTACACTCTAGGAAGCTGTAATTTCGTTTGTAGCCTCTTTAGGACATTTACTTGACGATGCTCAGGGTCCGGATCAGATGTGTGGCTCTTAAAGCTAATTTCTATGCTTTACACTCTAGGAAGCTGTAATTTCGTATGTAGCCTCTTTAGGACATTTACTTGACGATGCTCAGGGTCCGGATCAGATGTGTGGCTCTTAAAGCTAATTTCTATGCTTTACACTCTAGGAAGCTGTAATTTCGTATGTAGCCTCTTTAGGACATTTACTTGACGATGTCCGGGGTCCGGATCAGATGAGTGGCTTTTAAAGCTAATTTCTATACTTTACACTCTAGGAAGCTGTAATTTCGTATGTAGCCTCTTTAGGACATTTACTTGATAAAACGCTCTTGATTTACAACGAATTTATTTCGTATTTTTTTTCGTAGTTTCATACTATAACTATATGTTAAAAATGAATAGTAAACAATGACGCTTGTTTGGTTGTCACTTGGTTGCGCGACAACGCAAACACATTCTGTGTTTCAATAATTTCGTCCGAAGTATGTAAATAGAGGTAACCGGGGGTCCAGGGGGCTTGCCCCCTGGCGAGGCGCGGAGCGCCGTTTTTTTTTTTTTTTTTTTTTTCAACTTTTAGAAAATAATTTTGTCCACTTAAAATCGATTTTTTCTCACAAATTTGCTTCAAAAATCTCGAGATATTTTATGATCTGAACCTCTGGGTAGCAATTAGTAGCAGCCAATTGTTATTAAATCTCATTATACACATATAGCATTTCCAAATTGAATTAACGGTTTTTCACTTCAAATTAACGGTATTCTATTTCAAAATAACGGTTTTTCACTTCAAATTAACGGTATTCTATTTCAAAATAACGGTTTTTCACTTCAAATTAACGGTTTTCTATTCAAAAATCTATTTCTCGAGTCGAAGAAGCTGTTTTAGGTATAGGGACATGGGGTATATTATGTTCGGAATCAGCTCAACATTTTCTATAGTAATAGCTAATAAAATAATTTGGTCCATCTAGAGTCGATTTCTGGCCCACTGTACGCGTGGAGTTCGTCGATAACTGATTTCATTCCCAAGGGCCCCGAACTGTGAACAATGAACTGTGGAGTGTCACCACCTGCCTTCGTGGGCTCCCCACTGTGACGATGGCTCCTATCATCTGTAACGACGAACCACTGTAAAAACGTCTGCCCTCCTCATTATCGCACTATATCGACGGTGACGTTTACCTTCCCATAACGAGGCGGTTGCTCCCAAAATAAAAATCCGTCTTCCCTTACGAAGGAGAAGCGGAAAACTGATTTTTCTAGGGGGGTTTCTCACGATTTGAGCGGATTTCGACTCGACCCAATGAGACGCAACAGTGCGTACCATTTTATCGTTGAAAAATTAAATATCCTATTGGAGACGTTACAGAAAGAGAATGGGAGAGAAGATTGAGGGTGTGATGGAGAGGGACAGATTAATTAGAGCGTGACCGGAAAACAGACCTAAATTAAAAAATGATCCCAAAAATTCTATAAAGAAAGTTAGTAAATCAAGATGTAGCGTAAAACGTCAAAATCGGTCCATTAGGATACGAGAAAATGTTGATTGATGGAATTTACGTTTGCGCCTGGCTGAAATGAACTATAGATTTGGGAACAATGCAACTGATAGGGGACTATATAAATCCCTATCCACACATTTCCTGAAAATTTCATCATTATCGGATGAAAACTGTATGAATTGAGCTAGTAACAAAGAATACGGTACACGGCAGACACACAGCGTGAGTCAAAATTTGTTTTGGAAACAAAAAACGTATCTCTGTAGGTTGGATATTTATTTTGATATAAAGCAGGTGATACAATTTAATGGCCTTATTGTATAAACAATGATGACATCTGCTGATGGGAATACTACGGAGGAAGCTATACTGCCTACCCAACTAGGCATACGTTTTATCACAAACAACCGTTATTTAGGAAATTATTTATTCGCTGACAATGATCTTGAAAAATTTCATAAAGTAGGGTAGTAAATCAAGATGTAGCGTAAAACGTCAAAATCGGTCCATTAGGATACGAGAAAATGTTGATTGATGGAATTTACGTTTGCGCCTTGTAGGGCTACGCAAGTTATTTAAATTATTTAACTTCAGATTAATTTTTAAATAACCAATTTGAATATTAATCGATCATACGATTTAAGGTTATTAACAACGTTAAAAGTAAACAGTTTAATTCACCTTGAAACACGGAATTATTAATATTGTTCTAATTTACAAAAAAATAATCATTTATATTTTCTGTCCTTGATCAAGATTCTTAAGTAAATTCATAGGATTTCGATAATAAACCTTTGAGATCGACCAAGGGAAACAAATTTAACCCCCCACCCACTCAAATTTGTTCGTTCACGCTTCAAGATGCGTAGAATAAAACAATTGAGGAGCTGACATGGAAAAGCAGTTGTCCAAAAATCAAATTTCATAGGAACTCCCTCTGAACTCTTATCAGATTTGTTGGACATAATCTCTTCTCCATGCAAAGGTCACACATTTATTCACGGTGCGATCTAGCAAGGACGGGAGGACCTAAGGCTTTTCCCACGCCGTTGGCGTGACTGTTTACTTGCACTTCGACGAAAAAGAATTTTCTTTCGATTTTTGGACTTAACTGCTTTTCCATGTCAGCTCCTCAATTTAAAAAATCTAAAATATATCCAGAACGTTTTTTCAGAACTACCAAATGGAAGGATGAGTTCGTTGGCCAGCAATTTTTGAGCTCAACAAATTGGTCAAATTTCCAAAATGTGCTAAAAATTCACTAAGAAGGCTGTAATCAGTTAAATTTATATTTGTCAGTAGAATGTCGAAAGAAGTTCATCAACGTTGAACTAGACCATTAAAAAACGCTGCAAGTTATTACATAATGGTTTATTTTTCTGCATTAGAATGGCCTTTCTAAGCAGATCACTGGTTTACAATTAGGATTAAGCCCCATATATATCTAGTAAATGATTAAAACTTGGCGCCTCACACCTTTACAGCTCAGGCCCCCCCAATTTTCCGGTTTATATAGGTAGTAGGTGAATGTTGAAAAATTTTCTAAAAACTACAGAACAAAAACTTAGTAAAACGGCAGGTTGGAGAGGAAAGAAATTAGCCTCAGAGGTTCCGAAGCTGATCAGAATAACACGAGAGCTGAGAATATTACAGCAATATAAAATACCCAGGTGACTCAGAAAGAGTAACGCGGAAACCACCGAGAAGTTTCAATAACCCTCTGTTTGCGGCTAAATTGAAAAGAGCCAGAACTTTTTGATCAAACTCTACATTCACGTTAAACGCAATGAATTTCTTTCAAGGCTCCATTTCTTCCAAATTTCTTCAAATTTGGTCCAATACTTTTTGAGAAAAGCTTCGGACGGCGAACGGCGGACGCACGGATTTTTTATTATTCGATTTTTGGATTCTACGCATCTTGAAACGTAAACCAACAAATTTTGAGGGAGGGTTAAAATTGTTTCCTCCTTGGTCGGTTACAAAGGTTCATTATTGAAAATAATAAACCAAAACGCTGCAAATTATTGCTCAATGGTTTATTATTTCTGCCCTTCTACGCCCTCCTACGCAGAACATTGGTCTAAAATGGTTAAACCCCGCATGTAATATATGATCAGAACATGGAGCATCGTACCTCCCTATTACACCCTTGGGTGGGAGGGGGGGGGGTACAACCTTTACAGTTCAAAGATCCCGCAATTTTTCACTTCACAGTAAATGTTTAAAAAAGTCAATAGGTAAGGACAGAGTATAGCTTCAGAGGCCCCTCTACTGATCACTGCGCCCCACACCTCGTCATAGTTTCCGAAGAGTCCCAAAGGAGCTCCATCTAAATAACAGCACCGTGAGTCGATTAGGGAAGAAATCTGAGTCCCACCATACTTTGTAATTGTACTCCAGATCTCCACAAAGGAGCAGCATTTCAGGTTTCAGTATCATAAGCCAATTAAAAACAATTTAGACTCAGAGGCCCCACTGCTAATCAGTGTGCACTGATATTAAATTCTTGATATTATAAAGGGGGTCCATTTCAAGTGGCAGATCCGTAGTTGACATCAGAATGCCTACGTAGATATGGTCACCTGCAGATGGAAAATGAATGGAATTAATTAAAACATCTACGTTTTACTAGTCCCCCTGTTCTCAGTATAACGATATTTATGTAGCTACCTATGTACCAACTGAAAATAACATGAATGTAGAGATCAGGGATGGGCATCGGCTAACAATTAATTGATTTTTGGAATCGACAATTATTTCAACCGGAATAATCGATTAACCGATTAATCGGGGCCTAAATAATTGATTAATCGATTAATTTGGAAAAGGCTGAGAAAAGAGAAGGTACATTATCGAATTTTTAATATAATAATGTCATTGTATACAAGAAAAAATTAATTCACAATTTAGAACAGTTGAAAACAAGTTAAAAGAAAAAAAAAAAACTTTAATGTAAAAAAAAAAAAAAAAATGTGAGTTCCAGAATGAATCATCTATATCTCTTAGGAATATGTTTATTGGCCATGTCTGGTGTCAGCCGGCTTCTCTGTTTCCTCAGAATTTGGCCAGCTTCAGAAAAAAAGCCTTTCTGAAAAAACAGACGTTTTTACCGCTGGCACATATCTCAAGGCGATTTTGGAAACTGCTGGGAATGTCTCGGCCATCTGCTTCCAATATACGAGTATGATAGGGTTTTGTTGGATTCTTTCTTGTGATGTCGAATACAGGCTGAACTTTTCATTCATGCCTAGAGCGTCTCGGCTACGGGGTTCCACACGACTTTTGGGCCAGATCTTGTGGATACTCTTGTTGTTTTTTTTTAAACAAAGTCGAAGATAGTACACCTGAAAGGAAGAAAATAACTTCCCACATAATATTTTAATTTTCACTCCACAATGCCGGCACTTTGCATGACTTTCCACTTTCTCAAAATGTTCCCAAACCGCACTTTTTGGTGGCATCTTGATCGAAGCTCAAGTTCCGCGTCAACAAACGAACGATAACTGAAAAAAGGTGTTTCTGATAATGATAGCCGTAGATATGTGATAAGACCGAAAAGTGATAACAATAACGTGAGGCGAGGTGTTGTCTACTTTCTTGCCCTGGGTATTGTTCCGCAATAGGCTTGATTCTGAAATCTCAATTGGATAATCGTTACAAACTAATCGATTATCCGATTAATTATTCTACAAGTAATCGATTAAACAATAATCAATTATTTGAACATTTAATCGATTATTTCGATTAATCGATGCCCATCCCTAGTAGAGATCATTGAGATGGTTTTAATAATCACGAAAAATCCTTAGTAGAATATAGTCAATCAAGATGAAGATAACGTAAAACGGAGAAAATGGTGCTTGAAGTAATTTACGTTATCGCATATGTAGAAAGGAAAGGAGTAATGATTTGAGAAAAATGAAAATGGTAGAGGACAATCCACAGCCTTACCCGCACATTCCCAGAAAACGAAAAAGAAATCTCATAAAACCAAGAAAATAACCTTGTTCCTGGGATTTTACTTTCGTGCCTAATGTTGAAATTAAAATGTTCTTCCCCTGTACTCTTCATTTTTTTGTAAACGTATTGCAAAATTGTTTGAGCATACACTCGAAATAGTGTGCGACGGTTCAGCTGTCCAACTGCTCTTGGCCGGTGGGAACCTTTTCGATCCGTCCATCTCCCCGCATCGACATACTCGAATTTCTCTTTTTCGCAAGACTGCTTCAACCTCCTCAGGCCCGCTACAGCAATATAAACCTGAAGGCATTATTTTGAGAGCATTCTCCTGTTTCAGGCAATCATCCCCCACCCTCCTTTCCTCCTCACTTTCCACACGACCAGACCCCCTTTTATTTTCCCATTTCCTTTCTCTCAGTTTTCTTTTTGGGGTGTCCGTATCTTTTGGGCATCGATTCCCCGCGATTTTATTCTCTACGAAACTTTGGGAGGGACCCAGACTATCCTACAGCACTATAGAGAATAAATTCATTAATAGCACATTTCCTTTTGTTCCAGAGAACTTGTTGTAAATTTCTACTTGTTGTGAATTACTTCGATAAATACCATTTATGCTGCTGGTATGGTAGGTACCTTTGTAAACAAACTCATGAAATCCAGTCTTTATTTTGCCTTCAACACTCCAGGGTGGTTGAAAACGGTCTCACTAGGTAATGAACCCTTCAGAATTAGGCTACCATGATTGCAGTTTTTCTTTTTTCTTTTGCACCCCAGGTTGTTTGAAATGTGTCCCATTTGGCACTGGACCGTTCTAAATTAGTGTATCCAACACATTTCATCGTTGGATTGCTTTTGAATTGCTTTGATTATGACATTTATGCTGTTGTATGGTAGGTACATTTGTACACTACCTCATGAACTTCAGTCCTTCTTTTGCCTTCAGCACCCCAGGGTGGTTGGAATTGGTCCTATTTGGTACTGGACCCTTCTAAATTAGTGTATCCAACACATTTGATAGTTGGATTACTTTTGAATTACTTTGATAATGACATTTATGCTGTTGGTATGGTAGGTACCTTTGTAAACAGACTCATGAAATCCAGTCCATCTTTTTCCTTCAGCACCCCAGGGCGGTTGAAATCGGTCCAATCAGTTACTGAATCCATCAGGATTACAGTACCATGAAATGCAGTCTTTCTTTTCGCTTTCGCACCCCAGGGTATTTGAAATGTGTCCTATTTGGTACTGGGCTCTTCTGAATTAGTGTGGCATACACATTTCATAGTAGGCTTACTTTTGAATTACTTTGATTATGACATTTATGCTGTTGGTATGGTAGGTATCTTTGTAAACAGACGTGAAATCCAGTCCTTCTTTTGCCTTCAGCTCCCCAGGGTGGTTGGAATTGGTAACATAGGTAACCCCACCCCACCTCACCACCAGTCCAAGTTCGTAAGTACTGAAAGCCCAAATTTCCAGAAAAATTGTAAAAAACCATCTCTACGAGTGTATTTGTAGAGTGAATTTGTAGAAAACCATCTCACTACTACCATCTCGTAGTAATGACTCTAAAAGTTGTAAGTAGCTATTTAGCGTTTATTAAGTATAAAATAACAATTTACTGTAAATTGCAGTATTACCCCATCTAGTGAAGGCTATTTTAATGAAAATGAAAACTGTAGAAACTAGTAGGTAAGGCACAAGATAACGTCAGCCAAGGTGGGTGTGAGACGTAGCTTCCTAGTATCCATAACATAAATTTTTGAATTATCTTAAATGATCTTAAAAAATTCTATAAAGAAAGTTAGTAAATCAAGATGTAGCGTAAAACGTCAAAATCGGTTCACTAGGATACGAGAAAATGTTGCTTGATGGAATTTGCGTTTGCGCCTGGGTGAAGTGAACTGTAGATTTGGGAACAATGAAACTGATAGGGGACCATATACATCGCCATCCACACATTTCCTGAAAATTTCATCATTATAGGATGAAAACTGTGGGAATTCAGCTTGTTACAAAGAATTATGGACACGCGACAGACACACAGCGTGAGTGTGACTTTGATTTTGGATACAAAAAAACGTCAAACTCGGTTCATTAGGAAACGAGAAAATGTTGCATGACGGAATTTGCGTTTGCGCATTGTAGGGCTACGCAAGTTATTTTTATTATTTAACTACAGTTTATTTTTTGAATAACCAATTTGAATATTAATCGATTATATTATTCGAAATTATTAACAACGTAAAAAGTAAAAGTTTAGTTCACTTTGAAACACGGAGTTATTAATATTGTTCTAATTTACCAAAAATTATAATTTATAATTTTCTGTAATTAATTAAAGTTCTTAAGTAAATTTATAGGAAATCGGAGTAGGTACTTAGGCACCCTAAACGCATGCGTTAAGTGAACTGTAGATTTGGGAACAATGAAACTGAAGAGGACCATCAAATCCCTGTCCACTTGTTCCCTGAAAATTTTATCATTATCGGATGAAAACTGTGGGTATTGAGCTTGTTACAAAGAATTATGGACACATGACAGACACACAGCGTGAGTGGAAATTTGATTTTGGAATTTTACAATTTAATGGCCTTCGTGTATAAACAATGATGACATCTGCTGATGGGAATGTTGTGGAGGAAGCTATTCTGCCCACCCAACTTGGCAGACGTTTTATCACGAACGACCATTATTTACAAAATTATTTATTCGCTGACAGTGATCTTGAAAAATTTCATTAAGTAGGGTACCTAGTAAACCAAGATGTACCTAGCGTAAAATATCAAATTCGGTCCACTAGGAAACGAGAAAATGTTGCTAGTGAACTATAGATTTGTGAACAATTAAACTGATAGGGGACCATATACATCCCTATCCACAAATTTCATGAAAATTTCATTATTATCGGATGAAAACTGTGAGAATTGAGCTTGTTATAACGAATTATGGACACACGGCAGACACACAGCGTAAGTGGGAATTTGATTTTGGAAACAAGAAACGTATCTCTGTATTTTGGATATTTATTTTGGTAAAAAGCAGGTGATACAATTTAATGGCCATCGTGTATGAACAATGATGTCATCTGCAGATGGGAATGAATGTTGGCTATACATATTCTAACCACACATTTCCTGAAAATTTCATCATTATCGGATGAAATTTGTAGCGATTGAGATTGGTAGAAAGAATTATGGACACGCGGCAGACACAAAGCGTGAGTGAGAATTTGATTTTGAAAACAGAAAACGTATCTCTGTAGGTTGGATATTTATTTTGGTAGAAAGCAGGTGTTGAATTTAATTGCCTTGATGTGTAAACAATGATGACGTCTGCTGATGGGATGTTGGCTACACGTATTCACATCGTATTCTGATTGGAGTAAATCATGTTTTCCCGGAACACAAAATGGCGCTAGCAAATAAATTTATGACTGCAGAGCTGAAAGAGCGAAAACGTATAGCAGAGTGAAGGAGGATTGAAAGAAGGCAGATTGATCCTTCATGATAATTTTTTTATTTTAAATAAAATAATAATTATAAAACATAAAATAATTATTGACACACAATTACTGAATTTGCTGTAAGCCAGTCTCGACGATGCCAAATTCTTCCACGAATATGAATTCACAGGTAGGTAATTTTCTGTTATGGTGCGCGTCTACAATTACTATAACCAAGATTAACTTCTCAACCAAGTGACAACAAAACAAGCGGTATTGTTTACTATATCAATTTATAACATAAATAAATATAAAACTACGACATTAATAGAAGAAAAGTCCAGTCATGCGAATTTTTGAAGAAATCTTAGACATTTCAGTCGCTATTGATCGTGTTGAGAAATTTTAGTTTATGATTTTGATAGACAAACATGGAATCAAATTATTAACACATGCACAGAGTAAACTCATCAGATGTGATTACATTTATTTTTTTTTTTTTTTTTAAAGCACCAACTACCTACGTTTTAAACAGCATGGTTATAGGATTGGTTATACAGGGATACTTTCATAATAGTAGTTCAATCTGAATTTGGACAATGTTTCATGCGAATATTACCGATTTTTACAACTAGCGAACGGCATTATTTCGATTTTTGACTGATTTTTCAACTTTGAAATTTTTGAAAACTTGATACATATTCTTATAGGAAATTTTACGCTGATTCCGAATATACCACATGTTAGTATGCTGAAAAAATTATTTCGCACAACAAATCACAAAAAACGGGCTATTTTGAAATTTTTGACTACATTTTTGAAAATTTCAACCCGAAGATGTAATCCGATCATGCTGGCCAACGAACTTGAACTTTCGTTTTGTGTCCTTAACATTTTAAAATTTGTTTGAAGTTTCTAGCACAATTCTACGGACAGTTATCGTCTGGAATGACACATACATACATACATATATACATACATACATACATAAAAAAATGCGTTAAACTTCAGAATGTGATTCAGAATAGCCTGAAACGGATTTCTGCATAACATTTTTTCAAAAATTCACATTCTACAAATTTTGAGGCGAGAGCAATAGCTTAATTTTCTTCAAAAATTCGCTAACAAGTACGGAAGAAATGCGTGATAAATGAAGAGCTTTCCAACGAGTGGAGAACTATTTTTGTCCGGTGAAAATTAAAGAAGTTAGAACGGAGGAAGATGCCGGGGTGAGATCGAAGACTCCCTGGGACAGGAAATGAGGAAACCGTCACGTTCCGAACAAAGGGGGGAACGATTTTCCGGAACGACGGCGGATCAACACGAAAAACTGAACCCGGGCGAGTTTAGATCGGGAAGGCGGTGGTGGGGATTCGGAGGAACATCGGGAAGAAACATTGTTTTCGGGCGAGCAAACACCGACAAAGCCACAGGGAAGGGATTATCCGGTCCATCTCTCATTTATGGACGATCACCCCCCCCCCCCCCCCCCACGTACTAGGCTGTGGGTCGACGAAGGACAGAAATTGACAAATACTATCAATAGGTAGTTCCTAATAGATCCTTAAAAAACAATACGTCGTGCGGTATTGACAATCCGGCGCCGTAACTCTGACGCAATGAGTTACGGTGACGCGTCCTTCCGTACAGATACGTTAGCGGATCGCAATCAGGATAAAACGTAATCGTGTAAAATAACCTCATTCCACGGACTCAAATAACCTCCTAGGGATAATTTCCTCTGTCCATGGATTTAGCGTTGCAACTAGATCCGTTAAGGACTTGACGTGACTTTAAGGTGCGGTAAAGTTTCTCGTTACCGCACGCCGACGGATCTCTAGGAACTCTCTAATATCCCAACAATCAGCTTAAAATAATAGTTTCAAGACCGTCTGGAAAATTATAACACTGAGAAGTTTTTGTGAGAGGGGGGAGGGGGCCGGACGATATGTTATAATACCCAGCAATTAAAAATGCAACAAGTCATTTATTTATTTATTGATACGAGACAAGCCCAGTTACAAGAAAACAGAACTCTTAAATATATTGAAAAAACATAAATACATGAACAACAACAACAACAACAACACTATCACTAGAGAACGGATAGAATAAACACACGAGTAAATATATGTATATAATATGACTTAGTTCTTGACCGCTATGTAAAGATGAAACTTGTAGGGCTCTTGAGAGTCTGACTTGGGGAAAAAAAAAATACTCAAAATTACATGCCAACGTTTCGTTCTATTTGAACTTCTTCAGGGATAAAAGAATGAAACAATCGATTGAAATAACTGAAAACATAGGTGCTATAAATCTTAGCTGTATCTTCATTAAAATGTTGACATACTATTGAGGAAAAATATTGAGGTACTATAAATCTTAGCTATATCTGCATAAAAATATTGACAGTTTTAGAACTTTTTGAAAGGTAGGTAGGTACCTAGTGATGTGTGAGAACTAAACGTAGGATTCGTAGGATCTAAACGTGAATTAGAAGAGCTTAAAAATCTGTGGTAATCTGAAATTCATAGGAACTTTATTGTATCATCTCTAGCTGTTGATGGTATTTCTTGGAAATTTATTTCACCCAGATCACCTAACTTCGGAGGCTTGTGGGAGTCCAATATAAAACAAGTGAAGTTGTATTTGAGGAAAGCAATATGTAAGGCTAATCTGACTTATTCAGAAATGTACACTGTGCTCACCCAAGTAGAAGCTTGTATAAATTCCAGACCGTTGGTACCCTTATCCCTAATGACTATTCCCTTCTAACTCCCTCTCACTTTCTCATTGGAGACCAGTTGAATGCACCGCCAGAACCCAATTTACGCAGTCTGCCAGAGAATCGTCTTTCTCGCTGGCAGTTGGTGCAACGAATCGCACTTTTGGCATCGATGGAGAAACGAATATCTCCACGAATTGCAAGTTCGCTACAAGCGGAAAACCACCTGAAATAATCATCAGAAGTGAACTCTCGTTCTTGTTAAAGAAGACCACTCTCCTCCTTATACTTGGAGTCTCGCCGTGTGGAAGAAACGCATCCTGGATCTGGTTTCAGAGTCGTCACTCTTCGCTGTCCATCTGGACTTTTTAAGCGTAACATTCGCTCACTATGTGCCCTTCCTTTTGTCACAAATGCAAATCAAGATGGTGCTGCTCCTGTTAGAGTCAGCACTAGTCAGTCTGTGCAACCTTGTTGATGATGACTCAAGAGTCATCTAGCGGTTAAAATACTCATGACGCTGCTTCCCCCCTCTGCAACATAATGAAACCCCCAGTCACCATTCGATCGCCGTCTATTCATAGATGATGTACTTGCTGCTATACATTCTTGTCGAGTATTCATACAAATTCTTGTGTTCATTTATTCATTAAACTCAAAATCAGTTATTCAAGAGTAGTTCATTCAATTCACCATTATACAGTCCACTTGAACTATCGAACACATTCAATGATTGTTTTGGAATTTAAATACTTCGAAAATTGAAACCAAACGAAAATAAAAGCTGCTCATCAATCTGAAAAAGTCCATTGCAAAGTTTTAACATAAAAATCGCTTTTTTGCATTGTATTTGGAACAATGGACATAGATAATTCCAATATTCGCATTATATCAGCTTATATTTACAAGGCAATTTTTATGTATTCCAGTGTCACTATCTACCGATATTTCCCCTTGGGTCTTGAAATGAACTAAGGTTAGATGCTATGAATACTTCGTTCAGAAAGCGTGGAACCATCAGATATACCTTATTCGTGATTATGAGAATTGAATGTCTCCTTTTCTCTACTACCTTCGATTTTCGTTCAGGATCTTGTGGATTTTGTGAAAAGGTCTCAGCGGTGCGGGGTGCACATAAGAGGGGTAAACTGCGGTAAAGGGTGAGGGGAGGGGGGAATAGAAAAAGCATTGTCCAAGATGGAGTAAAACCGTGGGAGGGGCTTAAAGGGGCAATACGATTTTATGGGCCTCTACGCCCCTTACCCAGCATTTTCCCAACACATGGGAGAAAATAGAAGGAGAAGTCCAATAACAGGTTATGTCCGAATCAAGGTGTAGTAGCAACTCCCACTCGCCCTTCCCACGGCGAAGATATAATTCCGAAGATCCCTTCCCGATGTCTCGGACAGCGCTATTCCTTCTCCGTGTTCTCCGGGAGGCATCTCTACACGATGGTGGGGCGTGGAAATTACAGGGGATGTGGACGCGGGAGAGGTTTTTCCTTGCCTTTTCCGTTCCCATCTCCTATATCATGTTAAAGGGACGAGAAGGGCAGCACATGTGCCCCCACCCATCTCGTAATACTGCCCCCCTTGCCGCCCCCCTGCCCCTAATACAGCCCCCCTTACCGCCCCTTCGCCAACCTTTAACCCTTACTTCGCCCTTCCTCCGTTTCCTTGCTGCGTTTCCTCTTCACCTCGTCCCTTGAAGCTTTCAGATCAATACCAGGGGGGTCTTGGCGGCCAACCACTGACCATCACCTTCTACTCAATATCTGACACGACCTCCTCCTCACCCCTCTGGCCCCATCATCGGTTTTCTCAGCACTTTTTCTCATTCTCTTCCCTTTCTTATGCTCCCTTTTCCTTCGATATTCTGCCATCATACAAGACTAACAGGAGCTCCACACTAGTTTTGAACCCTCCGCTGAAAATTAAACTATAAAATGATCATCGTTTAGTAAGGGGTCTCCAGAAATCCATGAATATCGCAAAATCATCACTAAGATTATTATCTATTGGAACGAAATTGATCACCGGTAGTGATTATTATTATTATTGTTGTGACACATGTTTTATTTTCCAACCTGTTGGTACACACTTAAAATTCAGTATTTGATTTTACTGAAAAAGCTGTGATTCTAGTCAAGAATATAATTTATTACGAGTAATCGATTCCACAGTTATCAGAGGTTATGGGCCCAGCACGCTTCCACTGCACACAGTGGATCCATTTCTCACTACCACCAGATTGTCCAGTTATCAGGGCTACTGTTGCAATTCCATCATTTTCGTCATTATATCTGCTACCATTTCTTCTGTGGGCTTATAGTTTAGGGCAATTTTTCCAGTTATTACTGCCTCTCGAACTAAACATATTGACATTAGGCACCATTTTGTTCGAGAGGCAGTAATAACTGAAAAAATTGCCCCAAACTTTAAGCCCACACAAGAAATGGTAGCAGATATAATCGTAATGATGAAACCTTTGCCAGGTCCAAGGATGAATAAAATACACATGCAAGGACATGGCACAAAAACTTCCTCGTGGCTTCAACGTAACTTCAACAAGAAAATTACGTTCACGCATGCGCATAGCGTACCGCTGATTCAATCACGATGAATGTTGTAAGGAACCTCAAGGGACCTTCCCCACATGATCCCTGAAAACCTGACTAAAATTTGTTCAACATTGACGGACTTATGACTATCGAAAGAAAATTACGTTCGCGCATGCGCATAGCGTAGGTAACGCTGATTCTATCACGATGAAAATAGGGGACCATATATGGCTAAACCCAGCCTATTCCTAAAAATTTAACTAAAATCCAATCGATAATGTAGAAGTAATGGCTGTGGCGAGGAAATGTGGACAGACAGACGGACGGACGAACAGACAGACACGAAACTAAATTTGTTCAGGAGGCCTTGAAACGCAAAATGCGAGTGGAAATTTTGATTTTGGAGCACAATTTTTTTTCCCCATTTCGAAAGTGAAAACGAAGCTTCCGCTGCCTTGCAGGTTCGGAAGCAAAAAATCTTAAAGTACAACAGTATGGCCGATTACCACATTTGCTTTCATTTTTTTGTTGGTTAATGATAGAGGTAGGAATTAAGCATGTTTCTACCGAATCACGTAATTATACCTCGAGGGTTGTTGAAAGTTCATTAAAACTTGGCGCGTACCTCAGCTCCTTTCATTTTAGTACCTAGAGTTTCAGGGAGTAGAAGATTTAAGCATAAATCGGGAACCACTTCCATGGAAAAGTGACGGAGTTCTGGGGAACTGCTCTGTTGTATGCCGAAATCATTATAAATCAGATACCATGCCATTCTAAATGTTAAAGCGAAATCTTAACTTAAGAGGATGTAGGTAGTTCTGACAACTCACCTTTTGGAAAGAGGGGAGAAAGACAAAATAGGTTCGCGATATTCCAACACTTGACAGCATAGACGTCTACCGGAAGGAACACCTTTCATTTTACTCCGTCCACTGATTCAACCTGTACTCCCTGACTCTGTTCAGCTCTTAGTAGGCTCATCCTCTGAGACTGACATCAGAAAACTGTCACAAACTGCGGAATGTCTCCTGTCCCTAGCCAACCAGTCAGCTACACTAGTCAACGCTACAGATAATGATGCTTTAAGGATGCAGGATATCTCCGCAATATCACGTCCTTCTTCCTCCTCACCATCAGCCAAACCACAAGCATCTAGTTTCACGCTTCTGGTTTCTCCAAGGTTTCTAACTTCGCCTCCTCGACAATTTTCGAGACTCATAGCCACTCTACCTTGCTCTAGACTACGGTTTCGACGCAGATCGTACTCTGCCCCGCCTTCCTCACCCGGATACTGTTGTATCACCTCCACTGGGGTTTTGAATTCCATAATTGTCTACCACCTTGCTCCTGGACACGTAACCAGCCTTCGGAAAACATCTCAGCACAGTCCGATCGACGGCAAAGCCCGTGCCTGATAACCGATTCCTTCACCCAACATCCGAACTCTGCTGGTATCACTCCCGTTGGGCTTCCTCGGCACGAAATTGCCGTTCACCCTGCGCCTGGCATAAAAACCCTCATCTTTTGAGGACTCAACTTCGCTCACCCACCTTTTAGACGACCCCAGGCGACACTTCGTTGTCCTCTTCGTTTCAAGAGCTCCAGGACCTTAGACTGTGAAAGACCATACAGTCTTCACCGTCTCCCAGACTTAAATCTACAAAGAGCTCTGACACCCTCAAACAGTCTAAACAATAGGTGTATTACTGCCTACCAGACGTCCACGATTGACTCCTCGCACTACTTATCGCTTCAAGAGCTTCAGGACTTTCAACTACCACACACCTGACTCTCTAATCTACATAGGGGTTCGGCATACTGTACTATACTCCACCATAGGCTCAACAAAGCTCAACCGGCCGATCTCCCAGACTAATAACTGTGAGTACGTGACCAGAGCCCGCTGCAGCCGATCAGGCTCGCTTCAGCCTCCGGCAACAGACACTATTCCCGGTGTCATCAAGACAACCTCAACACACGAGAACACACCGACAAATCATGGCTACCAACTAAGTACTTAAAACTACTGAAGTCGTCATTTCTCTGCCTTCCGCTTCCAACTTAGCTTCTCCGTTGGCAGCAAGATATTTGTCTATGAGAGGACCTACTACCACACCGTCTATTTACGCCATGCCTCTGTCAATAATGACTTTTTCACACAATGACTTTTAAATGATGGTTTGAAAAACATTTATTGACTTTTCATGTGCCTTCTATCAACATTGCAATAACCATGTACTCAACATCAAGCAAACTCTGCTTTGTACATTGCAAAAAATCACATCACTTCCCGTTGCTAACAGCTTTTTCTTTTACAGTTGCCCTCTTGGCTCACACTTCCACGGGTCCGGCTCCTTCTCCTGCAGCACACCTCTTCTGCTGCACCATACTCCTCTTCTGCAGTAGACCTTTCTCGCTGCATAAACCACTACTCTACTCAACACGCCCCTACGACCTGTACCCATTGTAAACCGAACATTGCTAACAATCTGTCACAATATTGTAAAACGGTCAGCAAGAATTACACCAGATTTTATAGCTGTAATTCACGGCTATAAAAAATCTTATAATGTTGTTCCCCCTCACCAGGCCAGCAACTATAAAAAAGCCAAAAGGGCCGCTCAATTATACCATTCTCAACTAAGTCTTCTTGGAGTTACTACTTCTGATATCCTGCATTCCACAAGAAGCTATCATTACAAATATATAATGTTGCTTTTAAAGAGTGCGCTGTAAGCGGGGTGAACCAAGGAGCAGAAGGAGCCAGGGGCTATGCGGAGCGAGCTGGGTTCCATCCTAGTTTAGGCAGCACTGGAGAAGTAAAACGGCATTGGATGGTGAATGGAGCAACAAAAACCGCGGTGAATGGAGCGTTACACGGTAACTTCCATGCTTGGGGTGTTCCGTACTAAATCAAGAGGTTTTATTGTACCTACCAACTATGAGCCCTGAGGGGTGGGGCATGGACTGAAGACCATATCCATTCAACACTCCCTCCTCTTCGGTCCATGAACCAGAGTGAAGGACGATACTGAAAATCGATCAATAATCCGCTTGTTATCAGCAACAGTGATCATCTCTGATTACAAAAACGGCAAAAACCTTGGAGTCTTAGTCAAGGTGGGTAGTACGAGCATTCATAGAAGAAATAATTGCTGACGGTATAAATAAATGAACCAGAAATTCTTACGCAATATTCATGCCGTACATGTGTTCACCATGCCTGTTTAGAAACGGGATAAGAGAGATCCCCCTTCTTACAGAAGATTGGCATTTGCTTAGGAGAGCCTATCCCTCGTGCAAGTCGGCGGGACACCGCCTCTTCGGAGGGCAAGAGGAACAGCATGACTCACCGTACAGAAGCCCTTGCTCAGAGCTTTCCTTGCAAGGTACCTACAAGCCAAGGCACTGCAAGTGGTGGTGAACCTTCTACCTGGTTCTCCCAGCTAAGGGAGCTGGTATCCAAGTTTATAGCAAAACTTACATGCCAAGACACATTACCAGGGTACGAGTAGTCCCTAGTGATAACGTCTCTACCCATAAGTAACCTGGGCCCCGTGTCCCAAGGCTGGGGTGTGCTCAACCACTGCGACCACGAATTCTACCTCAGGGGGCAGGCTGGTGACACTTTGGCACAGTGCCAGTGTGCCGGTAGCTTGGGGCTCCCCCCAACCCGTGGTACCGGTTTTGAGATGGGAGATGACCACGTTACTGGACTTTCTGCTGTCTCCAGATGCTGGACCGGGTAGCAGGCCCGAGGGCAGAGAATTCGTACCTGCCCTCTAATCGCTCTACCTCCGCCTGAGTTAGGATATTCCTCCTCAAACTCAGCCCAAACAATATGGGTGTGCGGAGGAGGGAGGCTCTTCACTAGCGCTTCGGTGCCCATTCAGCGGGCTGGCTGTACACACCCAGCCAACCAAAGGTGAAATGGTGAACAGGATGGGAGAAAAGGTAATTCTTCTTGGCTTCTAATAGGTGGATGTGATATCTTTGGTGAATCCTGTGAGGTCAGGTCCTCCGAGGCTGATTGCTAAATAATTTTATGGCGAGAAAACTTGTTCAAAATAATATTCTGCAATTCAAAAATTATTTGGGCTTTTTTAATAACTATTATAAATATTTTCTAATACAAGTGTTTGTTCCAGGGCTTTATTTATGTTTCTTACATTAGCAGTTAGTAGTGAAGTAGGGACTTGGGGTTAAACTTGATTTGTATCGTCCATTGTTGGGAGGGCATTAAGGTGTCCAAGGCGATATTAGCTCTCGTCCAGTTTTTTCATTATTCCCACATTTTATTATTATTTCCAGAAAAATCGATAAGAACTGCCAAAAAAAAAACGAAAAAAAATCATAATTATTTTTCGAGTTGCAGGGTATTGTTTAGAACGAGTTTTTTTGTCAAAAATTGCTAGTAATTGATAAAATGGTAAATTGCTAAAATTGCTAAATAATTTACGGCGAGAAAATTTGATCAAAATAATATTCTGCAATTCAAAAATTATTTGGGCTTTTTTTATAACTATTATAAATATTTTCTAATACAAGTGTTTGTTCCAGGGCTTTATTTATGTTTCTTACATTAGCAGTTAGTAGTGAAGTAGGGACTTGGGGTTAAACCTGATTTGTATCGTCCATTGTTGGGAGGGCATTAAGGTGTCCAAGGCGATATTAGCTCTTGTCCAGTTTTTTTCATTATTTCCAAATTTCATTATTTTTTCTATAAATATCGATAAGAACTGCCAAAAAAGCGAAAAAAATCATAATTATTTATCGATTTTTTTTTGTCAAAAAATTGCTTGTCTTAATTGATAAAATGGTAAATTGCTGAATAATTTTATGGCGAGAAAACTTGTTCAAAATAATATTCTGCAATTCAAAAAATATTTGGTTTTTTTTTACAACTATTATAAATATTTTCTAATACATGATGTGTTTGTTCCTTTATTTATGTTTAGGGCTTTATTTATGTTTCTTACATTAGCAGTTAGTAGCGAAGTAGGGACTTGGGGTTAAACTTGATTTGTGTCGTCCATTGTTGGGAGGGCATTAAGGTGTCCAAGGCGATATTAGCTCTCGTCCAGTTTCCAACCCTCCGGCGATTGTTCCATAACAAAGACCCCTCCAAGTTCGCTCCACCTGTTCCAACTCGACCCGTCAAAACTCCATTAGCTTCTCCGGAAGGGTCCCCGGAGTACTCCGGGAGAACTTTGTCCCGCACCTTCCCCGGAGTTCCTGAGGGAACTCAACGACGTCCCCCGTCTTCCTTCGACATGACCCATGGGGTCCCACGCTTTTCCTCGAAAGCCTCACGAATTTTCTCTCTTCCCCGCTTTCTCACCCCCTTTTCCCACGTATTACCCGGGCCGTCAAACCCTATTCAACCTCTGCTTAGGGGTTTTCCACTTTAAATCCGGGGTCCCACACTTGCTAAGAGGGGTCGGAGCCCGGGTAATTAATAGCCCCCCCCCCACCTCCTCCTCAACACCATCATCCAGGGATTAATTATGCGCCATTACCAGTCCCAGTTCTATTGTGTCCCTTTGTGCTGGGACAAAAATTAATGTTCGCCTCCCAGTGAGGGACTTACAGGACAGAAACAACATTAGTCGACGTCTTAAATTTAACAAGATGTCGAATTGAGAAAGATGTGGCAAATAGTAATTTAGCGAAGTTTCGTTGGGAATAAAAGTATTTCAATGGCTCCAAATATTTAAAAATAAAACTTTAGGAAAATATTTATTTATTAATTTATTTAAGACGGGATTAAATCCTAAAACTTTGATTTTAGTTATAGTTTATCCTGGCTATTAGCCAAGGCTAATATCTAAATATATGATACTAGATATAATCGCCAATGTGAAATAAAACTATAACTACATTGTACAAAAATATATCACAGATCAGAATATCACAGTTCGTAGTAGAGCTCAGCGGCTCTCAGATACGACAACGAGGACTGGACCTTGTCTGGTCCAGATAAAACGACAACCTACTGAGAGGGCTGATGCTGGACTCGGGGGTCCATAAGGTATGGGCAGTCCACCAGGAAGTGGCGGATAGACAGAACCCCCCCACAACTTCCACACACAACATCTCGAGCTAAGCAGGTGTCTGTGATTAAGACGGGTATGGCCAGTGGCAGCCAGGTTGTCCACTATTCCACAGTGGAAGTTGGGTTACGAATAGGCCCACCGGGCACAAGTCCTGAAGGACACTACGCAGTGCAGTGACCTCACCCTGTCATTGCTCATACCAGATGGAATGGCATGTAGGAGATTTGATCCTCAATGCGTATAGGCAGCATATCGATGGAGTTATCACCAATGACTCTCCTCACAAGGGCATCAGCACACTCGTTGCCATGAATACTTGGGCCTGGCACCCACATGAAAGTTATGGTTGAACCCGATGTTGAGCCTTGGTGTAGCAATACACGTTGGCTTTGTATCAGAGGATCATCAGAATATGTATCCCTGTTTGGAGCATATCACTGGATGGCTTCACTGTAACGACATTTGAGGATGTGTGGGGGGTATTTCCTTTGACACCAACCTTCATGCGAAGATCAACGTGCATACCAGACAAGGTCCAAGGTGGGGGACCTCATATGGAACCAGAGGGTAGTTCTCTATGCTATTCCATCTGGTGAGCTCCTGAACACGAATACCCAAGGGGTGAGTTCGTGTTAGGAGCCTAGGGTGTCATCCAGGACTTGACGTTGGGTACACAACATGTCCCGCTGTGCACACCCTTACCTAGCTGAATTGTAATTACGTTCCCCCATTGACTTTACGCAAGAATAGGTTACGTTGAATGCATTGGCGCCTCAGTTTTTATTAATCTATGTCTGCTGCTAAAATATAGATTAGAATAATCTAATCTAATCTAATTAGGACAGATAGATCAGAACGATTTGTGTAGCTTGGTGGTCTGGATGCTCGCAAGCTCGGAAGCTCGGATCTCAAAGATACATAACATAAAGTAGTCAATCTCTTAGTAAAAATTCATATTAGTTGGACGAATAGATCAGAATGATTTGTATAGTTTCGTGGTCTGAATTGCTCGCAAGCTCGCATCTCAAAAATACATTACATCAAGTAGTCAATCCATTAGTAAAATGCAGATTATTTAGACGAATAGATCAAAATGGCGTTTTTAAGTATGATTTAGATCTTTTATAATAATGAAGTTTAAAAATATGTTTCGGAGGTTGGAACTCCGGCCACTCATCTTTGAAGTCTGTTATGATATCCACTGCATCACGAGGACTCTAGCAATTATTGAATAAATACAGAACTCAGCCTCCCATAAGGGAGCTTATTTCCATTGCCAGTTGACGCTAGTTCGAATTCAGGTCGGCAGAGGCGCGCGCAGCGGGACATGTTGTGTACCTAGTGTCTGGTTTCACCCGGGGAGGGGGGGGGGGGGGGGGGTGGCATGACCATGTCATGCAGGGGGTGCCCAGAGAAATAGCGCAAGCGCTCTGCATGGCGAAGTGCTAGCAGATTTCGACGAATCCTGAGTGGCTGACTATGCCCAAGCACATGAAGGGAACCTGTAGGGGTGGTGCGGAAGGCTCTACTAGCCAGACGAAGACCATTTTTTATTATAGGTTCCAGTTTACGCAGCAAGGATGATGGCCCCTTCTTCAGGGTGGCCCCCTAATGGAAATTTTAAGTTTCCCTGACATTTCCCCGACCGAACTTCAGATTCCCCTGACAAAAAATATCAAAATCAAATACTGTTTTTTGTAATTTGTACGATTTTTTTAAGAAAAATTGAGCCATTTAGATGGCTTCAAAATTTAAAAATTGGGAGGAAGAGGCCGGGAACCCTGGGGAGATACTGAACTTTGAAATGGGACTCCGTTGGGTGTAGTTTAAATAAAAAAATTAAAAAAAAATAAAATAATAAAAAATGAAAATTCCCGACTAATTCCAAAAAAACAATACGTACTTACGGCCGACCAAACTACCAACAAAACTGTTGGGTGTAGTATAGAGTTACTAGATGGAAAAACACGATTACAGGACTTGGGGGAGGACAAACACATCCAAATGGAGGACAAATGTTTCAAGATTGAAAAAATTGTAAATAATTTCAAATGTATTCAAACATATATAAAAACCAATATTGAAGCACTTTTAAAGCAAACTTATCAAAAATATAAGTACCTAACTATAGTTGTTTCGATTCTAATTTATCATCCACACAACCACAATGTACCACAGCGAAGCGTGGCAGGGTAAAGCTAGTAAACTATAAAAAAATTGTAATATATAATCAAGTTGTACATCATACCACCAGTAATTTAATTTAGTTTTATTTATAATTTGGTTGTGCTATATCTGTAAAAAAATTTAGCTCACCCAACTTGGCTAACGTTTTAAAATACCATCAGTTGATGTTGTTTTGCCTGTATCATTCCATTACCTATTGTAATAACCGATTCGCACTCATGAACGCTAAATCCAACCGATTCAATTAACGTAGTATTTCCAGATACTGTCCTCCCGTCGCCCATTTCACTACAGCAGGGGTCTCCAACCTACGGCCACTTCCGGCCCACGAGCAGATTTTGACCGGCCCTCGGAAAAATTACAAACTGAAAAAAGATTTTTTTTATTTGAAAATACATTTTCCTTAAAACACTTTTATAGGTAGGGAACTACGAGTACAGTAATCGTCTTTATTTTTGTCCCTTCCGTTCTCGATAAGTGTTGAGTTATCTGTGAACCAGCAGCGATCAGCCATTCAGGGATTGTCAGTGTTTTGTACGGACTGTACTGTGGTGGTGTTAGGGCAGAAAGCTTATCCCGGCTGTACCTAAGGCAGGACTAAAAATAACTCATCATGTTATATTAAAAATGTATGGGTATTTGAAATAATCATTGAAATTTTTAGTGAAAGTGGGCCTAAGTAAAAATCATTAATAATTGTCTTACTTAGGTCTGGTATATTTTGTTCCAATATTATTTTTAACTATCTTAAAAGAACATGATTTTAGTTATCCAACAACAAAGATATACAGGGTGTCCCATCTAAACGGGCCCATCGGGAAATTACAGCCTTACGGTGCGAGCTATCGAAAAATTGAACTGGACCTTTTTTATAGTATTTCAACTCAGCTTCACGATGCGGAAGTCCGATTTTTATTTTTCCATGTTTTAGGGTCTCAAATCATTGATTGAAACTTACGGTTTCCTCTTGACCCCCCCTTTTTTATTGCTTTTTTCGATTCTAGGTTGAATTTGGAACAGAAAATGCCTCCATGAAATTTTCTTTTTGGAGCTTCGTTTCTGAGTTATTCCACTTTTTGCGAAATACAGAAAATCGCCGAATCCTTTTTGACATTACCAACACTTTCTTATTATCTTCATCATTTCTTATTATTTTCATGGACGCTGGGGTCTGATGATAGATGGTTTAATGCTGATTTCAAAAGTGTGGTGAACATCTCAAAAATTGAAGATGAAAATAATAAGAAAGTGTTGGTAATGTCTAAAAGAAATCGGCGATTTTCTGTATTTCGCAAAAAGTGGAATAACTCAGAAACGAAGCCCCAAAAAGAAAATTTCAACGAGGCATTTTCTGTTCCAAATTCAACCTAGAATCAGAAAAAGCAATGAAAAAGGGGGGTCAAAAGGGAACCGTAAGTTTCAATCAACGATTTGAGACATGGAAAGATACAAATCGGACTTCCGCAAAAAGTGGAATAACTCAGAAACGAAGCTCCAAAAAGAAAATTTCAAGGAGGCATTTTCTTTTCAAAATTCAACCTTGAATCGAAAAAAGCAATAGAAAAAGGGGGGTCAAGAGGAAACCGTAAGTTTCAATCAATGATTTGAGACATGGAAAAATAAAAATCGGACTCCCGCAATAACTCAGAAACGAAGCCCCAAAAAGAAAATTTCATGGAGGCATTTTCTGTTCAAAATTCAACCTTGAATCGAAAAAAGCAATAAAAAAGGGGATCAAGAGGAAACCGTAAGTTTCAATCAACGATTTGAGACCCTAAAACATGGGAAAATAAAAATCGGACTTCCGCATCATGAAGCTGAGTTGAAATACTATAAAAAAGTTTAATTTTTCGATAGCTCGCACCGTAAGGCTGTAATTTCCCGATGGGCCCGTTTAAATGGGAGACCCTGTATAAGGGAATATAGCTACTTAGAAAACTAAGCCCAGAATATCTCAATAACCACTGAGCACTCTTAATTAAAACAAAACTTCGTGAATGTATGGAGGGGGGGGGGGGGGGGGCTCAGGAAATATTAGTCAATTGTTGGCCCACCTTGCCTCAAATATTTTATAGTGTGGCTCTTCAGTAAAAAAAAAAAAACAAAAAAAAAAAAAAAAAAAAAAAACCATTTACCAAAATTATGACATTCGACCACATGGCACTCATGGAAAGGCTAGTCTGTTTTAGGTACGAAATTTTACAAAACAATCTATCACAAAGCTTTCTTAGTGATGGAAGCGCATAATGAAGACCAAATAGATTCATTATTCAGAGAATACTAAACCAAAATGACATTCTTTAAAAATGATAGCAACAAAAAATCATTAAAAAAAGGGACCATTTAAAAACTGTTCATTTTCTGTGACCTATTTTGAAAAAGTTAGTAAAGAAACGCTTGCATACGAGTCTGCAACACATTGGGACATTTCACGTCTTTAGTTGAAGACTCGTACGAGTATGTGTTGCAGATTCGTATGCAAGCTTTTAGAGCCACTCAGCTGATCCGGACCCTGGGCATCGTCAAGTAAATGTCCTAAAGAGGCTACATACGAAATTACAGCTTCCTAGAGTGTAAAGCATAGAAATTAGCTTTAAGAGCCACTCATCTGATCCGGACCCTGGGCATTGTCAAGTAAATGTCCTAAAGAGGCTACATACGAAATTACAGCTTCCTTGAGTGTAAAGTATGGAAATTACCTATTAAAATGATTTAACCACCGCTTCACAAATCAAACCGTTCTCGCAATATTCGGATCACCTGCTATGAATCAAATGAAATCGTCAGAAATTAACAAGCGGTTGCAATCATGTTCACAATATCAATTATTGAGAATGATCACCTGTGTGTAAACAATAATTATTTATATAACCATGCTCATAACTCAGCTTGTTGGCCACCCACTTCGCATTAGTTAACGTAATATGGTTGGATAAATCGAGAGCTTTCGAACGAATGGTCAACGAATTTTGTGGGATGAAAAACGACGAAGTACCATTTCCCTAGCAACGACTCGGTTGTAAGCGGAAATCCTCAAAACATATTTCGTTACGTAACGTAACGTGACATAACGAAAATTTGGTTGTGTGCCATAGCAAAGACATGAAATGTCAAAAAGGTTGGAGACCCCTGCGCTACAGGATTGAATAAATAAAGAGAGTTTTTCCGTTTCAGAGAGGCGAAATTACTGACAGAGGAAATAACCCTAACACCAAAGGACATCATTATGTAAGGACGCGGAAAAAACAAACTTTAAAATGGTAAAATACAAAAAAAAAAAGAGAAAAAGACTGGCGAGTTAGCGCGAAAGAGGTGGAAGTTCTTTTCTTTTCACGTTATTTAGCCACCCCCTCTCCGCTATCTCTTTTTTTGTGGCATGTTTTTGTCTTTTGGAAGAACGGTCCGCCTGGAGGGAGGCTTAAAAACGGATCCAGCAATGAAGAGGGTGGGGGTAAGTATCATGTAAATTCATGTTCAAAATTCAAGAGGGTGTTTAAAAAAGTGCAAAGGGTGTCTTCCACCCCCTACCCCCTCTTCGGTAGACACCGAGTTTCAAATGTTCATTTTTACTGTTTCTCATTACTCCCCGGACTTCTTCTTGGAGACCAGAAAAAAGTAAAGCTATGAATAAACTTTAGGCGGCGAAGCTGCCCTCTCCCTCCACCGCCACTCCCTTTTGGGCTTTTTTCCGTTTTTTTTCCCTCCCTTCAAAAAGAGAGAGAAAGCGGCGAAAAGAATGAGGAAAGAGACCTTAATAAATAAAGAATGTCAATTATTCAAACCACTCTTGCCCGTTATTGACTTAGCCTTCAGTCCGAGGTGGGGGTTAGGTGGAGGGGGTTCGTCTTGAAGTGCTTCTTATTTTCGCCTACTTAAGGGACACCCGGTGGACTTGAGCGTGAAATTACGGGCAGAATTGATGTTGATGTTTATGTTGTTGATTGGTTGCCTTGATGGTTTAAAGGGAACAGCAGGCTGTTATTTATATGTTCAGGAGCTTGCAATAGCATAGTTCAATAAGCTACGGACTCGATCGGTACACATGCACGCCTCGATTTTATTTTTATTTTTAATAATACGGGCAAGCCCAATACAACCCGAGACGTTCACAACAATCAATTTGAGACACGAGACTGTAGACCCCTACCAACTAATCTAAATTCTTACTAAGGGACTGACGACTTGATGTTATATATTTTTGAGATGCGAGCGTAACGAGCATCCAGACCACTTATCTTTGCAGAAAACTGGTCTGTATAAAATTTCATGGCGACTGGAGCGCTGGGAATGCCACGCAGTGGGTAGTCAAACTAAAGAGCAAGTCAGGGTCTAGAGTCTCGTGTCTCAACTTGATTGTTCACGAACGTCTCGTCAATACAACATGTGAAAAAAAAAAACCAATAATAGAAGTTTAGTAGGTACACATAAGAAAATTGAGTTCATAAAATGATGTATATGCTGAAGCATAAAAGAGAAAAGTAAAAGAATAACATCCATGCATAAATAAATCAAGCAAAATCAACACTAAGCACTTTCTTTTTAACAGAAGACGGAGAATCGTGGAAGATGTCTAGATCAGCACACTTATGTATCATATGATTCATCAGTCGGCAGCAATCTGCAGAGAGGGCGGTAATACAAGTAATTTTGAGAGGAAAACGGGATCAGAAATAAATTCTCCGATCGCAGTGGAATAAAAAAATTTACTCCAGACAGTAGTGTAGGTGAGTACACCAGCTCCACCACTAGCTTGTGGAAAAAGGAGACATTTGCCACAGAACGGCGACGTGTAGGGATAGGAATACCCAACCTCCTCTCCAATGTATCAAAATCAACTGAGGCCTGGGGAATGTGGAGCTCATATATGCCACATATTGCAAAAATCTTCTTCGAACTCTGTTGATCAGTCCAATCTGTTACTTGTAGTGTGGGGACCAGAACACGGATGCATAACCCAAGATTGGGACCACAAGGGCCCTGTAAAGAGCGGTCAGAGCTGGCGCATGGTTGAATTCTCGTGTGTTCCGTTTTATGAAGCCCAATACTCGCATTGCGCGGCCTGTAATTGCAGAGATGTGGTCAGTAAATGACAGCAGGTCATCAAGAAGCACGCCATAGTCACGTAGTGATGCTACACGTTTCAGCTCCACTGACCATCCAATAATCATGTAGATGTGGAATCTGGGATCGGTGAAAGCTCATCACAGAGCACTTTTCAGGGTTCAGGGCGAAGCTGTGCCGCGGACACCATTCGAGGAGAGCATCAAAACAGTTCTGGAGAACAGTGCATTCCGGTGGAGAATCTATTCTGCGGTAGATATTTAGATCATCAGCAAATAGGAGGAAATGAGCAACAAAGAACACCGCACAGACCATTAATTACCAGCAAGAAGAGCAGAAGACCCAAGCGTGATACTTGTCAGTTCAAAGTGGGGGTAGGTGGAGAGGGTTCGTCTTGAAGTGCTTCTTATTTTCGCCTACTTAAGGGTCACCCGATGGACTTGAATGTGAAACTACGGGCAGAATTGATGTTGATGTTTATGTCGTTGATTGGCTGACCTGATGATTTAAGGGTCCACACACGCTCAGTTTAACTGCGCAGTTTTCATGAGAACGAAACTGAGCAAAAAACTGTACGGTTATCTGAACTGAAGGTGTGAGGGCACCTGTAGGTTTTTGCAGATTTCCCCTCGTTTTTGGCTCGGTTTGCTCAGTTTTTTCTAGTGTAGACGTTTCTGGTAGCCTGCAGAACCAGGTGTCTGATGAGAAATAACATTTGTGACGGATTTTCGTAACGCTCGATCTGTGACGGATTGGCGTATCCCAATTCTGTGTCACTTTTCATGTGTACTTTAGATCTCGCTCATCGTAGTCTATCTACTACAAAACAATTTTCGTCCCTGGGTAATGTGTTTCTAATAATATTTTTCCAATAATAGTATTTCGTTGTTTTTCTTATTATTTTTTATTACAGGAAGAGAAATAAATACATAAAAAGCTGGTATATTCGTTCTCTGGAAAACATTTAGTCAACATCAGATTCGGAAAGCTGCTCGCTTCATTTATTCCCCACCTCCCATGAGCCGTTCAGTTCGACCCCGGATTGTTCTTTATCGCTAAGGCCCGAAGCTGAATGTATATACCCGCTTAATTAGCAACATATTAAGTCTACTATAGACGAAAAAAACCTTCTTTACTGTTGATTTTACTTGGAAAAACGGCTGAACAAAAACCTAATCGTTTACGAGCCAACGCCCCTCCGTAATATCCCCTATTCCCGAATTCAGGCCGTCGCCTCTCCTAATATAATACCAGGTTCTGCGGGACAGGAATGAAACGGTGGGAATAAGAGAGGGAAAGTGCTAGAAGGCATTATTGTAAATTCTTATTCCGACTAATTTCTCGACAGTCAGTGAAAAAGAGACAAAAACCGGCGACCTGATAATGTTTTTTTCTTTCCTAGTAATGTTCCCTCTCTTAACAGAGCTGGCTGTTGTTATCGACGTGATCAGACTCCAAGTTTAAATTTTATTGAAATTAACGCGCTTCTCGAGTGCAGAAGTTCGGGATGGAGGGGGGTGATAGGGGAAATTGTAACGGAAAGGCGCGCGGAAAAAGTAAAATCGGTTGTTCGATTCGGAATTAAGGAAGTGATTATCGGCAAACAAGTTTTACGACATTATCGGCTGAACTGTGATCGGTACTGAGCTCAGGGTATTTGGAAGGGGGCGAGCATGGCCGTATTGTTACGTGATGAGCATTTACATTCGCTGGGGAGACTCGTTGAGACGATTTGTGGAAACGTAGAGGATAAAATACTGTGCCTACGTGGACGAACAATAAACGCGGAGATGAAAATTTCAAAGATGCGATTCAGATTCAGACAAGTAACAATAACAAAAAATAAGTTATTGTTTGTTACTGATGATGGCCTAACCGTCGAAATCGATTTAACAGTGTAACTCTTTATTTTTCGTGCAAATAGACGTTTTTCACTAACTTCCGGTTTCCTAGTTCCCAACCATCCCCTCATGACCAGGTACCCTGAGCAAAGTGTGTTTTTTTGCCATGGGCGGCGGTCTTGAGAGACTTGAGACAGTCCCAGGTCAGCTTAGATGTAATTGAAAAGGCAGATATAGCCTTTACAGCAACCTGGCCATCGGATAAAATATAAATTTTTGCACCTTTGAGTCGTTTCCTGGCGATCTCTTGTGCACATATTTCTATGGCATGGGTGTCAGTCAGCCTGATAGATGGTGGTAGCAGTGCCCAGTGGTTTGGATAGGCTGGCACCAGAACATAGGTTGGTTTTTTCTGTTCTCAATGTGCATTAGAGGAACACGCAAGAAGTGGAGAAGCTGCGAGGAGCTGTTAGATTTTATTGATGGAGCTGCTCTTGTTGTGGGTTTGGAGACTAAAAGAAAAATAATAACTACCCATTTATCGTCACATTTCACGGAATTAACCAAAAACAGCCTTAAATATTTGTTCACATCACGTCCACTGACACCTCGATATTTTAGGGAAATGTTCAATAAAATTTTTTGTTTTTGATTATAAGAAACTCAAGCCAGCTTCGGCTCAGGTGATCCCAGAACTATCGTTACTAGCAGAAGAATCCAAGGAGACAATGAATGAAAGTCGGGTTTAAGGAGTTCTCAGTCTCCACCCAGATTGAACAACCAGGGAAGATCCTCCTGAGAGGAGGCTATAACTCAGTCAAAATTCTTGGATGTGCCCATTCCTGCTTCGATCCACAGGTGAGGGTGTGTGTTTTAGCGACACTTCCAACTGAGCAGGTTGATGCCTGAGTTTTTGGCACAGTCACACAACTTCTGATGCTGGGGCATTCAGAACAAAGCGCACTTCACGCAATTCCTGTCCCTCAGCTAGTTAAAAAAAAAAAAAAAAAAAAACTGCCCTTACTGGCGGTATAACAATAACGGGCGTAACGAGCAGATGGTAAGGTGTTCACAACCTACCCTTTCCTCTCCTCAAGATTCGCCATTCTCCCTCCAAATGCCAAGAACTATTAAAGTATAAGGGAAGAGTTTTCGTAACCCTCTCCCATCTTTAACGGTGTCTTGCCAGGGGACTTCTCCTTCAGTACTATTGTCAATTCCGGAGATAGTAGGACTCACCAAATCTTCTGCTAGTCCAATTGTGTCAAGCTCTCACCGGCGCACAGTGAACCAGAAACCGATTCTAGGTAGACAAAATAATTTTATGGGCTATTTTTATGATAAATTGGAGCAGTTCCTCCTTCTCGATTCTTGCAAATGTTACATCTAAGGGGATAGTCTCCTGAGCTCTTAGCTTACAGGGTAGCTTACAGGAGATCCTCTGTGTGTAGCCTAATATCGTTTTTTCGGTAAAAGGAATCGATTTTTGTCACATTTTCTCTATTTTTGACCTTTAAAACTGACCTTTTTTTGTATGAAAAAAAAAGTTCTCGTGACTTACTACTGTTGAGGACATGGACGTGGATAGTGAAAATCGAGAAAATGAGTTGGAGAGCTGGTGGTGGTCTCCTTCGATGCAAAATTCTTTCCTCTACAATTTGTCATTCATACGAAAAAAAAAAAGAAAAAGGTCGGATCCATAGGTCAACAAGTGAGCTAATTGCCAAAAATCGATTTCCTGGGTCGAAGAAGCTATTTTAGGTATAGGTATATGGTGTATACTTGGAATCAGCGCAAATTTCCAATAAGAATAGCTCATAAAATATTTTTGCCCACCTAGAATCGGTTTCTGGCCCACTGTAGCAGGTCCAATCCTCAACTGGGCCCACACCAGCTTCGAGGGATATTCTATGCACTCTAAGGGGTCACGAAAAAGCGTTAAACTCTAGGATTTTTTTAAGAATACCTCAAACCGGATTGCAGCGAAGAAATTTTTGCAATAGCTTCAATTTCTACGGAAATTTGCTAAAATCAATTTAAGGTCAGAAAGGTCTTTTTTGTCAAGTCCTTTTTATATTGGCGCTCTATAAATAATCAGGAAAACGATGAAAAAAGAACGATGGTTCTCTATGTTTGATCCGAGTCATTAGTCACGCGATCCACCCCCACGGGGCGTTATGCGCTATTTGAGAAGACAGTATGTCGCCCTTCATGTCATAACATTTGTAAATACCCTCATCCCTTATCTGGGTCTCCCTAATGTCGGCTAAATACTTCTCTATGGTTCCATAACGGAGGCCGCCCCTATGAGCTTCCGGCCGCCACGCGGCCCTCTATTGTCGGCCCTGTTCAACCCCTAAAGCGCGACGCCCGTTTCGCTTCCTGCTGAGCTCAGACGAACCGTCTCAGCGATTTTTCGGCCTCCCTTCGGTCCGCCGACGTCGGGCTTAAACGCGGCAATTCACCCTCATCCTCTCGTGTCGTCCTTTTGTCACTTTTTTTGTATGAGGATTACGACAGCTATAACTGTTAATATGTGGGGATAACCCCTTAATAAGTTTAGCGTGAGATAGAATCTCGCCTCTGGAGGGGGTGGAAATCTCACCCCTTAATAGACTATTACATTATACACAGGAAGAGTCGACAACTTGTGTCAATATCAAGATTTATTGGGACATACAATCCGGTACAAGTAAAAGAAAAGACGTGATGAGAAGCTTTCAAACCTCTTACTTTAGAACCCTTTAGTCCAAACAGTTTTGGAACATCTTCAGAACTAATAACCATATCTGTAATTTTTAACCGCATTCAAGTAATATTCATTTTCTGGTTGGAACCTTGAATCAGAAGAAATTACAAAGTTTTGTTGTAGGAATAATGCACCAAAATCAATTAAGTCTCCTGAACTAGCTTGGGAATCGCCTTAAAATTTAAAATTTATCTAAAAACAATTTAACAGACTGATTTGACAGACTGTGTTGAGCTGGATGTTGAAATTTCTGTGCTTTCTTGAATGGAATCAATCCAGCGTGTTGTGATGACACAACACACAAACTTTGCTATTCGACTCAAGGTGTTGTTATTTAGATGGAGCTCCTCAGGGCCCCCCTCGGATACAATTAAGAGGTACGGAGGCGCACTGATAAGCTGAGAAGCCTCTGAACCTAATTCTCTCCTTACCTAGCGACCTTTTGTTGAACATTTTTACTGAGAAGCTTAAAATTGCAGGGTCGTGGAAATGTAACAGTGCGAACCCTTCTTGAAGGCTATGTTTTGATCAGATAGTACATAGTACAGATAGTACATAGGTTTAATAATTGAGGAGGAGCCATGCAAACCCCCACAAGTCACAAAAAAACATGTTTTTTAAAGTTAGCATTGGTTTCTTGTTCTTTGTGATCAGCTGTACCATTTTCTTCACTAAATGTCGTGCAAAACCCCTAAGGTCTCGTCAAAGCAATACAATAGAGTGTCGTTGGAATTAGTCGGGATGCGGCCTAAAGGAGAAAAATGAATCTATTTCATGTTGTTTATTCTACGTTTCGTCCTCTTACTGAGGACATCTTCAGGATTCTACACGGACAAAACAGGCATTGTTATATTAAACAGAAGAAAACAAAAAATAATAGTTGAAAACTAATTTAAACCAATTTACTGTTGTGTCCAGGAAAAATATAATCGTCCTAATATAACGGACTTGTCAAATATGTAACAATAACAGTGGTTTACCTAAGGAAAAAACAAACCAAATAAGCTATACAAAAAAAAAGTGTTGATTCATTTTTTTTCCCTTGGGCCACATCCCGACTAATTCCAACGACACAAGTACTCACGGCTGACTAAACTACTAACAGCAATACAACAGATTCTTGTAATTCATCCAAAACCACACATGTCCAGAGCTGTGAATCACGCAGAACCTCCTGTTGCATCTTGTTTAGCTATCTGTAAAGTTCGGCTACCTGTAAGTTTATCAGTGAATTTTTATATTATTTCAAGTGATCATTTATGTTAAACGAAATGGGTGATAGTGAAATGGATGGTACAGTGACAGCGAGCGAGGGTAATCAAGGTACGAGGAGAAAAGCAAAAACCAGTAGTTCGCGTGAAATTGCTTAAAAAGTAAGGCATTCCTTTCCATCTATGCAAACGTATTCAAACCATGTAAGCACAACAGTAAAGCTTACCAGTGCTTCAAAATTCGGACAGGGGATGCTTTAAATTTCCGCCAGAATATCTATGGATAGTGTGATAAGATACTCCAGGACCAAATAGTCAGCAGATACATACAATGTGTAAATTTTTTTTGCTAGGTATCACTGCCTATTCATAATTATTTGTTTTAAATTTTCCTTCCACGTCTGATTCACTCAAGTTTTATATTCAAGTATTAACTCAAATTGAATTTCATTCCCTTTTAAACAATTAAAAAATTTGGTTCAGGATAAGACGTTTAAAATGGCATATTATCTTTACCCTAGTTTCAATATTTCCTCTGAATGAAGAAGACCAAAACCCCTTAAGTCCTCCATATGTTTTCACCAAAACCCCACATGTAAGAAAAATCAATCAAGACCCTACATGTCCGAACTAAAATTAGGATTTTTTCAACTTTAGAGGCAGTATGATTTGAATCGAGTATACTACTTAGTTTCTAAAGTCTCGTACAAGACAATGAAGTAAAAATACGCAAATTTTTATCCGTAGAACAATATGAAACAGTTTTTCCTTAATTCTGAAAATTTTGATTTGACGGACTAGTGGGGTTTTCCATGGTTCCTCCTCAATTATAGACCAATGATCTGCGTTGAAGGGCATTCTAACATAGAAATAAATTATTTCCGGTTCCAGGTTTATTGATTCGGTTTGATAAAACAAGGGTGGGAAAGAGTGGGATATAAAGAGAGGAGAGAATCCCCAGAAAATAATTCTCTCCAGTCAAACAAAGATGGTCAAACCGGGGACCCGGGAATAAACACAAACCGAGACCCGGAAAATATAGAGGACTCCAGCGATGGGCGAAAGGGGTATTGTCAGAGTTTCAGCTAATCCGAACCCCCCGCACCCCCTCCGAACCAATCCATAGCTGCCCCGCGTCCTTTCACTTCGGCAGAAAGGGGGTGAAAGGGAACAGAGTGAAAGGGGATGAGGGATTCGGGGGGGAAGGATTGCGTTTTAGAAAGGGACAGAGTCCGGGAAGGGTCGAAGGGGTTAATCCACGGGAGAGGGAATTGACGGCTGAGACAACAACCGTCTAATGCATGGGTGGAGAGGACGAGGGAAGGCGGACACCCTTGCTCGGGGGAGCTCGAACCAGACAGAAGGGATATAGCGAGATCGCCCGAGTCAACACTATTCCTTCCCCGTGCTCCTCTTCTCGGCAGAGTCTTTTCTCGGGACATAAAGGATATTTACTTAGTTCCTTTCGAGGTTCCTCCACAAAGTTTAACGGTTCGGAAGGCGGGGAGGAGGGGGCGAATGGCGGGCATTTTCCGGCGAATTCAAACAGGTGACGGGTCCCGCGGGGTTTGGCTGCTGCCTGCAGAAGGGGAAGTAGCGACAACAAAACGATTCGAAATAACACCACTATGGGTTTAGGATGGTCCAATTAATCAGTAGAACAGTTTCGGCTTGTTTGTCTGAGGTGAATTCTCCTGTAGATATACACTCCGTAGGTGCCCTTCTTTTGAAGTATGCAAGACGTTAATGTCAGCTTCTACATTGTTGACTTAATTTACTTGTTAATTAGATTGTATTTGTAAGAATCGCGTGTTTCTATTTAATCCAAATTAGATCGAATCTAAAGGCCGTAAGGAGCGATTCCGTACCGGAGGGCGATGCCACGGGCCTTTTAAGAAACTCTTGCAGTTTATGGTCGTTCAAAACGGCTTTCTAGAAAATTGATTTATCAGGGTAGGTGACAAAGTTTTTTTTTTACACAGAGGATAGGTAAGGATACCAGGTAAGTAACTAGAGAGTAAAAACACAATATGACTTACTAAAATGACATAAATCGGCCCTTTTGACAAGTTTCATGTCATTAGGATGGCCCGTGATTTGAATTTTTGCAGGACCGCAATTTTGGCAGGACCACAAAACGAGCAAACGTAGTCACGGTAGTAACATGTTTATAGTTGATAACATGTTCAATTAAACCAATAGATAAAACGTAAAATGTTTATGTTGATCTTTTGGGGTTATGCAAATCTTGCATACGAGTCTGCAAGACATTGAGACATTTTATGACTTCACTTTCAATCGTCTCTTAATATCCCTGAGAGTCTCCCTACCAAATTTCAACTTCCTTGGATGAGCTGGAGAGAATTTAGCTCACTCAGCTGATCAGGAAAAAGCCCATAATTCCAAATTTCCCTACCAAATTTCAACTTCCTTGGATGAACAGGACAGATCACTCACAATTCTGATTAGAAAAGATCCCATAAATTCAGTCGTCTCTTAATGTCCCAAAGAGTCTCCCTATCAAATTTCAACTTGTTTGGAAGAACAGGAGAGAATTCAGGTTACTCAGCTGATTAGAAAAGAGCCCATCATTTCAATAGTAACGTGGTTTACTCAATCCCATGTCAAGGCAACACAATACATTAAAAATAGGATATCTGGGCACAAATCTGATATTAACCAATTTAACACCTACTGCACGCTCGCCAACCATTCCATAACTACAGGTCAAAATTTGAATTTGAGAATGCCAAAAATGCCAAAAATTTGGATGTGAACTCCATGAATCCAAAAGAAAATTAAAAGAAATTATTTATATTGCCAAAGATATCAACACCTGTAATAAGAAGACTGACATAGACAAACTTAGCAAAATTTATTCTAATATAATAAACAGATAGATATTAATGTATTTAATTTGTTGATTTCATATTGTTTAATATCCCAACTTGTCAACTTTTTTTTATAGTACCTTATATCCAAAATCAATATTTCATGTTTCATAGTTCATTCACACCTTTCAATACCTCAGTAAATTGATTTAAGTTAGTTACAATCTCACCACTAGGAAGTGTTCTGTATGTATCCTATCCTCCTCCTATTCTGATCTACCCATCTTAGAATTCTTCCCAAGGACAATAACTGCTAGTCCATAATTAACGTGTACATTACTTTAAGAAGTCGGGTTTTTCAATAAATTTTTAATTTTTCACGTTTTTCACTAGTCAATGTAATACATGACATGAATGTACATACTACATGTTCTATCATCTAGGAATGACTTTGTAGAAACCTGCCTTAATTCTCCAAGGTACCTATGTAATACCATGTATATTTATATATATTATTAATATTTCTATTTGTCATAATTTTACATGTCAAACAACAGCTGTTCAATTAATAGACTTTTGGAATCTCATCTTGTTGTAGCCCTGATGATGATGATGTATAAATACATCGAAACGTTGGCTTTGAAGACCTGAATTTTATTATCCTGACCGACTCTCAAGATCCTAAAACTGTGCTAATTATCACCTAGCGGTCAAGAAACTAAACCATATTGTTAAAATAGTTTAACCCTGGAATGTCCCGGCTAAATTTCCAACACTTAACTCCCCGGTGGGGTGTGTCAAACCCCAACTTTGAAAAATGTTAGAAAATTCAAAAATAACTTACACTTGAATCAAATTTTATTTTTATTCTGTTATCAAGAGTGTAATAAAACATGGAGTAGGTACCTAAACTCATGACGAAAAAAGTAATAGTAACGCAAACCTCACGCTCTGAAGAAAAAAATAATAGCAGAAAGGTACCTCATTGTAACAAAATTTCAATATAAAATTAGCACATTTTCATTTAAAAACAAAAATAAATAAAATCTACAAAACAATTTTCTGAGATTAGTTTGATACCACTTAGAAAACCCAAGAACTAGAATGAAAATGTAACATAAAATTGGCACCAACCAATAGGATCAACATTCTCAACACTTTGAAGATCTATGATGTTCACAGAAGAAACATCGAACTAGTTTCTCCGAAACTGTCACTTTTGAAGCTTCTTCATCGGAGGCAACTTCTTGTAACTCTACATTATCTTCCGTGTTTGAATTTTCTCCGCCAAAATATACATCTTCTTCCTCCAACTGTTCCAACATGGATCTAATGTCTTCAGGATCCGAAAACGTGTGTTTTCAGCGATTTCTAACGATGAGCCAATAACAAAACTGTGGGATCGCTCACAAAAATAACACTTGCTATAGAGAAAATCACAAGCGGTTAACTCCCCGGTGGGGTTTGTCAAACCCCAGGCACAAGAAAGTACTACACTACACAGAAGTCTTGAACGTAGTAAACTGGGAAAAGGCTGAAGCCTTTAGGGAAGAAGTGGGGGGTGATATAGAAGGGGGCGAGAAGAGCCTGACGTGCGGGATTCAACATGATAAAGTGACTTCAAGTCGCGATTGGGGTTTGACAAACCCCACGGGGCATTACAGGGTTAAATATTCAAGTTCCTAAACTAATAACCGATTCTCCGTCAGCCATGTTGCCGCAACGCAAGGCCGACTCTACAGTTCACTATCACAACAAACTAATGACATTCCGTCTTCAGTTCCGAAAGGCATTTCGACGCAGTAAAACCCCGATGTCAATCAATACCGTATAAACCTCTCGAAATGAAAACACAAGCCGGATTAATTCACTCTCCCGCTACTAATGCCACCCCGAGAACGGACCAATGTTTTAACTCAAAGCCCCTCTCCTGATTACATTCCATAATTCAGGATTTTCGGAGTCGAAAACGGAAGGGGGCTCAGTTGTAACGAAGGCCTCCCAAATAGGTATTTCGAAGCTTTGAGTTTCGAGCAGAAGTGATGCAGAGGGCGGGGAGGGGCGGTCGGTATTCGATAATTGCGGGAATTCCCTTTGATTTGGACTATACCGCTATACCCCCTCGCCCCGCTTTCGCACAAAACCCAAAATGGTTTGCGCTTGAATGGCGAAATTGAAACTGAAACCCCCTTTCCTCTTTCTCGGTATCGTTTCTGCTTCTGGTACAATATAATTTAACCCGCTCTCGGCGTGGAAGCGGTTCAAAAGGCTGCCCTTACAGATTATATCCAATTGGGGAATGTGGCGTCAAACACTTGTACGTCGGTTTCATCTCATAAGCGCTCAAACCCTTTTGAATCTGTTAATACATTACCAGGCCCATCACAGTATCACTTGTGTGGTTCCAAAATTCATGGGGTAGGGGGAGAGTGGGGTAATACCGCCACCCCATTTTCTATTTTGAGAAAGGTGGCATTTTGATGACCTCCACCCGAAATCTGGTTTAAAATGTCAAAAAATGACCCCTGCATTTTTTCAGATTTTTCGCATAACAAAAACCTACGCCGGTAGATCGATTTTGGTTTTCGAAATACGCTTTTTTTGGCCAATATTACACTTTTGAATATAACTTTTACAAACTTCTTTGTCAAATTGTGAAACTTCGTATACTTACTTAAGTTTTTGGGGTCGCTGAACTCGAATATGCAGTTAAAACAAGTCGACAGCAACAACTTTTGACAGTTTGGATTTTCAAAATCATGTCAAAAAATGACAATTTTTCAAAATTAATTGTAAAATTATGAAAATTCGTATTCCTATGTTTTTTGAGTCGCTGAACTCGAATTTGCTGTCAAAAATCAAAATGGTAACAGGAATATGTAAAAATACGAATTTTCATAATTTTACATAGAATTTTGAAAAAAAAAAATTTTTTTGACATGATTTTGGCGATTTTGAGATTCCAAGCTATCAAAAGTTGTTGCTGTCGACTTGTTTTGACTGCATATTCGAGTTCAGCGACCCCAAAAACGTAAGTATACGAAGTTTCACAATTTTACAAAGAAGTTTGTAAAAGTTATATTCAAAAGTCTGATATTGGCAAAACAAGCGTATTTCAAAAACCGAAATCGAGCTACCGGCGTAGGTTTTTGTTATGCAAAAAATCAGAAAAAAATCAGGGGTCATTTTTTTGACATTTTAAACCAAATTTCGGGTGGAGGTTCTCAAAATAGCGGACCCCCTAATATATATATCTAACTACCTGAGTGACAAATCTTGTAGCCAAATATCGTCATCTTTAGATCAGCAGTAATGTTGGAAAAGTTGGTTTGAGCTCATTAATTGGTTTATCAAAGATAAGCGAGTTCACAGTTCTTGAAGCTAGGCGTTCTAGTTTAACTGTTGTCGAATTTTCGTGGTAACACTTTTTCATATGTTTATGTAAATTGTTGAGAATGACGACGTTGAAAAATCATTTAGCTTCAATTTCCAACCACCACTTCATGGTTTTTCACAAAAACTGTAGATTTTAATGATTTTTTATTTCGAAAAGTTTACTGGGACAATATCGCCACACCAAATTCAGGCTAATTTTGCCATGGCGGTATTGCCCCAATGCTCCATTCCTCAGGATTGTTAGATTGTTTCAAAGTTTGTTGTTGTAATTATCATGTATTTCTATTGATTCTGAGTAATTAGAGTATGAATTAATATTTAAAAGACGAATTATACCTACCTTATCTCAATAAGCACCTCCATGTTTACCTAATCGGTTGTATTAGAGATTTACCTCTCTACTGAATAATTGTACAGTATCTACCTAAGTGCCTTCCTATTTTAACATAATCGTAGTAAGATGCCACTCTTCATGCTACCGTTTTGAAAGCCGGGAAGTTGGCTATATAATATTTATTTTTTTAACGAATTCCGCGTTGAACGTTGTCAATAATTCAGTTCCTGTGAGGAACCAACATTACTTTACCAATATTTATTTTATTAAAATTTTACTGTTCTAATGTGGAAATTGTTTTTCAACCCTTAGCGAATCCTTTTCTTGACAATCAAGTTCCCAGTATGGTGAGAAGCTACCCAGGAAGAGTTTTTGGAATTAAAAAAATCGTTATTCCGATGTTCTGATGAGGCTGTTCATTTCCCTCTTGTTTCAATATGGCGGTATTATTACTCTAACCCCTTTGCGGTATTTCTCTAGCTAGCTGGGGTAATACCCCCATTTACAAGGGTCTCGTAAATTGTTGTTTACTAATATAAAGTTGCTACAAAAGCAGCAAAAACATTGTAATTCACCACAGGAAATGTATTTTTATCATTTGCATCAAAATCTGAAGCTCCTGTATGCAAACCCGGGCTGTGATAGACAAAAATGCTTGAGGTAGCAATATTACCCCATTATCCCCTACCCCACCCCACATGCATGAGAATTTCATCAAAATCTGATGAAAAATTGATTTTATAAGAGATTTACAGTTATCCCGGAATCGATGAAATTCATCGAGACTTGACCATCTAAAAGGCAACATGTGACAGAAGTGATGGAATGTTAGTTGGCATTTTCATGTCTTTGCTTTGGCAAACAAATGCGAAAAGGTTACCTACGAGTAATTGTCTTACCTACGAGTTACCTACCTACGATTACCTACGAGTAATCGTACTTGTATTTTAAGGAGCGGAACTTTTTAGGAGTGACAATGTTTTCTGATGATTCTAACGTACAACCAAATTGTTGTTACGGAACTGGATCTTTGCCATTTTCCGTCATACTAAATCCATTCACCAGTCGTTATGTAAATTAATGTTTTGTTACTTTCACGAAACATCCTTAACAAATATGGGAAGACAACAGTTAATCCGCATTGACGGGAACACACGTACATACATAAGCAGACAATGTGAGTACAATATCACATTATTATTTTTTTTTTTTTCTCAGAAAATACGGTAAGAATGAGCTTAAAAAACTATCATCCAAATATAAGCGAAACTCGAAAGACTAGAGAATGAAAAGATGGAACATGATGGAATTTACGATTGCGTATGCACAGAATGAAGTATTGATTTGGCAACAATGAAACTGATAGAGGACCATCTGCTACCTAACCCGCGCATTCTCTGACAATTTCATCGAAATCGGATAAAAACCGTAGAACTTAGTGTCGATACAAAAATTTCACGTAGGCGCATGCGCAGTAGCTATTAATGATACAATCATGTTGAAATTGATATGGGATAACCAAATCGTCATCCCCCAACTATCATCCAAATTTGAGCGAGATCAGACAACTAGGGCGTGAAAAAATGGAGCATAATGGAATTTAGGTTTGCGCAGGCGCAGAATGTAGTATTAATTTCGCAACAATGAAACTGTAGGGAGACCATCTACAGCCTAGCCCGCACATTCCCTAAAAATTTCATCCAGATCGGATGAAAACTGTGAAAAATAAGCTTGTTACAGGGATTTCATATTGGCGCATGCGCAGTAGTTATTATTGGTACAATCATGTTGAAATTGATATGGGACGATCAATTCGTTATCCCCCAACTATCATCCAATTTGAGCGAGATCGGACGACTAGGGCGAGAGAAAATAATGATGGGTAGAATTTACGTTTGCGCAGAGTGAGATATTGAGTTAAGAACAATGAAACTGATAGGGGACTGTCTACCTCCGAGCCCGCACATTTCCTGAAAATGTCATCCAAATCGGATGAAAAGTGTGGAAAATAAGCTTGTTACAAGGATTTGTGGACACAAGACAGATAGACACACAGACACGGAACCACAGTGGTTCAGAATGGCCTATAACGTAAAATGCAAGTGGACATTTTGATTTTGGAGACCATACATTTTTTTTCTCCCGAAAGTGAAAAAAATGCTTCCGTTACCTTTAGGTACCTCGGAATAAAAAAAATCTACGTTTTGGTGAGCTTTCTCTTCTCACCATCCTCAATTAGGTAGATGTTGTCGTTCTCATCTACCATTCTAAACTCCGTAAACAGGCGCACTATGGTGCCTACAAGAAACTCAGGTAGAACTACAATAATCGGCACTAGAAAAAAAACCAACTAAACCTACTATTCTCCCACAAATCGGACAGCAAAACATCTTTTATGGAGAAAATGAACGACTTTTATAATTCTGAGACAACTTGAATGGTTTTAGCGAATTTTCTTAGAAAATAAAGCTATTGCAATGGCTCCAAAAATTTTAAAATAAAAATTTTCAAAATCTTCATCTAAATCTGTTTTGAGGCATTCTAAAATGATTCCTGGATTTTAACGCTTTTATATATATATATATATATATAAGCATATATATATATATATATATATGTATATATATATATATATATATATATATATAAGCATATATATGTATGTGTCATTCCAGACGATAACTCTCGATAGAATTGAGATAAAAACTTCGTTCTTTCGCCAAAAAATCAAGCATTTCAAAAGAAAGGATGAGTTTGTTGGACAACACTTTTTGATTGATTGATTTTTGAAGACATTAAATTGGTCAAATTTCAAGAAATGTACTTAAAAAATCACTAAAAAAGGCAAAAAACCGCTAAAAATTAACTAATTTCTATTTTTTAGCAGAATGCTACTCGAAAAAAATTAATCGAACATGAACTGGGCCATTTAAAAATTTAAGCACAAAATTGTACTGAAAAATGTACTTAAATTTCATTAAAATAAGCTAAAAATCGATAGGAACACTTGAAAAAATTGTAAAAATCCAAAAAATCGTTTTTTCATTGGAATATTACTGACAAAAAGTTAGATTGCTATAAAATGTATAATACAATTTTTATTTGTCCCCAAAGTGCTCAAATTTCAACAGAATTTAACATAAATGTAATACGACCATTTATGAAAATTCGCTCATACGATCATGCTGCATGACTGGAACTTTTGTCAACATTAACTTATCTATTCTTCACATCAAAGTACAGAGACGGAAACTCTCCAGTTCTTCTGATACATGTTGAGGCCTAGAGGAAACAAAATAGAACTCAAAATAACATCAACAGAGTGTGCAGAGGAAGTAAAATATAATATATGATGCCTACAGGCATTAAGTTGCAACGAATGGTTAATAGACTGATTATTGGTCATGGTGTCTCTAATCATTTTAAATACCTCATGGACAAAAACAGAAGAAATGCTCTGTGTAACTATTGCGATTACCTGGAGACGATGATTTTGTGCGTCGAGCCGCATGTATGGGTCTGTGTGTGTGTAGTGGTCTACCGAAGCATACAATTCAGAGTTTCTGAAATAAGATGTTACCGTATTTTTATTTCTGGCAAGTCCAGAAGTATTTCCAATTGGATGATGTCCGGAAATATATACCAAACACTTTGCCCAACAGTTGCTCAATTTCGAAAAATATCCTACAAGACCGTGGTGTGGAGTGCCCGCCGCGGACCCTAGGTACTCAGGGTGGTGTGGTGTAAATAGGAGTTGATCCCGTCAAAATCCGACCTCTTTAGATGTTGTTACTCAATTAACAAAAATAAACAGTTGTAACTAATCATTACTTGGCATTACATGGTGTTGTCTGACAAGAGCTTGTCAAAAACTGCTAAACCTTTCTGTAGTTTCCGCATCTGCATATCGAGGAATCCGTCCACCTTAATTACAAAACTGACGTTACGGACCTGAGGAAATGAAAAGGTCTTCATGATAATGGGGCAATGACTGTTCTACCTGCCAAGGGAGATCGCGTGGCCGGAGTCCTGGGAACCACAAGGCGGTCTGGTCTGTACCGGAGCGTCCTTGATTGCGGCGCTCGCCATGTTTATTCATTCAGCGTGATGGACATTGACCATCATTACACAGACATGTACCTGCCTGCGCCTTTACCAAGACAACCCTTACCGCCCTTCGCGACCTCACGGGCATTTGTTGGTCGATCAATGTAAGAGGTTCGTCCAAAGTCGTTCGTGGGTGTTTTAATTTACAATTTATTAATTTACAAAGTGAAAACGCTTACTAATTATTACACAAAGGTTAACTATTTCCGCATTAGATACCTCTTCTACGCCAATCATTGGTCTCTAATAAACCCCGTAAATAGTATATAGTCAAAACCTACAGTCCAGGAGCCAAGGCCACAAATATTACGTAGTAGTGATTTCAGGAGGAGGTTTGAGATTAGATTTTGAAAATTTAGCCCGAGTGAGAAAATCGTTGTCTGCTACCTAGGAATTTGTGGAATACAAAATGGCGGCCTCATAAAGATGAATGGATTAAGTTCTACGGATTGGATCTTAACACTTCGGAAGGAACATGTTTCCGATTCGCACTTAAGAGAAGCACCTGCCTTTCAGGCATACACTAAACTCAACAGTTGGAGGGACATATGCTTTTTAGGCGTAGGTACCTCGACATTTTTCGACCCACTCAATTTATTTATTTATTCACGGCTAGAGCCAATTACAAAAAATTCAATAAAATATTACATAATAGAGATCAAGTTATGGTACATGAAACTAGTATAAATACAATATTATAAATAAATGACAGACTTGGAATATTTGGCAATGGTTTTAAGAAAGTAAATTGTTGGGTGGCACATGAGTTTAGGTTGAGAGCAAAAAGGATGATAAATGGTATTTCAAAGAAGACAGGGAGACGTTGAAAAAGTCGACTTCTTGACAAGAGCTTAGAAAAACATTGGAGGAACACCTGTCTTTTAGGCAAATAATTCTTTAATATTTTTATTGTTGTTGTTTTGAATTAAAAATCAGTTACTCAGACAGTTTAGTAAATAGTTATTGAATGGGTTGAACCAACTAACTCCGCCATTCTTTTAGAGGCATCACTGATGACACGGGATGATAAACGGGAACAAAAGATCTCCAACTACTTATTTTGGTGACGGAGCATTTCCAAGCTGTCGAGCAGGTCCTTCAAGAGAACTGCAACGGATCCTAATTTTATTTCTGTTGGTCTCTTTGACTCTGTCCAGAGCAGACTTTCACTCCAGCTAAAACAGTTTTTTCTGGGGGGGGGGGGGGGTTAGACTGCTGTGCCATACTCGTGCTAGGAGTTCCTTGAACTGTCTCTGACTGCAGATGTAATGATTTTTCATGGGGGTTGTCTTCTACGGTTGTATGATTATGAGGTCTGCTGCTGTTTTCCACATCGGATGGCCCAACTTCGGAAATGGCTGAATCGTCAACAACATCGGCTGGGTTGAGACATTATAGATAAAGTCTACATCCAAATCGTCATCGGAAAATTGAAATTATCCACATAGCAGAACATATGATTTTTAGGCAAGAAATTTTTTCCTCCTCTTGCCTTCTCAACAAAATAGGGCCTTTCAAGGAAACACAAGGCAAAGAAGCATGCGAAACGTACTACACTGAGAGGAAAATATGCCTGTGAGGCAGGAAATCCACATACGTACAAAGGAACATATGCCGTATTGGCAGCTCGATTGGCTTCCCCCCTAGTAGACTTATGGGGCTGAAATTTGGTATTGAGGACTCTATAGGCATGCTGTGTACGATTTAGAAAGTGAGGAACCATCCAGATCAGCTGAGTGAGCTCGACAGATCATTTCTATCCTAATTGACCTAAGAAACTGAAATTTGGTATGGATCCTCTGGAGACCTGTGTACGAGTGAAAAAGCGAGGAACCACTCAGATCAGCAGAGTCAGCTTGGTAGCTCATTTCTCTCCTTATGGACTCAGGAGGCTTAAATTTAATTCGGAGTCTCTATGGGTGATATTCTCGAGACTTGGACACTAGCGCATCCTAACATCGAGGCAAGGCGAAGTCGAAGTTATTTCACCTTGTTGTCATGGTGACGAGTAAACTATGCGAAAATGCGCCATTTGTAGCCACAGCTGGACAACTACATAACATAGTCTTACCTAGTTCCTAGTCAATATTTTCATTATTTGTAACATGCAAGGTGATAAATTGTATGCAAATTACATCAAGTTATTATCAGGTGATGATCTCAATCGCTACGAACGCAAGATTTAATCTGTGGGGTAGAGATCCATTGGAAATGTGTGTTGGGGAGTTGACATACAAGTGTTCTAGATGTTCCAGACATCAGCCGCGAAGATGTTGTGGATTACCTATCTAGTTTTAGAACTGTTCTTTGAATCAATTGAAACTAAAAATCTTTAGAGTACTGTGAAAGTGGTCATATGAAAGGATGTGCCATGAGAGCTCTGCCAGCCGGGAATAGTAATTATCGCATGTGGAAAGGTGAGTTCCTAGAGGGAAGGTATACCTACGTACTTTCTTTATATTATTACTTGTTCATGTACTTCATTGATAAAAACGAAAGTAGGTACCTAAGGCATTTCAAGGTTTTTTTCCTTGCAGCTGGTTTTTAATTCATGTTGCATATTCCTTGATTCGATATTTGACAAACTTGCTAATCAGCGGTTGTATTCGTCGGCAAAGCAACGACCCACCTACTTTGTTTAGGCACTTTAAACCAACAGCAAATCTGGTAGGACGTACGTACCTACCTAAGTAGTTTCGTTTCTTGGGGTAGCAATAACCTACCTTGTTTACTTTGACAAACTATCAAATCTCTCCTTTTATTCATTCAATATAACAAGTAAAGCTTCCTCAGTTAAGCATAGTACTACAAACTTATAATAAAACGCTGATGAAGCTACCTGAGCAATGGCTAGGTACCTACACAGCAGTACAGACACCTGAGGAATTTTCAATAATCTTTTCTTTACTATTTTTCAGGTTAATAGTTATTCTCAAAGCCTAAACGAATGAAGTTCTTTAGTTTTCTGACACTGATTAACTACAATAGTTAATTGCTGGTTAACTACAATAGTTAGATTGGTATCGTTGACAGCAATCTACAATCAATTATTGCGCTGGCAGGCACGATTATTATAACATTTAGTCGAATTGAAACTTTGTATTGCTACAATATTATACTTTTTCAAAACAAAACTGTTGAAAAATGGCCTTATAACCACGAATTATGTTGCCGTGAGACGGCAAACTTCTTGTGAGAAATATGTTGGTTGAGTAGCTCTACTCATTGACGTAGGGCAGTCATGGCCGACGTTGGCTGAAACGCGAACCTACTCCAGGCGTGTCGTCACGAGAATATAGGCCATAGGCGTGCTGTACCTCTCCAATCAGTTAAGTGAGCTTGGAAGCTCATTTCCCTCCTGAAAGACCTAGGAGGCTGGAATTCGACTGACCAAGTGAGGACTTACCCTTATCAGCTGAGTGAGCTCGGGAGCTGGTTTCTCTCCTAATCGACGGAGGAAGCTGAAATTGGTATTTAGCAACATTACTGTGAGAGAAAACATGATACATGATTTTTATTTATTGGTTGCAACAGAAAATCGATTTTTTTGGTTTTTCTTTGTTTGAGTGTTTTTTTATTATTATTATAATTAATTATTTAATTATATAGTTCTCATTTTTGACCTGTACTGATGAGATTGATTGTAGAGCGAAAAGAGGTGACGCAAGGTACCAACAAGGGGAAAGTCATGTCAACCACCACGTTATTTATGTCCTTCTCCTCCTAGCGCTCCTTGCGGCGGACCTTGTTAGTTCGAAGCCCGGGTGTTTTCGGGGTCTCCTGAAGGAGCTCATGCGCATCTAAATTTCAGTACCGTAAGTCGATTAGAAAAGAAATCCTTAGAGGTTCGAAAGCTGATCAGATTCTCTCCATATTGTAATTATATTCTATGTGTTTCTAGTGACTAAGGTTTTTTGAACCCACGTGCAGAAAAGGTGTTAGAGTTGGAAAATATCAGTTTCTTTTTCTTATATAATTTCATAAATTGGGAAATTCACAATTTCGACTTGGACGTTAAACTTGTTTCTTGATTTTTTTTTCTTTTCATTTCGTGAATTTTCCAACTTGCCAAATAGTTGCCCCCCCCCCCTCTTCCTTCGAAGCGTCCCTTTACTACCTACCTTTCTTATTATTCCACAGAACAAATGGACTTTGTTCTCCGAAAGAAAGGCCAGTAATGGAAGGATGCCAATTTACGTACTTTCTCTCAATGTGTCACCAAGACGTGGTGATGTGGTGGTAAGGTTTCCCTTTGTCACATTGGGAAGAAATTGACGGTGCGTGAGCGCGGCAAATCTCGAGGGTGACGCGGAGAATGGCCTCCCCCAAGAGCTCAAGAAAGAACAAAAAAACGAAGCAGAAAATGAAGAGAAAATAAGACGGGGACTTTGAGACATCATCGGAGTTGATGAGCCTACGAAGAAAGCGATGGTGATTTCTTATGGCTTTGGTTCGGATTAGAGCCATGAAGAGTCTTAGCTAGTTTTCGTATAAAATAAAGCCAATGCAATAGCTCCAAACATTCTCATCGCAGAAATCCGTTTTGACGCGATTATGAAACGATTACTGACTGGATAACTGTCCTAGTGTGTTTCCTTGTCAAACTTCAAACTCCTAGGGTAAGCAGGAGTGAATTTAGCTCACTCAGCTAATTAGGAAAGAGCCCATCATTTCATTTGTTTCGTAATTAAACACAAATGATCAGGAAACATCACTCACCACATTACATGGATCATGAGATGTTGTGATATAATGAGAGCATTCCAAAAAGTGGCGATCAATTTTCCTGCTACGAAAACTAAGGGAGTTACACTTCCCTAGTAACGCATTGGTTTTACGTGAAAATCAATAGAAAATCAATATTTTTGCCGTGACGGTACGGTTGGAAAAAATGGAAACGTCCTGTTAATCATCATTAAATGATTGACCACAAAAAAAAAAAAAAAAAAAAAAAAAAAAAAAAAATCTAAGAGGATCTTTTTGTTGTAAAATAGTTCTAGAATTCACCGCTAGAAGGTGCTGAACCAAAAGTGTTAGGTAACACTATTTATATTCACTATTTATATATTTTTTTAAAATTTAATTTCTAAAACCATTTATTATCATTTTTACATAGGTGGTTTACAAAACAAGTGAAGTACTCAATACTTCTAAGGGGAAAATAATTTAAAAGTAAAATACAAATGAAGAAAATAAACTATACTTCGCAGTTGCTGATTTCCATTATTTAAGAAATTGTCTGGAGATCAGGAGTTGCAGGTCAATAAAATAACAAAATAATTTATAAACAAAAGGCTACATAATTTAAATAGGTATATATATTCTATGGGTTAAGGTTATTATTTATAGCTTAGCTAATACAGTATTAGTAACGTCTATCCTAATTCAATAAAGAGCGGTTCTACTAAATCATTAAAGGAGCGCCGTGGGCGGGCGAGAGCTCGACGGAAGCCGCGGTGGACATTTCTTGGGAAGGAAGTCCAAGCACAGAAGACCCGAAAATTCAAATGACGCGGTGTATAGTGAAAAGGTCCCAAGGAAAATCGTGTCTCAAGTGCCGAAACCACGAAAGAAAGAAAGAGAATTCAAAAAAGGAGGTGATGAAGAGAGAAGGAAGAGGATGGACGATAAGAATGAGGGTAAAAAGTGTCAAACTGTGTGTACGTTTTACTTTTTAGCCTAATAGCTGAGTACACGGGTAAATAGGCGTGGTTCCCTTCTAGAAGAAAGTTGACGCGTCTCTTTCAACGGCGGCCGCTCTGCTGATTGGATGGGATGGGAGCCACAAAGAGGCTCTTATATTTTATCGAGGCTCATGCGCCACCTGTTGTGTATTCTTTTCAAGAAGACTGTATACCTACACAAGTTGCGGATGATTGGGGCTAGTTTATCAACTCTCAGTAAAATCTCCGACTACCTAATCCCTCATTATTACTTATTTATACCTACTGGGACACGTATCCCTTTTATGAAAAAAATACAGCTTTCAGTAACTGAGAAAAGTAGGAAGGAAAGATTACATACTGGGTGTCTGCAGTAGTTATAGGATAAACTCAGAGAATTGATTTCAGAGCTCATGTCCGACCGAAAGTTTCTCGTACCTGGACTTTTTTTAAACGATTTGTTTTCGAAGTATTAAATTTTTAAGATTTGTTTCGGGTTTTGTCCCTATCGACATTAAAACGGCCATAACCCCCCTCAGAATCATGTAAATTCAAAATTAAGAAGGCCGTTGGAAAGAGCGTTGAATTTCCTATAACCCTGATATAAAATAAAGTTTTTTGACATGGATATGTCTTTGCTCTGGGGGGTCAACCAAAAATTTCCGTCACGCAAAATTTGTGTCACAATTTCAGTGTTTTCCCGTTGCCGTTGCTAGGGGAATGGAACTTCCGCAGTTTTCATCGCACAAAAATCGTTCGCCACTCGTTGGAAAGCGCTTGATTTATGTGATAAATGTTCACATCTCAAGCTACCAATTTCCCCCTCCTTACGTACCTGGCTACATTCCAAAACTAAGTTGATTGGACTGTAAACAATTTTAATAAGCTGGTTACAATATTCTTAACGTAAAGCAATAGCATCATTTACTCCACTGCATAGGAAACATTTTCATCCTCTTGACAACAGTGGAGGACAACTCGAGAACGACCGTTATGAAATCCCCAATCGAAGACAATACATATCCATGTAACATGGTATTTGGTTGTAAGGCGGATAGTGGAACTCGTTTACGAGTTTCTGAATTTTTTCCAATTCCAGCCACAATGTATCTACCAAATTGAAACGAAATCGCAATGTTGAACAAACCGTATAAAGGTTTATTACTCACGTTTAACCAAATTTTCATAAAAAATGAAGCTATTGCAATGACTCGAAAAATTTTTAAATAAAAATTTTTGAAAAATTTCTTCATTCATTGAAATCCGTTTTGAGCCACTCTGAAAAGATTCCTGAAGTTTGCGCTAATATATATATATATATATATATATATATATATATATATATATATATATATATATATATATATATATATGAAAAATTTTAAACTAGGACTCGTTCCAGAATGTCTCAAAACAGATTTCAATGAAGAAAATTTCGATTTCAAAATTTTCGAGCCATTGCAATAGTTTCATTTTCTACAAGAATTCGCTAATATTAAGAACTCGATAGATAACCAAGCGTATTAAAACAATTCTAAGAGGTCCTTGCGATTAAAGATGAGCTTTTAAAATCCATCCCTGAAGTTTTGACGTGTCTTTCTTGGACACCCTAACTACTTCTGGTCCATATGGGTCCGTTCCACAAAAAAGTCTGTTTAGGTCCGGCAACCTGAGAACCCAACCGAAGTGACGGACGGTAGATTCAGATAATCGTGAGAAATCTGAGAATCGTGGAAAATAAGGGGTTGATTCAGTTATCAAGTCTAGTTGCGTGTTGGGGACTCGGAATAGACCCTCTTATTACGTGTCATCGCTGAAGACATCATAATGGCCATCATAATGTTCCATCGAAGCTGTGAGAGGATCACAATGATCCGCAACCCTTTGCAACCCACATCACGAGTCAGGTAGTTTAACTTTTGTTTCAAGAAAAAGAATAACGCAACTAATAATTCTGGCGGTGAGGAAACGTTTTACTGTATTTTTTTCATTCTCTATTTTTTGGTAATATGTACTTAGTGGTTACATACAAAAAGCGCCAGTCTCTTCTAATTGGCACGTCAAAAGCGCCATCGTTGCCGGAGCTTCATTGTTGGCCCTCTGAGGGCCGGTTTGTCAATCACATTTATCTGAAGGATAAGAGGGATTGATCTGAGATCTAGCGTTACCCTCCAGATAACGAAATTGGGGTCATTCATCCCTAGTTAAACCCTATCTGGATTTTTAATTTATCCGGTCCCCTAACGGCTGGATAATAATTGTAACTGGAGGTTAATGAGATATCTAGAGCTTTCTAACCTTAATCAAGTTAATTTGTTAACAAATTTTGTTTGAATCACAAGTTTGGTTGCCTTTATTTTTGTGCCTTCCAATGGATAGGTCAAAATTAATAAGTCAAAATTAATTATTTATGGAGGAATGAAATCACATGTTTACGATAAAAATTTAAGCATCATACTACATACATGTTGATCAAATAATAGCTGTTCCTGTGGGAAAATAGAACGTGCAGCTGAGCATAAGTATCTTGGGTTAGTCTTGGACGAAGAGCTAAATTGGAAACCCCATATTGACTATACTCACAATAAAATTAATAAATACATGTACATATTCTATAATATTCGACACAGACTCCCTAGAAATACGGTAAAACTAATTTATTACAGTATGCTACAATCTGTACTTCAATATGGCATGATTGCTTGGGGTGGGACATTCTCAACCCATATAAATAAATTACATGTACGCCAGAAAATCATTCTAAAAATTATGCTGTCTTTACCAATTAGGACTCCATCTGACAATGTATTTACTATAAGGCAATTATATGTTAAAAATTTACTTCTGCAATTCCATAAGGATCCACAAATAATAGGTTCACAACGTAACCCAATGTATATAACAAGGTACGTAGCCGCAGGAAATGTAATTGCACCTAGAACGAGACTAACGTTGTCAAATCCAAAATTCATTATTTAAATTATCCACAGAGCGCTAGAGGGTCATATGAAAAATGCTCAAAGATTCACGAGACAAAACAACAAGAAACATATTTTAACCTGGCTTGTAGAAAAGGGGGAAGCGGGATGTGAAACTGTTTTAAGCAGTATTTATGTACAGTGATTATTTTAGAAAATATCTTTTCTTAAAATTATAAGAACATTATACGCATAACGTTATATTTTTATGTACCGTTTGTATCATAGAGTAGATGACATGAGCGAATCACCAAGACCTTCCCCAACAAGCCAAGCCTATCGTTGGGAAAGAAATCGAAAGTGAGTAGCTTAAGTTGTTCAATTTGTACCATATTTATAAAATGCATTTGTATTATTAAAATAAATAAATAAATAGGTATAGTTTGGGATTTGTCTGCAAATAGCAGTGACGTCAAAGATTCTATCGTAACAGGATTCGTTGAATGGGAACCCCATGCAAGATCCCAGTAACCCATGTAACATTGCAGTAAGACCCCATGTAGTTCCCCTACTAAAATGTACGAAAGCGTATTTATTTAAGGTTTCGGTTGGACAAAGATGCCGTTCTTAACGTTCTAACGGAGATCAAAAACGAAATTGAGACCACAAATCACTGGTCGTAATAATTTATTCATAATAATTCAAGTTGGAATATCGTAAACGTAATGAATATCTCTATTTCTCATTTTGTCCCTCTGGGCATGGAGAAAACGGTAAAAATGTGGTGGTTTTTATTTGCCTAGCTTGATTATATGATGGACACTATCGGCGAAATAAGGATACACTCTAGTGGTTTTTTAATAGCCGATCCATGAAGAAAAAAGTTCCAGCCATGCACCATGATCGTATGACCGAATTTTCGTAAATTATTGTACTACATTATTTTATATCGTTTTAAAAATTGAGGACTTTGAGTGAAATCGTTTTAAATAGTTTCTTTGCGATTCAAATAAAATTTAAATTTTTAACTTTGTTTTACAGTTTTTATATATTTTTCAGCATACATTTGTTTATAAATTGTTTAATGATCTAGTTTATCGTTGATTAACTTCTTTTTAATAAAATTCTGTTAAAAATATAGATTTGACGATTTTTAGCCTTTTTTTTTTAGCCATTTTTAGTGATTTTTTAGCACTATTTTTGAAATTTGACCAATTTAATGTGCTCAAAAATTCTGGCCAACGAACTCGTACTTTCGTGTTCATATTCCGAAGACAAGTTTATATTGATCAATTTCCAACAAATTTTTGGGCTTTATTAGGTACTAACCCTCTACCGATCTCACAGGTAATTTCAATCATTATATTTTGAACGGCTAATCAGATTATTGAAAAAATTTTGAATGATCTACCTATTCATCCATGTAATGGAAACAAGGAAGCTATATGTGACACCCAACTTGGCACACTGTTCTTATATTCTCGTTATTCTGTTCGTTTAAAATCAAATCAAGGTTTAAAATCATTCCCAAACACATTACCGAACAATTTTTTTTTTTTTTTTTACCCCAACTTTGTGCTCTGCTGGTGAAGGGAAAAAAACTACTGTTTTTCGATGAGAAGAAAGGGATTTAATTTCAAAAGTAAACAGAACCACCTCGAGTAGAACTAATTCACCTATTGTTCTGGAATAACTCCCTTCCCCCTACCAACCTTTCTTCATCAACTTCAACCGGCTTCGTGACTATGTGGCCGATAGGCGATCAGTTCTTTTCGTTCGGTGATTTGACCGGTTGCTGTTTTTTCGGTCCCGTTTTAATGGGAAAACATCGGACGATGCGGGAAAGAGGTCTTAACGCTAAAATGACGGGACGCGGGATAGCGAGGGGAGCACAGGTTAGTGTGGTGGACGCGAGGTGGTCGGGTCAGCGTAGTGGGCGAGAGCTGTTCCCTAATTGAAACTGTTACGGTAGTTTAACAGTGATCAGCGACACGAAAGGAGACCAGCGATTTTTATCTCGGCAGTCCACCCTCCCTGTTTTTTTCCCCTGAGCCACCTGGCCACTCAGATCTTTTGTCCGAAATCGGCGGATGCTTTAGGTAATTCACGGTATCAGTTTTATCAGAAACACCATCCATTTAGTTCTCATTCAAGGCGCGTTTTCTACTTTTGTAAATGCTGACTTTCCGATGCGGAACAGGACTTTCAATTGGGGCTCTTTACTCGCTTTATACCATCAGACCAAAAAGTTCTGGACAATGAGAGATACCCATAGATGTGACAAACGTACCTACTTCAACTATTTTTAAATGGAAGAATATTCTATCCTGTGAATTTCGGCATCGACCTCACTCTACTACTATGAGTAGTTTTCTCCCCAATATTTTTCAAAGTTTCGCACACTCCTGGACGAGATCCCCCCCCCCCCCTCCCCTACAATTGTGACGTCACCAGTGCATCAAACATTGAATAATCATAGAAATAAAATTATACATCGTAGTTGCTGTCAAATTTCTTCGAACTGAATTTAAAAATTATAAAATGAATACGTGGGATACGCTCATCCCGGTCAGAAGTGCATACCACAAGTGCTAATCTTTCTAGATTGGTGTCAGAATCACTAATGGGTTTTCAATCATTTGTGTCAGTGAAATTTTCTCCAAAAGGCTTGGCGCAGCAATAGGAAGTTTTGGATTGTGAAGTCCATCATTATGCTATAGAAAGCTATGGATTTGCTTGCCATCGAACGTGCATCTTAAATTTGGTCACCCATCTATGCCATCCATCGGTATTCTCTGTTGAGAGTTCAAACCAATAATTCGTGGTAAGTTGAATGTAAGCTTGAAATTTCTTTGAGTGACTGCACTCTATGTTCTTATCTTCAGCTTTTTGTCGTACAGCTTTCCTGCTGTGTCCAACATACATAGAGGTGTGGATGCGGATGCAGTATTGGTATCTCTTCCCCTTACCTATAAGGACGAGTCTTGCTGTTTTCCACCTCTCTGGGAATATCCCTTCGATTAGGCAGGCATTGTACATATCCTCTAGAAGTTCAGGGTGGCTTCGCACAATCATCTTTCTTATTACGCATATACATCACTGCCTTTTCTAATTCACTCCTTGTGAAAAATGGTATCTCCTTGTTCTTTACTTATACGGGCATTCGGTTTTCAATGTCATGAATAGGAAAGAGCTCATCCAGTATTCTCTCTTTCACTTCAGTGGGCATTTCTGAAGTTGGGTCCATTCCTTTCAATTTCTGTAAAACCATTTATACCCTAGTCCCCATTGACCATTCTCACTATCCTCACACAGTTTTTTCCACTTCTGAGCCTTATTCCTTGGTATAGCTATTTGCTACTCTATATTGCTCGGCTTTGAGCTGAAAGTCCGCAGAATCATCCCTATTGGCTCTCTGTGCTATCCTCCGATGCCTGAAACAGCTTTTCCTGAAGTCAGCTATTTCCTGGTTCCACCAACATGCAGGTTTGCGGTCCTTAATTGCTATATGCATAGAAATTAGCTTACGATCTCAATCAGCAGAATATGGTGGTTCTGCACGTTGAAATTGTATTCTACCGGTCTCATAGAGGCCCTGTTTAAATTTCAGCATCAGAGATTAAATACCATAGAAATCGGCTTTAGGAGCCTAGTCAGCTGACCTGAGGTCTATGCATCGTTTGTTATCTACTCCGTAGAAGTACACACTACTCAATAATACCTACCATGTAGTGATTTCTTTTCGTTATATTAGTTCATTAGGCACATTAATAATGTAGCGTAATAAAATCAGCCTTTCTTAGCACTACAACAGCATAGGGATCATAAGATGTTGAGATAAAGTGAGACCATTCCAAAAAGTGGCGAACGATTTTCCTCCAATGAAAACTAAGGGAGTAGCATTTCCCTAGAAGCTCAGCGGTTGTACGTAAAAATCAATAGAAAACAAGAAGGTTCGCGCTCAATTTAGCTCAGTTTTTGAGCACAAACCCCAGCGGTAAAACATGATACAATCATGTTAAAATTGCGGGATTTTGCAGTCTTTGTTGCTGTCTTTGGAAGCAACCGTAGATAACATCTGTTAACCAGTGAATTTCCAGTTGTAATGAAATACCCGTGTAACGTGTGCAAATCTGGTAAGAGCCCTGCATGTATTCTGAATGCGAGACCCCGTCTCATACCCACACTTTAGATATTCCTCCGGAGATTATAGGATACATAAACTTGTCACATTTATACTAGAACGGTTCCTCTCACTAACTAGAGAACTCCGCACTTTTCCGCCAACCCTCTCTCTCCGGTGGGACTCGGTAAAAAGGGACGGAGTTTGAGATAAGGACGGGAGTTTATTTGAATTTAACACGGCTTCCTCCGCCAATGATAATATGTCGCGCAGTCCCGGCGGTTTTACAGGGGATCGTCGACGGGGGATCGGCCGGAGTAACTTACACGGGTTCTTCGGACGCACATAAATGCATTTAAACGGTTTAGGCCTTCTGTTGAGAGATCAGATAATAAACTTGGAAAAGGTGAAAACACCCGGCGTGAAATAGAGCTCCCCATCACGCTCTTTGGTCCAACGCAGATTCGAACGCATTATGTGCTAATAACGTCGGGATTTACTTGCTTGGTGTTTCATGGAATATATATTCCTTTTATGTTATATAACAACTTATTTACCCATATTTAGAGAATACATTTTTTTTGACAAGGTTTATTGCGCCAAGTAATAACAACTTATAAGCAATATTCATGTGTTAAATTATTATACATTTTCTTAAGATTTAATATACTTTACTTCAGACTTATTGTTTTGATAATTGAGTCAGTAGTCTTGACGTTCATTTTATTTCACTTAATTCAAGCAATTTAGTTCTTTTAAGTCTTCTAAGTAGATCTTCGGTGTCAAGGAGCTGGACGACATCCTCGTTAACATGATCTCTGAGCCTCAAAAGGTGACGGCTTGTTTGCGGATAACCTCATTGACAGATTCAACTTTCAACTCATAGTGTAATCTGTCGTTTCTGAAGTATCTGTCAACGCAGGTACGCAGAACATTATTCTGAAAGCGCTGACTTGCGGTTACTTTGTGCAGTGCACCCCTTCAGTTGAGCACCATATGTCTGGACAGGCTTGAGGACTTACTTGTACAACACGAGCTTATTGTTGATAGACAGTTTTGAGCGTCTTCCCATGAGCCAGTACATTTTCCTGAATTTGATAACTAGTTCAGACTTTGTCTTCTTAACATGTGATTTCCACCACAGCTTTGGCATCGAGTGTCATCCCAAGATATTTAGCCTCATTGGCATAAGAAATCGCCATATTGTCAAGGAAGGTTGGCACGTAGTTGATCCTATTATTTGTGAAATCAACATGTGCAGACTTCGCTTCATTCAATATAATTCTCCATCTTTTTGTCCATATATTTAGTGAATACATAAAGAACATAGCAATGATGTTTTCGAGCTGCTTTCGAAGGTTCGAGGACCGCTTCTGTTGGAAGATTTTATTGAAATTCTGGCGCGTAATTTAGGGAAAAAGCACCAATTATTGACAGTATTAGGGGACATCTCTTTGAGATTCTGTGTTTTACCCATGGGTTTAAGAAAATGGAACTTCCAAGTAGGTATTATAAATTGTGAGTTCGTTGTGAATAGTTTGCATGTATTCAATTTTTCCAAATAACTTTGATGTTTATCTCAAAAGACTTTTTTGAAATTCAGTTTTTTTTTTAACCAAATGATGACACACATGCCTTCAGAAACTCCGAACGTCGACATTTTCTGTTCCTAATGTTGACACTCATGTTAAATATTAATGCTTCTTTTACCTGAAGTTGTCATTGTGGTAAATGGGCAAAAATGCTCGGGACCACGTAGGAATAGATTCTCAAAGAACATTTTAAAATGAATCAGGCTTAGTAGGCCATCATTAGAAAATGGAGCGATTCCATAAAGTAGGAGTTATGTTGGGTTGCTTGGAAATATTTTCTCTTTATCTATATTTTCTTAAAAATATTATCACTCTATATTCGCCTTGCTGATTCAAATCCAAATATCAACTTTTCAATGAAATAAAAAGTTTATCCTGATATTGACACAGGGGACAACATTAGGACATAAACACGTTTTATAATGTGGGTATACCTAGTTTCGTGCAAAAATTCCCGCGGTAAGAGGTTTCTGCCACTTTTGGGGGGTTCGGCACCTCTGTGCGGTTTTCGGATGGATTTATTTTATCTGATTTTCGGAATCCACGAGTTTCAAAACGTAAACCAACAAATTTTTACGGATGGAGGGGGGTTAATAACTTTTTTTTTCCTGGTCGATTACAAAGGCTCATTATTGAACAAAGAAAAAAGAAATGAATAAACCAAAAAGTTTCATTCAATTGGAAAATACTACCTATGTATTTCAAATTAGCCGTCTGGCGCGGACGATGAACCTCTACGTCAACTCGATCGTTGACATCGCCAACTTGGTACAGTGGTAATTGGCTGCTTCCTGCAATTGTATTAAGTAAATATAACGAAAGTGTTTGGGAAGAGAGCTCTTCGGATACGAAAATTTCCCAATTAACTGAATTGCCGACGTCTAAATAAAATATAGCGATCCCTGGGTGGCACAGAAGGGACGGAGGGCTGGCGAATAAAAGTGTCAATCGGAGAAATATAGGGAGCCCCAAGTTCCGGAGTAAATCTCAATATCTTGGGGACTTCTGGGAGTCTGCGGGGTGTGACGTCCGAGGGTGGGGTGACCTCTCGGAAATTCACAGCTTCTGAGGGAGGATCGCCGAATGCGTTTCGTTCTAATTAAATGTTCAAGATACCCCCATTCCACCCCCACCCCTCCCACAAAATGCCCGTTATGGTTCAGATTTGAAACTTTCAAGTAGTTTGTGATTCAAGTAAGTTGAGTATTCCAAACATATTTAGTAAATCAGGCAGGTCCTCAGATGAGGTCTCAGTGATGTCCAAGATACCTCATTTCACCCCACCCCCCCCACGCCCTCCTCTACGAGGGCTAATTTCAAGTAACCTGTGATTTTAGTTAGTGTCATTCAAACTTATTTTAGCAATCAGGTCCCCAGTTTTTCAGTGATTTCCCTGATATCCCCCCCCCCCCCCAAAACACCCCTATGGGTTAGATTGGAAAACTTAAAGTAGGTAGTCTGCGAGTCAAGTAAGAGTATTTCAAACATTTCTTAACAATCAGCTCCAGTTTATTTAGTGATGTCCAAGATAACCCCCCCCCCCCCCCCCCTCCCCAAACCCCTAATGGTCGGGTTTAAAAATTGCAAGTACCTAGTTTGCGATTCAAGTTAGAGTAACCCGAACATATTTCAACAATCACGTCTCCAGTTTATTTACTGATGTCCATGATTCCCCATTTCACCCCCCTCCTCTACCAAAACAGGTCTCAAATTTTAAAAACTTCAAACAGCCTATAATTTAAGTTGGACTGATACAGAAATTCCCACATCTCATATCAGTTGTCCAATGACCCCTGTAACCGTGAAAAACGGACAAACATACAGACAGACAGAGAAAAATTGAGAAAATGGTACCGAACTTCTACAAATAGTATAAAACGGAAAAGAATCGCAAAATTTCGTAATTCTAATATATGTCAAGAGTACAGACAGACTTACTTAAGATCGTAAGTAAGTCTCTCTGTACATAGATTAGAATCATGAAATTTTGCGTTCCAATCTTGCACAAACGTAAATTACATTGAGTATAATTTTTAGCGAATTTTTGAAGAAAATTAAGCTATTGCTCTCGCCTCAAAATTTGTAGAATGTGAATTTTTGAAATAATTTTATGCAGAAATCCGTTTCAGGCTATTCTGAATCATATTCTGAAGTTTAACGCATTTTTTTATGTATGTATGTATGTATATATGTATGTGTCATTCCAGACGATAACTGTCCGTAGAATTGTGCTAGAAACTTCAAACAAATTTTAAAATGTTATGGACACAAAACGAAAGTTCAAGTTCGTTGGCCAGCATGATCGGATTACATCTTCGGGTTGAAATTTTCAAAAATGTAGTCAAAAATTTCAAAATAGCCGGTTTTTTGCGATTTGTTGTGCGAAATAATTTTTTCAGCATACTAACATGTGGTATATTCGGAATCAGCGTAAAATTTATAAAATAAAGTATATGTATCAAGTTTTCAAAAATTTCAAAGTTGAAAAATCAGTCAAAAATCGAAATAATGCCGTTCGCTAGTTGTAAATTTCTCTACACGATCAATAGTGACTGAAATGTCGAAGATTTCTTCAAAAATTCGCTCATGCGGTCATGCTGCATGACTGGACTTTTTATTGAATGAATGAAATTAAATGGAGTAATGATTTGGAATTAGAAGTGGATCATTTACAGCTTAACCCGCACATTCTCTGAAAATTTCATCAAAATCAGAAGAAAACCGTTGAAATTTGGCTTGTTCAAAAAGGAATACATATTTCGTTTCTTAATTAACCAATTATGACATTTCACGCTACTTCTTGATTTACTCTTTTCCGCTGTTTAATTTTTCAAGATCATCATCATCGTAATAGGTAAACGAGGAAACTATATGCCTCAACCTACTCGGCTAACGTTTTTTCTCTTTGACCGTCGTTTTCTTTGGTCTACTTTCTTCAGTCCAACCTCAGAACATTGAAATGTTCTGAGAGCCCAATAGACGGACAATGTTGCTGCCAGTGCCATTTATATATTGGGCATACCTATCACTATATATACTGTTTTCAATCTTGATGTACTTTTAAATATCGATTTGTGCCAATAAATGTTTTTCTCTTCTCCGCTTTTTTAATTTTAAAGTCTAAACTAGTGCTATCTCCTAAAGAGATCTCCCAAGGCCCACCGCTCTGATGCGACTGCGCCAGTCAGTTCTCAGCGTCCCTCATTCAGAAACTGCTCAGCAGCTCACACAGAAAAATTCAAAGAGCTTCCCTCATACCTCGTTTTTATTCTTCACTAACCATTCTAATTCACAACCGGAGCCTCATAACGACAGAAAGAAGCCAAACTGCTCGGAATACTTCATCTCAGACGATCGTTACCACTCGGCAATCGCTTTTCATAAAAAACCTCTTTCAAATCACTCTCCCTATTCGCTCTCAAGGTGGTCTTGACCATAATCTTTATGACATAGCCGCCGCTCCCTGAAGCGATGCTAATCTGCCTCGCGATTCCAAGGAAATGTGCCCATTGACACTCTTCATATTTGTACTTGAGGGCAGTTCGTTTGACGGATTTATGAACTACTTTTTTCCTCCCTTCCCACCAACTACACTTCTGCGATTCTTTTTATCCGGATTTCCCGGTGAGATGACGACCGGCGGTTCGAGATCCTTATAAAATGAGGAGGCCATGGAGCAGGAAGGACGCGGCCGTTTCAAGATGGCCGCATAATCGTTGGGCTCGTCTACTTTACGGTAATGGTTCTTAAACGGTTTCGTTGGCGACTCTTACTCCGCTCGAGTTATCCAAATGGGATTGAAGGACTTCGGCGAATGATTCCATTTATAGGGAGAAATTCCCGCTACCGGAGGAACGAACGGTCGAGCCATTACAAAACGGAGCATATTCCGAAGAGGCGGCTAACCGAGCATCCGCTCTTCTTCGAAAACAACTTTATCCGACATTCAATTTCAAACTGCGGGCCTGCCAATAAGAAGAAGAAAAAAAAGTTTATTGAAAATTACATTAGTACTTATTTATTTATTTTTACAATACGGGCAGCGCCCAATTACATTGAAGAATACAGTGGAACCTGGATAATTCGAACTTCTTTCATTCGAAATCTTCTCTAATTCGAATATATCTCTTGGGCCCTAGCATTTTTTATTTAAACAATGCTAAAAAATCGTGGATAATTCGAATTTTATTTTGGATAATTCGAATTTTCGGCGTGCTAATTAAGGTATAAATTTTAAGCTGCGACTCAAAATAATTGTAAATTTATCGGGAAATACGTTTTAGTCACGATATTCGGCAAAAGGTTTGCGTTTGACCAAATGCATGCAAGACAGTGCCATCGTACAGTCTGATATCTCCCCTTCCCCTCCCGCCCGCCGACCGTCCCAAAACAACAAAACAAAGCCACGTTACAGGTCCAAGATCCAAGGTACAAGAACTTAGACGTTTTTTTGAAAGCCGAATTAATGTAAGTGATTCATACTTCAACTCTTTGAATGCGATGGAATCTTTTATAATGGCTGAGAGACTTAAATCAAGGAAACAGGCCAAAATATCATCCTTTTTTGAAAAACAATAGATTGTTTTTACGGTTGCAGTTAAATACAGTACCATTCCAGGTGTCTTTATATTTATTGTTCAATATTCTGTTGGTCAATCCAGTGTTCAATGTTACTGCATGTACTTTACTTCGTACTGTAGTTTGTTAAAATATAATTTATTAAAAACTTCTTTAATTCTAATTTTTGGTTAATTCGAAGTTTTTGACTGGTCCCTTGAGGTTTGAATTATCCAAGTTTCACTGTATTAATGATTACGAATATACAACAGGGAAAAGAATGGTTACAATTCGATATTAAATAAAGTTATAAGGAAAAATTGAAATAAAAAAGTCAGTGAAGAATTAATGAAAGTTGTAAAGTGATTGGCTAAATGATGATGGGACTGGCTAAATGACTGTCGATGTGACCAGATTTCTGAGGATGGTGGTGGTACAATTGAAAAAGTCCTGTTCTGGATTCATTTCGATGAGTAGATTCGCCATACGAGAGAGCCTTTGCAGGGTGCGGTTCATCAAAGAACGGGACGAAGAAAATATTCGTCGACGGAGCCGAAATTCGAGGCACCAGGATGCCAACTCTTGCCATCCAAGAGCAGGACCGGACAAGAAATCTGGTTGTTCATGAACTTGTGGAAAAGTGTGACATCCGCTACACATCGCCGTCTCTCCTGGGGGATCAGGCTGCACATCTTCATTATAGATCCATAATTCACCTCGAGTACTAAATTCATTTCAATATTACCAAATAAACGGAATTTTGGAATTCCGTGTGCTTGAAGTTGTGGGCCATTGGATGAAAAGAAACAAATGATTGATTTCTGATATAATATTAATAAATGTATTGGTAAGTAATGCATGCATTACAAGGACAACCCTATATGAATGGATTGTATACAGGGTTGCCAGGTTTTACGGAGAAAAAACCGCACATTGGAGTAGCTATAGACTAAAAACACTTACTCATTAAAAGATCACACAGTTTTAAGTTCCATGCATCCACAATTATTGATATTAATTTTCTTGATGAAACCATGTTCCTGCCAAATGAGACCTGATATTTGCCTATATTATCTATAATATGTTCCAATAAATACCATTTGCCGGTTATAATGAGTGGATTCAGATAAGCTTTTAGCAAATTTTGAGTTGAACTAAGTCACTCAATTCTCATTCATATTCGAGATATATGATTTGTAAAAGAGTTTCTCAGAGAAACCACCTTAATTGTATTAAAACCATGTTTCTCCACTTTAACTCAACCAAATTTGATTTTCGAGCATATTTTAGGAGAATTAGGTAGGTCTTGGTACATCTGTTAGGAGGCATAGGTACATCTGTTCAGTTCACACTGGACATTGAAGACTCCACATCTGTTGGAAATAATATCCCATGTCTAGGACCCAGACCCTGGGTAGAAACGTCGGGAAATAAAACATAAAACCACAAGTCTAGTTTGGTCAATCCAAGAAAACCCTCGCATGTATTATTGACTAGACAACAACAACACTTCAAATATACATAAATATATAGATAAATACATATGAAAAATGTTAAAATCAAGGATTCGTTTCAGAATGTCTCCAAAAGTATTTTAATAAAGAAAATTTTCGAAAATCCTGATTTTAAAATTTTTGGAGCCATTAAAATAGGTCCATTTTCTACAAAAATTCGCTAATTGATCGACACAGACAAAACTCCGAAATTAATGGAGCGATTTTTATGCAATTTTCAAGCTTTGTGCAGTTTAGCTCCCAGACGTTCCTCTTTAAATTTCATTGCCGTTGGAGGTAGTAGTCTGTGTGCATGCGGAAACGTTAATTTGTTATTACGTCGATATATCAATCATTTCGACCTGTGACAGTTCCCGCGAGATCCAAGGGAATGCGCTGCCGTCGCTCCGTTGTTTCCCAACGGGCGTCGTGTGCTTCTTCCCGTGTTTTCGAAAGCCTGCGTTTGGCGATGGATGGGTGATCCTAGAACTGGAAAACCAATCTTCTCCGAACGTAGCATATATATGCTATTAGTACAAGTTGTATCTCTTATGGTACTGTCACTCTCCTCTCTCTCTCTCTCTCTCTCTCTCTCTCTCTCTCTATGAGTGTGTATTTAGGCCCCCATTGCACCTCCGGGGTGCCTAAGTCAATGGTAGCAGAGCGTGGTTAGGATTATTCACGGCTGACGCCTAGTAATCCGATCCACTACTTTTGGGGCGTTAATGTTTCAGAAGAAACATGGCCCGGGTTTCCAGAAGAAATACTCATTATTCTCCCTTGGATACATAAATACTTACATTGGTTCTTGATTATTAATTTCTCAATTTATCCCCTCATATTATTTCTATTTAACATACTTAATTTTCAAGGGCATTGTTCCCAAACCCAGGGCATCGTTCCCTATTTCATAAGTCCCCATAGTCGGCACCTTCCACTGTAAGTCTCCAAGTTGAGCAAGTTAATTCCCCAGGGCATAGATCCCATTTTCGTAAGTCCCCAAAGTGGGCAGCTCCCTACTGTAAGTCTCCTGGTTGAGCAAGTTATATTATTCCCAATTGTTCCAAGCTTTGATTGGGGGTAAACTACCTAATGAATACTTCATATGAAGATTCATTGACAATCCATCCTGTTCTAATTTCACCTTCTTATCCTTAATCGCCAATGCAGCTATTTATTAGTGAGCATCAGTTCTCAACCAGTAAACTACCCCACCTAGTTTACATACTTTCTCTTCAATCAAGTATGTTTTTTTAAGGGGGGGAGAGTGTCAGTTCCCACGAGATCCAAGGGAATGCGCTGCCGTCGCTCCGTTGTTGCCCAAAAGGCTTCTTCCCGTGTTTTCGAAAGCCTGCGTTTGGCGATGGATGGGTGATCCTGGAACTGGAAACCTATCTTCTCCGAACGTAGCATATATGCTATTAGTACGAGTTGTATCTCTTATGGTACTCTCTCTCTATGAGTGTGGATTTAGGCCCCCATTGCACCTCCGGGGTGCCTAAGTTCATTACAAACGCTTACTTTGCTCTTCAACTAATTCTATACTCCCATGTTACAATGTGTGAGGAAGCTTTACTGCTCACCTAGTTTGGCAGACGTTTTTTTTATTCTCATCGTTTTGTATGAAAGAAACCAAAAACATCATTCGAGGCCTTTCCATCCCGTAAAGAGGCTTCAATCAAGCGAACTATTCTCCTCTGTAATATTATGTTAATGCCTCTCATCAAAAAGCCAAAAACTACAATGATTGTGATTGCAGATTAATCTTTTGGTTTATTATTTCCAATAATAAGCCTATATAATTGTATAGGGAAAAAAATTGTTTTCTCTCAAAGTTTAAGTTATTTACGTTTCAAGTAGATTCCATAACTGCAATGTCCGTCCGCCGTCCGCGCCATAAGAGGCCTTTAACTTGATGAGAAAAATACTCCCTTTCCCGTATGGACTCCACATGGGGTCTAGTTGGTCCTAGAATCTAGCCAGCCCGATATCTTCACACTCATCAATGCCATGTGCCAAAAATTGGCCGAAATCGGGGTTCTTTCCCCTCATACTTAGGTATTTCAACTTCTATTGATTTTCACGTATAACCACTGCGTTACTAGCGAAGTGTAACTCCCTTAGTTTTCATAGCAGGGAAATCGTTCGCCGCTTTTTGGAATGCTCTTATTTTATCACAACATCTCATAATCCCTAAGCCATTTTAGTGTCAAGGATAGCAGATTTAATACGTTAAGTATAAACTAGTATTGCTAAGTAACCATAATGAACTAATAATGTGAAAATAAGGCACTAGGAACATGGTAGATATACTATTGAGAAGTAGGTAGGTACTTGTACGCAGTAAGTACTAGACGATTGCAATTATTGGCTCTTTCCTAATCAGCTGAGTGAGCTAAAATCTCTCCTGTTCATCCTAGGAAGTTGAAATTTGATAGGGAGACTCCCTGGGATTTTTTTGTGTGGCAAGTACTAAGGCGTTCAGAATGTCAAAATTTGAAGATCTGGCTTTGTCAATTAAACAAATTAACGGCTCAAGCCGCAGAAATCGTTTTGATATGTTTGGATTTGTAATAGTAAGTACTATCCACCTGTTCCAATTCTAACCTCAGTAGTTCCTCGTATCAGGATTTTCTTTGCTTACGAGCTTGTTTACCAGGGAAATGTCGTTAGATAGGTCAGAGCTGACGACGAATTAGGAGGTTTGGAGGAGTTTACTACATAGCCTAATTGTTGATTCGGAGCTTTGCTACCATAATACCCGCAAAAGCCCGCACCAAAATCAGTCAAGCCGTTTGGTCGTGAACCAACTTTCCGCATATCAGTCCTGATAATCCTGTTACACAGACAGACAGACATATACATACTACTCTTTTTAATATAGGACGAAGGAGGATACCAGCTTTCTCTTTGGTTTCTTATGAAACTGTTTTAATGCTAGGCTACGATTTTGTGCTGCTATTAGACATAAGTGACGGTAACATGGTCTATGGGTTCCGTAGAATCTGTCAGAAATAGCATTGAAAGAGCAAAAGAACGATAAGCAGTTTTGGAAAGTTATAAACCATGAGTAGCACAACATTTATAGCGAGAAACCGCTGGGTTATGAAAATGGTGTACGAGCCCTCAATCTTTGAAAGAAATCATATTTCGGTTATCCACCTCTCAAGTTTAATGATGTTATATACTGAACAATACCAAATAGTTTGAAAAAACTGAAAAATTGCATAAAAATAAAATCAAAACAAAAAATCAATTTTTCCCGATATTGACTCATTAGGTATGAATAAGATTGATCGCGATGCTTCCAGTGATGGTACTCACATAAAACCATGCCCTTTGCAACATTAACCACCCGGGAGTAGAACTATGATCTTCAATGCAACGTCAACTAACCTTTTCCATGTGTGTGTAATTTGATTAGTGCTACCTGATTAACAGAATTCAGATATTTGCCAGAGAGTAGTGTGAAATTTGTCAATCGCTTACTGAAATGAACAGTGGGTTTATTCCTGGATGGACAGTAAAAACACGCTGTCACAATAATAAAACAGTCCGCTATTAAATTGTATATATATATTATATATATATATAATATATATATATATATATATATATATATATATATATATATATATATACATATATATATATATAAGACTACTGGACGTTACCTAAACTCACATAATATGTGCTAAGAAACAACACTGGCTAATCATATCATTCCCGCAAGGGAGGTAGTTCAAAAAACAAAAATCAGGCTTTTTAGGAGTCAAGGAGTCGATTTAACAGGAACTACGGAATACAAGACTCCTAGGTAAGGGTTTTAACCAAGAATGTGCGAATTTAGTTATTTCACTCGCTAGAAATGTTCTTCTGATTACTGGAATTAATTTCATAATAAGTAGGATAAATTTGAATGGGAAATCTTGTAGTTTTAAGCGCAAAACTTGTTTCGAAAACCGGTGAACGTGAGAGGGTCGATTGGTTTATTGATACAAAATATTAAAGGCTTAAGTGAAATTTATTTGGGTGATACATTATGATGTATTGTACGACAAAAGTTAAAATTTAGCTGGTTGTCAACTCACGGAGAAGAAACATTATGGAGCGGTCGTTCAGCTATGCGGACGATCGGAGTTTTGGTGACGATTTCTTGAAAAATACCATCAGTGGTGATTAATTCCAGAATTAGTCCAGTAGAATATTGATGGAAACATCTTCGTTCTTGATTTTGCTGTAGTTTCTGAGGAATCCGGCATACTCTTTATCCACAGGGAATCAAAGATGTTACTGTTTCGTACCAAGTGTGTATGGTAATACAATAGTCATGGTGTAAGAATATTGAGTCAATACCCTTGAATTCCGTCAAGATATCTGTTCATTCTTGTAAGGACAAGACAGGTGAACAAATTGTTTCGTTCAACCTGTGTGAGAGATCTATATCGTAGAGAGAGATGTGAAGGTGTGAACGAGTGAATTGATTAATATTGAAATAAGCCGTCGTCAAAAATCTGCTGTGATGGAATTCGTGTGCGCTGCCTTTTCATGGGGGACCATCGGTGTTATTATTTACCTCTCTCGACAATATCCTACTGCCCAACGTACTTGTTGATAGCAAAACCCAGAGCAGCAGTTTCCTATGCTTCCGTCATACTGACACGAACCGCCGTCTCCAATGCAAGCGTAAGCTTGATCCATCAAGCAGATTGCCATCAAAGCAAAAACAACAAAAATAGCGAAATTCATATTGAGATGAACAGAAATTACTCACAGTACTCGTGTTGCAGAAACTGGCTGTTACCGTGATATGAAGACCCCCTTGCATGGTTGATTCTTTTATACTGGAAGAGCCTACTTAATTAAATTGGCATCAATTGAGATAAAGTCATAGGAGGAAAATGGTAAGACAATCAATATACCTGCACGAGGAAAATCTATTGTATTATTCAAGGAGTTCCCTCCATTAGTTTAAACATCATACGATAATAAATTGTTTACATTTTCCAGGGACTCTCTGTTGCTAGGTAGATATCCATATTGCAAAACAAAATCTGGTTGAAGTACCTGCAGTTGATTTCTATGAAAACAATGTTCACAGTAATTTATCGGTAATGGGTTCAAGGGGTATCTGGACATGAGTCTTATCAGGCAATGATGTAAGTCGTTCCACTCGACTGGAACGAGCTCTCACTGTTGAATTGATTCGAGGTATCGGGTAGGTACTTCATGATCGAATGTCATCCCTGTGAAAATAATTTGTCACAAACTTACTCTTATAGGGTTTTTTTAATAATCGCTTTGTCTTCGAGTTAGTAGGTAAATTTTAAAGATTTTCTCATGTTTTGTACCTTATGACATTAAAGCGGCCATAACTCCCCTCAGAATCACTGTATACTCAAAGCTTAGAACGCCGTTGGAAAAAGCGTTAAATTTCCTATCTACCTACTGCCGAACCAATAGTTTTTGTGTCTACCTAATACGTAAAAAATGAGGCTAAAAAAGAAAGTTTTAATGTTTCTCAGAACTTGAATTTTTTCCTTTTGTCGTTTTGGTCTTAATACAGACCATTATGGCAAGGCGCTTCACGAGGAAAACTTTCTCAAATCTCAGCTTTCTTACGGTATAGTCCATTTTACTTTTACTTTGGTAATTAGGGGGAAAGTAACGCTATAATGTGGAAAAAAAATTTTTTTTTCTTTTCGCTTTTCAATCAAATCGAGGGTTTTTGTGAATAATGACCCTCAATGAAAATACGATTTCGGGGCCTGTTCCTACGTATTTTTTCACACTGAATCGAATGATAACATTTGTAGAACTCCCCTACTTCGTTATAACCGAGTTGCATATTTTAACTCACAAATTCTTAAAATTATCATTTACGTACCTTTCGGAGAAGTAGGCACTCCGAAAGGAAGGTACGTAAGTGATAATTTCACTATAAGGTACCACTAACGGAAAAAACCCTTAAGATATCATACGAATTCTAAGTTTATTTGGTAAGCTCATTGTTATGAGTTTTTAAGGGTAAAACTAGTTGGGAAGTGTAGTTAACTAGTTAGTAAGTGTAGAACTCGGTAGTAACGATATAGGTGAGACCTGCATGTGTTATCATTCGGTTCAGCGTGAAAACAATACGTAGAAATGGCCACAAAATCGTATTTTCATAGTGGGTCATTTTTCACGAAAACCCTCGATTTTATTGAAAACTCCCCCTTTTTCAGCATTAAAGCATAAGTTTTCCCGTAATTAGCCAATTAAAAGTAAAATTGACTACACCGCTGAAAAGGGAGGAGATCTAGGCGCAGTTTTTATCGTTCTTGTCTCTTGAAAAAACATTGGTTCTCATAGTTTTTTTTCGATTGAAATTATGAGGATTCCAAAATTAGATAAAATTTGCTTTTCAAAAGGCTTTTTTATTTCTGACACCCTAATTCTAAAAAAGGGCAGGCTTCTGTCCGATAGGAAATTTATTGTTCTTCCCAAAGGTATCCTCAAATTTGAATTTACACAGCGGAGTTAAGACCGATTTAATAACGTACGGTCGAAATGCCGAGAAAATAATCTTAAAAATAGACCGATTAGACACTTTTTTCGTGAATTCGACCTTTTGCCCCTAAAACGATCATAACTTTGCTGTGTAAATTAAAATTTGAGGTTAACGTTGGAAATAGCATTACATTTCCTACCAGATAAATACCGTTTTTAAGAATTTAAGTTTGAGAGATGAAATAGCCCTCTGGAAAGTAAATTTCACCTAATTTGAGAGACCATGAGTATTTTCAGTAGGGAGTTGAAACCAATATTTTTCAAGATGCAAGAACGGGGATTAAATGGAAAACAATCTTTTTCAACATTGAAGCATAATTCTTCCCCTAATTAGCAAATTAAAAATAAAATTGACTTCACCTGTTGAAAGGTGAGATATTTGCGCAGTTTTCTTTATCGTTCTTGCGTGTTGAAACAATATTGGTTCTCATAGTTCAATCCCCCATTGAAACAACTCAAGGTTTCCCCAATTAGGGAAACCCTGATACTAAGTAAATTTTGTTCATCTCATTCTATGGGATAAAAATTGACCAGGAAAGTTATTTTCCTCAATTTTTCAAAATCACAATATGCATCTACTGATGTTGAGAAGAAAATGGTAGTCATTTCAGGAGGTTTGAGATTAGATTTTGGATCTTTTCGTCCGTTCTGACCGAGAAAATCTTTGTCTGCCATCTCGAAATTGGTGGAATACGAAATGGTAGCCTCATAAAGGTGGCTTAATTAGTCCATTTTAAAGTTGTTCTCTAATAATTGCTAAGCCGTACGTCCTACAGAAATTTGTATGCGTGGCAAAGTTGTTGAGCATGAAAAAACAAAACGATTCGATCCCGGGAGAAAATTTAAAGTCGCTCTGAGGGCGCAATGTCCGATTTTCCCCAGGAAGGGAAGCAAATGTCCAGTTTTGGTAGGTCCTACCGTTGGTTGCTATTCTAAGAACACAGCTATGACTTCTAGAGGATCTACCTATTTCAAGGTTGAGTTAACTTTTGGCAATCGACGCAATAACGCTATCTAAATATATCCAACATTGAAATACTTATTTCCTTGTCACATTCTTTTATTCGAAGGAACTTTTGATCTCAACTGTTAGCCACTACTTGTGCATTTTCTCTCTAAGTTTCAGAAGGAGGTGAACAACACTCTTGAAATGTCGGAAATTATTTAAAATTAGTAGGTACTTTTAGGCCTAATTAATAGAGTTTTTTTTGCAAAAATTTTCAAGTTATCGGGTGTTTTAACTAATTCGTCTGTTCCATGAATTTATGTTAACCACATGAAAGTTCTTGAAACACCTACTCTTGATAATTAGAATTGCCTTATTTAACTTAATGTATGGTACTTATATTATATTTAACTTATATATCTTACTCAATTCCTCATTGCTGTGTGTCTTAATAAATCAATAAAACAAAAAAATAATCATTTTGAGCAGTATATGGTTTAATTTGGAGCCAACCCACATTATAAACCACAAGATTGAAATTAGAATGACACTATTAGCGTAATAGAAATGACTAAATAGGTACCTGCCCAAACGAGGTACCAATTTTCGGTGTAATAAAATGTATTTAAAACGTCACATACAAATCGAACAAAACTAAAACAATTATTAAAAAAAATAATTTTTAGTGGAACATTGAAAAATGCATATCAGATAGAAAATGTTTGTTGTAGGAAAATTTATGTATATCAATAAGTAGGGGGATACTCATTACTTAAGTAAGGGGGAAAACTAAGATTTTTCTGTTGGTCAGGAGATCCATGGCTTGAATTTGAGTACCAATATGTTAGAGTTCTGTTGAGCCAAAATAGGCGATCTTTTGGTTTATTATTTCCAATAATAAGCCTATGTGATCGTATAGCAAAAAATTTTTATAACCCCCCTCAAACTTTGTCACTTTACGTTTCAAGGTGCGTAGAATCCAAATTTGAAATGTCCGTCCGCCGTCCACCGTCCGCCGTCCGGGCCATAAAAGGCCTAAGAGTTGACTTAAAAAACCCGTTCTTTCGCACATAGACTCCATTTGGGTCCTAACGTTTAACCATCCCGATCGCTTTACTCGCATAGGGCCAAAAACTGGCCAAAAACGGGCGAAAAAGTGTCTTTAAAAAACTCCAACCTGCTCAACCACAACTGCGCAAGCTAATATTCCACGGTTAGGATAACAATGGGCAGTAGGACTTCGTAACAGAACACTTTAGGACCAGATCTGCCGACCTAATAATTATTATTCTCATGTTAGGACAAAATTCACTCATCTCAAAATGCACAACTTTCAAATGAATGTTGATGGAAAAATATGAGTGATATGATAGTGTAAGCGTAATAGGGCGGTGAACCGAGACCTTGTGAGGTACCGAGACCTAGGGAGTACCTCCAGGGTGGAGTGGAAAACTTCCTACACTTGTATTGCTTTCGAATTTCATGTTCCTTCGAGGCAGGAATATACGTTTTTTTCTAGGTCATATTTGTGTGTTAATACCAATGCTTTGCCTACGCATATTTAATAAAAAATCCTCTCGACTTTTCGTACGTACTTACATAATGATATTATTAAGACTATGATTATTTGAATAGATAGGAGCTCAAATCGAGAAATATAAACATACGTATATAATTATAGGAATATAGGTTGTGGCAACTCGAAATAGGACACGCCGAGAAGTCTGGACGGGCCTAATGACGTTCGCAAGCCAACTAAAACTATGATCATACTCAATTGAAAAAATAATAAACCTTTGTGAAATAATTTGCAGCGTTTTAAATAATCACGTTTTTTGGCCCACTTTCGCAATTTAAACATGTGTTTGAAAATGTGGAAAAGTAAGATTTTTCTGTTGGTCAGGAGATCCGGGGCTGAGTACCAATATGTTAGGGTTCTATTGAGCCAAAATAGGCGATCTTTTTTATCATCATCATTCCCGCTGTGCAGTTTTATTATATAGAATTATTGGGCCGTAACAGAATAGGGTTTCCGCGCATAAATCCTGTCAAGCTCAACCAATTAAATTGAAACTCGACCAAATGAAAAGGCACAATTCACTGAGTGTTCTTAAACTAAAACGAACAATTTATTTCAATTAGAACCTGAGATACCAAAGGACAAAGCTATTAAAATTTGTGTTATCAGATTTTCAATTCTTGATAACAATTCTATGCATAAATTCGTTCCATTAAAAAAAAAAGAGAAAAAAAGGAAATTGGCCGGATAGAACGGCCGTACTAACTGCCATTATATTTCGCAATTTTTTTAATATATAAGATTATGCTGCAAGATTTGTATCTATTACTGTATAGTGTCTTCAATTTGCCTTTCCAACTCACAGTGTCCCGTATTTTTTTCGAACACTACCTCGCAACCCTGTCTCCACCCCCCGTCTAGACTTTTGCCCTTCAAACTCACCTAGTAGCGTTAATATTGGTTTGATTTCAGTCTGACAAAGCTCATTCTAAGCAAGATAACAACTTTTCAAAGTTCGCATGAGGATATTTTAGCTGAGACCTTTCCCCATTGACTTACAGCCGAATTCATAAATTTCATATCAAAAGTCCTTGAGGGGGGGGGGGGGGGGATCCTAAAAGTAGCCCAATTTTCGATGGTCCTTAATTCCCTTATTCCAGGAGATAATTCATAGTTTTTGGGTCGAATCTTTTGCTCTGCATCTTTGCGACGTAAAACAATTTCTGTAGGATGTCCTTCTGATTAATTTTTCTGAAGATAATTTCATAATAACTCGGGTTTATTATTGGTAGTTTGGTCGGCCGTAAGTACTTATTGTTTTGTACGAATTAGTCGGGATGCGGCCCAGGGAAAAATAAATGAAATTACTTCATTTATTATTTTATTTGATGACGTTTCGTCCTCTAACTGAGGACATCTTCAGATTTCTACACGGACAAAACAGGCATTATATGTTACACAGGAAACACAAAACAAAAAATACATAAAAATTAATTTAAACAAAAAACTTACTGGTCTGACCAGAAAAAAATGCATAAACATCCGAATAACGGATTTGTCAGAAACATATAGAGGTTCACCTAAGGAAAACAAACCAAACATAAAAAGTAAAAATATATATAAAACGTTAAAATATAATTAATGGATAACAATAATAAAGTATAAATATTAATCAGAAACTTACAAGGTAAAACAACAACAAAACTTTTTCGGTATAAAAGGGTGAACCTTCTTGCTGGGAAGTAAGAACTCACCAAGTCAACAAAATGTCAATAAAGCAATAAAAGAATGGATGGATAGTTATTATAAATGAGAACAATTATTTTTTGAGTTACTTACTCGATTATTATTATTATTTTTTTTTTTTTCTTGTGAAGAATAGTTTAACAGTGATATTTCAGGAATTGTTATTTCGTTTTTGTTGTTGGTAGCAATGGTTACTTTACAGTTTGTTGACTAATGGATGTGGACGATTTTCAATTTGTATTTCCTTTTCGTTTCTATCTTTCCTTTCTTTACTTTTTCTCATTGATAATAACTATCCATCCATTCTTTTATTGCTCTATTGACATTTTGTTGACTTGGTGAGTTGTTACTTCCCAGCAAGAAGGTTCACCCTTTTATACCGAAAAAGTTTTGTTGTTTTTTACCTTGTAAGTTTCTGATTAATATTTATACTTTATTATTGGTATCCATTAATTATATTTTAACGTTTTATCTATATTTTTACTTTTTATGTTTGGTTTGTTTTCCTTAGGTAAACCTCTATATCGCACCTTGGGAGTGATACTGGTATAAGTCCAAAAACATGAATTCTGGGAAATCGCATTTAAAGATTTTTTATGACTTTGTTGGCGTACTACAGACACACCATTCATATTTTCTCGGTTCTTTTTGGTCTGTGTCATGCATATACCATCTACCTATACTGCCCTTCTTCTAATTAGCTTCTCCACCTTTCTGTTTTTGATTAACATAATTATAATTATAAAAATCTTATGATGTACCACTAACACGATAAAACACAACAAACCTTGATTTTTTTCCTTCGTACAATATTGGTACATCGCGAGTTAATCACCAGGTTGCCTCAGTACGACTACTAATATTTTGGGCGAATAGTGGTGCATTGCAAAATATGTACCGGTACAACAGTGAAAAACACAAAGAAACTTGATATTCCTTGGTTCAATAGCGGTACTTCTTGAAATAGACCAGTATTGCTGTAAAAATAAAGGATAAATACCTTGTTTGTCACATCGATAGTGATTTATGTCGGGATGAACCGACATAGACCGACCTTTCCCCGACGCTAGATGAAGACTTTGACCAGAATCATAATGGTTTATCCTGCTCTCTACCGGTCACTTTTTGTCCTATGATTAAACCGATACTAGCCGCATCTAGAGCTCTTCAAAATTTACACAGTAGTATATATAACTCAAAACTGCCATTTTTGGACTTATACCAGTATCACTCCCAGGGTGCGATATGTTTCTGACAAATCCGTTATTCGGATGTTTATGCATTTTTTCCTGGTCACACCAATAAGTTTTTTGTTTAAATTAATTTTTATTTATTTTATTTATTTTTTGTTTGTTTTGTGTTTCCTGTGTAACATATAATGCCTGTTTTGTCTGTGTAAAAATCTGAAGATGTCCTCAGTTAGACGACGAAACGTCATCAAATAAAATGATAAATGAAGTAATTTCATTTATTTTTCCCTGGGCCGCATCCCGACTAATTCGTACAAAACAATAACTAGGGTTTAATGGACAACCTAGTAGGTAGTTTTGAGCGCAAAATTTGTTTCGGAAACTAGCGAACGACAAAGGGTCGATTGGTTTTTAGAAAAATTATAACACACAATATTAAGTGCATTCTAAGCAAGATAACAACTTTTCAAAGTTCGCATGAGCATATTTTAGCTGAGACCTTTCCCCATTGACTTACAGCCGAATTCATAAATTTCATATCAAAAGTCCTTGAGGGGGGGGGGGATCCTAAAAGTAGCCCAATTTTCGATGGTCCTTAATTCCCTTATTCCAGGAGATAATTCATAGTTTTTGGGTCGAATCTTTTGCTCTGCATCTTTGCGACGTAAAACAATTTCTGTAGGATATCCTTCTGATTAATTTTTCTGAAGGTAATTTCATAATAACTCGGGTTATTATTGGTAGTTTGGTCGGCCGTAAGTACTTATTGTTTTGTACGAATTAGTCGGGATGCGGCCCAGGGAAAAATAAATGAAATTACTTCATTTATTATTTTATTTGATGACGTTTCGTCCTCTAACTGAGGACATCTTCAGATTTCTACACGGACAAAACAGGCATTATATGTTACACAGGAAACACAAAACAAAAAATAAAAAATACATAAAAATTAATTTAAACAAAAAACTTACTGGTCTGACCAGAAAAAAATGCATAAACATCCGAATAACGGATTTGTCAGAAACATATAGAGGTTCACCTAAGGAAAATAAACCAAACATAAAAAGTAAAAATATATATAAAACGTTAAAATATAATTAATGGATAACAATAATAAAGTATAAATATTAATCAGAAACTTACAAGGTAAAACAACAACAAAACTTTTTCGGTATAAAAGGGTGAACCTTCTTGCTGGGAAGTAAGAACTCACCAAGTCAACAAAATGTCAATAAAGCAATAAAAGAATGGATGGATAGTTATTATAAATGAGAACAATTATTTTTTGAGTTACTTACTCGATTATTATTATTTTTTTTTTTTTTTCTTGTGATGAATAGTCTAACAGTGGTGTTTCAGGAATTGTTATTTCGTTTTTGTTGTTGGTAGCAATGGTTACTTTACAGTTTGTTGACTAATGGATGTGGACGATTTTCAATTTGTATTTCCTTTTCGTTTCTATCTTCCCTTTCTTTACTTTTTCTCATTGATAATAACTATCCATCCATTCTTTTATTGCTCTATTGACATTTTGTTGACTTGGTGAGTTGTTACTTCCCAGCAAGAAGGTTCACCCTTTTATACCGAAAAAGTTTTGTTGTTTTTTACCTTGTAAGTTTCTGATTAATATTTATACTTTATTATTGGTATCCATTAATTATATTTTAACGTTTTATCTATATTTTTACTTTTTATGTTTGGTTTGTTTTCCTTAGGTAAACCTCTATATGTTTCTGACAAATCCGTTATTCGGATGTTTATGCATTTTTTCCTGGTCACACCAATAAGTTTTTTGTTTAAATTAATTTTTATTTATTTATTTATTTTTTTTTGTTTTGTGTTTCCTGTGTAACATATAATGCCTGTTTTGTCTGTGTAAAAATCTGAAGATGTCCTCAGTTAGAGGACGAAACGTCATCAAATAAAATAATAAATGAAGTAATTTCATTTATTTTTCCCTGGGCCGCATCCCGACTAATTCGTACAAAACAATAACTAGGGTTTAATGGACAACCTAGTAGGTAGTTTTGAGCGCAAAATTTGTTTCGGAAACTAGCGAACGACAAAGGGTCGATTGGTTTTTAGAAAAATTATAACACACAATATTAAGTGCTCAAGCGAAATTTATTTGTGTGATAAAGCATGATGTATGGTTTAACAGAAGTTTAAAATTAGCAGGTTGTCAACTCACAGAGAAGAAACACGATGGAGTGGTTGTTCAGCTATGCGGACGAGCGGAGTTTTGGTGATGATTTCTTGAAAAATGCCGTCCGTGGTGATTAATTCCAGAATTATGCTTGCATTATTTATTGATGGAAACATCTTCGTTCTTGACTTTGCTGTAGTTTCTGAGAAATCCGGCATACTCCTCATCAACAGAGAATCAAAGATGTGGCTGTTTCGTACCAAGTTAGTATGATAATACAATAGACACGGAGTAAGAATCCTGAGTCCGCAAGATACCTGCTCATTCCTGCAAGGCAATACAATAGGCAAACAATTTGCTTCGTTCAACCAGTGTGAAATATGAATATCATGGAGAAAGATGTGAAGGTGTGCACGAGTGAATTGATTAATATTCAAGTAAGCCGTCGTCAAAAGTCTGCTGTGATGGAATTCGTGAGCGCTGCCTTTTCATGGGGGACCATCGGTGTTATTATTTACTTGTCCGCACAATATCCTTCGCCCCAACCTGCTTCTTTATAGCAAAACCCAGAGCAGCAGTTTCCAATGCTTCCGTCAGGCTGACACGAACCGCCGTTGTCAGTGCAAGCATAAGCTTGATGCAACAGGCAGATTGCCATCAAAGCAAAAACAACGAAAACAGCAAATTTCATGTTGAGATGAACAGAAATTACTCACAGTACTCGTGTTGCAGAAACTGGCTGATACCGTGAAGTGAAGACCCCCTTGCACGGTTTATTCTTTTATACATAAAGAGCCCAATTAATTTAAATTTGCACCTAAAGAGATAAAGTCATAGGAGGAAAATGGTAAGCCAGCCAATTTACCCATACAAAGAAAATCTATCGTAATATTCAAGGAGTTTCCTTCATTAGTTGAAAAAAGATTATAGTAATTGTTTGCGTCATCCAGGGACTGTCACTGAAGATTGGTGTAGGTAGATATCCATATCGCACAACACAATTAGGTCGAAGTACCAAGGTTCAGTTGATTTACGAGTATGAATATGAAAAACATTTTTCACAGTAATTTATTGGTATCGGGTAGACACAAGGGGCGTCTGGACATGAGCCTTAAAAATTTACCTACTAACTCGATGACAAAGCGTTCAATAAAAAAAACCCTATAAAGAACTCGATCAGAAATGAACTGTAGAATCGACCCCTTGATTTTTGATTTGGTGTACAGACATCCTGCATATTGCCAAAAGTAATGAATTTAACCGAGTGAATACCTATTCTCTGATTATTAATATTTTCGGTGACTCTTGTTGACTTGGTGATATGGTCCTGTGGTATATGGTCGATTCCCACGGACAATAACTTTGTGAAAAATTATTTCATGAAATACCCGATACCTCATTTCAATTGTGGTAGCGTGATCCAGTCGGAGGACTGATGACTCACGTCGTCGCCTGAATTTTCTTAATTTCTCAATTTTCGTCCTACATTTTTTTACTTATTTGCTATTTATATTCATCCTATACTATTGTTTCTTGAATTTCCAATTACTTTTTACTGTGATTTGTGATTCACCTGAAACGGTGATACTGTTATTAGTCAATCGTTTAGTCTATTAGCAATGGAACTCTAGAGACTGATTGTTAAACTATTTTTCTAAGTAGGTATCGAGTTATTTTGAAGTTATTGGAGTTGTTCGAAGTTTTTATTAAGTTTTTGGAGTTTAAGTATTGTCAAATGCATAGGTACATATTTTGTAATGAAGAAGGAAGTGATTAAATATTTTATTTGAATCTACGATTTTTTTTTCTAACAAAAACCTCGTTTTTAAGCTGAAAGGAGCGGATATTATTCTGAATACAGCAGTAATATGTTGTTCACATTTCTTCTATAATGGTTTTGATTTTTCTCCATACAAACAGTATTGAAAAACCAGTGGAAGGCGACGAATTTCTGTGGGAGCCAGTTTGACTCCGATCGATAGTAATGAGGGGGTACGATTCATCGATAGTATTCTAGGGTTATGATTATTTCGTGTTTTGTGCCTTGTGACTTTAAAACGGCCATAACTCCCATTAAAATCACTGTAAACTCAAAGCTTAGGACGCCGTTGAATAAAGCTTCAAGTTATCGACCCAATGCCAAACCAGTATTTTTTGAGCCGGCTTAGTACGTAAAAAAGGAGGCTACAAAGGATGTTTTGAATATTTCTCAGAATTTGACTTTTTTCCGGTTGTCGTTTTCGTCCTAATACAAGACCATCATGGAATGGCACTTCACGGTAAAAACTCCCTCAACCCACAGCTTTCCTACGGTATAGTCAATTAACTTTTACTTTCGTAATTAGTGGAAAAGTTATTGATAATATATATAAATATTCGGTTTAAAAAATATCTTTTAACGCAGACAAATCTCTCTAGGCAAAAGACAGGTCGAGTTGGTGTAATGTTTGATATCTCTAATGAAATATAATTTTTCATTAAGATATTCAATTCTATATTTCTCGTCCCTCGAGTAACCGATCAACTGAAACATTTATCAACCTCCATGGATACATAATTAATGGAGTACACCAAACACCACAGTTGGCCAGGCCGATCGCTCCAAAATTTCAATTTAATAGCCAAAAAAACGCTATAAAAAAGGTTTTTTTTTTTTTTTTTCTTCAAAAGATTGTGTTAGGATTTAATCAATATTCATTCTGAACAGTTTAAGCAAAGCACCTCAATAAAACGAAAAATATACTCGATTATAAGGCTTACGTCATTTCTGAGGTGGGCTTGATGCTTATGGGAACATTCCTTCGTAATCTCTCTGTCAACAACATTATAAAATCGCGCGCTTACGGATTTATTACGGGTTTTTATATGATCATTTATCCACCACTTAACGACTCCTTTGCGAGCAATAATTTTCAGCATTGATCAGATAAGAAATTTATTATATTCGACTTTTCGTCGCCAAAGTGCTTAGCCAATAAAAATATTAGTTTTTATACCCCTTGAGGAGGAATGTCCGTATAAATTATGCATGTATACCTACCTATAAGGGTACGCATATTACAAGAGATAATAATTCATGAATCCAGTATTATTTACGATAGAAGTTATCTGTGGTAAACAGAAAGCACTAGACATACCGACCTATAACATTCAAAGTTCCAGCCATACAACATGATCGTATGAGCGAATCTTTGTAACTTATCGTATTATGTTACATTGTTTTGAAAATCTGGAATACAATTATAAAGTATTGAGGAACTCAGATCAGCCTCGAAACCTCTGTGGTCTTTCTTAATGGACACACGGTTCTTTTATTTAGATGGAGCTCCTTTTGTGCATCTCGAAAATAACTATGGGATACGGAGGCGCACTGATCAGCTAAGGGAACTCTGAACCTATGTTCTTTTCTTACTCATCGATTGCTTCTGAGTCTACCTAAAGATAGCGGAAGCAATTTTTCCACTTTCGGGAGGAAAACATTTTTGGTTTCCAAAATCAAAATTTCCACTCGGATTTAACGTCTTAAGCCCCGTTTCCATTACAACAAAACTCTCTGCAACTTGTGCCGGGCACAAGTTGCAGAATGGAAACGGTCTGGCACACGTCGCGTCACAAGTGCCCTTGACAAAAATGTTGCAGCCGACTGCGCGACAAAACATGTGCCCGCGACTTGTGCCCGGAGAATGGAAACGGCCTCCGACTTGTGCCCGGGACTTGCGAATGCGCAGACCACTGTTTACATCCTTCTGACCATGGAGCTAGGAAGGGAGTGGAGGGAGCGATAGTTGATTTTCTTGAAGCCAATTTCAACTGAACTCCAGGACGTACATGGCCGACCCTCTTATCAATGTAAACAAAGTAACCGCTATTAACCGTGGAGGTATAAAATAATAGTATAAAATCCATGGTTTATTATAAAGTCCAATGATTAGCTTTTTTACGCATTTGGACACTGATAACTTAAGGAATGAAGTTTTGATACTCAAGTTTGTAACCTATGAAACTTACATATGTGATGCATTAAAAAACATCCCTTAAATTAACGAACTATTCCAGCTTAAAATTTTTATTCGAAACCTATCGGATTAATTTTGTCAAAATTGCTTATATAACATATATTTAAAAATATTTTTATTTGGGATTCGAAAGAGTTAAAAAAATCAAAAAAACAAAATCTGTATGAAACAGACTTCACTTTTCAGGTTAAATATTTCCTCCCCCATTTGATAATTTCTTACTTGGCTTTATCTGTTTGTTTCTTTATCAAATATTCTTCAAATCGATATCCGTCTCAGTTAATTTAATAGCATGGTTTAATAGTAACATATTAATGAAATATTGGGATAATTTGAACGTTTGGACATCCTAAGATGGCCGCCGCGGGAAATACTTGGCTTCAATGAAACCTGCTGATAAGAGCCTTTCACTCCCTCCACTCCCTTCCTAGCTCCATGCTTCTGACAGCAAAATCTAACCCCTCTGTCTCAGATTCCAACGTGTGTTTCGCGTGGATCGTGTGTGTCTGTGTTTTGTTTTGTGTAGTTCTTCCCTGTTAATTGGTACGTATTATCACTGTAATGGAGTGGACCAAATGCCGTACTACCAAACTAATCGAACTGTTTGAACAGGAGTCTGTTTTGTGGAATGTTCGAAGCTCACATCACAAAAACTCAAACAGCCGTGTTGATGCCCTGCAACGAATTGCTGAAGCATTAGGGTCAAAAAGTGATGAAATAGAGAACAAACTTCATAATATTCGTTCGCAGTATCTCAGGGAAAAAACGAAGATTGAGAAAAGCAAGAAGAGTGGGGCAGGTGCCAGTGACGTCTACGTGCCTAAGTGGTGTTACTACTCACTTTTAAGCTTTCTGAGCAACTCGACTGAGAAACTACCACACACGAGTTCACTGAATTTAAATTTGGTAAGTACAATATTGAATATATGTTGATGATTTTTGTTTAAATCTTTTGATTTTAATTTTATTTCAACATCAAAATAAAAAAAAAAATATTGCGGAAAGTATATGGTTTAAAACCAAAATCAAGTACAATACAACAATGCTGGTATACTTTCTTTTATTATGCATGTTTTATAATATCATATCATTAAGCAATATAATACTAGTATAATATTACTTTTGGTCAATGAAAGGGCACACCAGTTAAATAAATGGTGTCTTGCCAAAATATGATTAATATTTTACAGTATTTATGAAAGGTATACAACCATTCTTAGTTTCTATAGTAACAAAATGATTAGTTTAGCCCGTTTTGGGCGCTAGTGAAGAAAATAATACACTTAATAATACACTAATAATACTAATAATAATAATAATATACACTGCCGTAATAATACATTTAATAATAACTTGATAATAATACACTTTGCCGTCCTAAGCATATCGTTGCTGCCATGGCAATGGCCGACTGTGAAAAAAGTGAGCCAGTTCTTGACGAACAAATACACCGGGATTTTCCCCTTTATTTTTGCACCATCGAAGTCCGGTAAGTTCCTGTCCTTCACTCCTCCAAGTGCCGTTGATGACATTTCCATTGCTGTCTTCAGAGTCAAAAGTCTGGGCGGAGCTGTAGATATTAGCCGAAGAATTTTTTCTTAAAAAATTATGCAGATAAGCACAGCTCAGTGTCACCCATTTAGCTGATTCTGGTTGAAGTAGGATGGGTTTTCTAAGTACTCGAAAAACGCTACTCATTATCCCGAAAACATTTTCAATTACCCTCCTTGCTCTTGAATGCCTATAGTTAAAGGCTCTTTCAATGGTGCCCTTTACATGTCTTCCCACAAACGGTTTCATCAATCTTTCTGATAGAGCAAACGCATCGTCGGCAGCTATCACATACGGAATTTCCACGCTTCTTCCTGGTAAACACCGTCCATTAGGAATGTTCAGTTTGTTTTGATACAGCGCAGCATATAGTTCTGTATCCAAAAAAACACCGGCATCACATTCACGGCCCTGAACGCCTACGTCAACAAATAAAAAGCTGTAGTTTGCGTCACATAGTGCCATTAAAACAATGCTGAAAGTTCCTTTATAATTGTAATACAGGCTACCACTATTGGCTGGAGCTTGAAGCACAACATGCTTTCCATCGAGGGCTCCTATGCAATTTGGGTAGTTCCATTTAGAGTAAAACCCTTCGGCCACATCATTCCACCCTTCTCCGTTATTTGGTACCTGAAAATAATTAATAAAGTACAGAAAAACTTTATATAATCGTGTACTGCACAATGTACAAAATATACTACTTGGTTCAAACAATGTAGCTAATTATTTTGTTCCTTTTCAGACCCAAGATGACTTAACCCAAGAACGAGATGAGAGTGACCCTGATGATCCACCCGAAGATAACGACGGGGCTGATAGGGCTACTAGATCAGAACCTGCGATTGAAGAAGTCAAAAGATCTGCGCGACAGGAATCCCAAGAGCCACCAACCAGAAAAAGAACAATCTCAAACAAAGGAAGTAAGCCACCATCGAAAATTGGTGGTTTGGAAAAGAAAATCAATCACGCATATGAAGTGCTGACAACAACTATGACTAAAAATAAGGATGAGGACGAGTGTTTTGGAGAATATGTAGGAGAATCATTGAAAAAGTTCCAAGACAGGAAAACTAAAGCTTGGATACGTCATAGTATTTCTAATATCTTGTACCAAGCTGAATGTGGGGGAGCAGGAGGACACATCTTTCCTCCATGGAACAATAGCCAGAACACATTTTACCGTGCACAACCGCCGCAACCATTTCCTGGATACAACCAATATAACCCTGCTAGTAGTTCTTCATCTAGTCCATACCCTTCCCCTCAAGCAAACAACCAGCAACCACAGCTGTCTCCTGGAGAAGTACAAACTAACCAAACTCCAGTAGAAGATTATGAGCTCCAGCAAAATTCTTTCTACTAATAGGATACCATCAAACATAAGAAGTGTTTTATATGTACACCATTGTCACTAATTTTCAATTTACTATGTTGTTACATTATTAACAGTTACATAATTACACAATTGGATATTATATGTAGGTATTATTTGATGAAATAAACTATTTTATGGAATGAATTTGAACTTATTTACCTGAATGTAGTCTTTTAATGATGAAACGATAGCCTTGCACACTACGGGTATAAATCTTGAAATTGACGCTTTTGAGATCCGGTGTAGGTACATGATTGAACTGTAGCTATCCCCTGTTGCCAAGTATCGTAGGGTGGCAGCCAACATTTCTCCCGGAGATATTGGAAGTCGACATGACCTACTTTTGGTAATCTCGGGACCAATCAGATTTAATAACAACTCAAAATCTGCTGCCGTCATTCGAACAAAATTGTCAAACCCGCTTTGAAGACGTAAGTCTCTCATCAGGGAATTGTAGGACCCTTCTGAATCACGTCTCGCTAAAAAACTTCTGATCCACCACCTTGGACGTTTACGCCTTTTTTTCTTGAGTTCACAGTATGCACCCGCAATAACCACAAAGGCGGAGGCAGCTACGACTTTTTCCATGTTTGTACCAACACAATAAACGCACCTGCTCAGCACAGTGTCGAACAGGGACTGAGTATTTTTATTTTTACCCAACATCTCAGGGACATGTCTCAAGGAAATGGAAACAGTAAAACAAAACCGTGCTACATGTGCCGGGGACATGTGCCCGGCACAAGTCCCCGCGACTTGTAGGAATGGAAACGTAGCTTAAGACTACTCTGAACAACTTTGGTTCTGTGTCTGTCTGTCTGTATGTCTGTGTGTGTGTGTGTGTCGTGTGACCGCAAATCTTTATAACAAGCTTTTTTTCCACAGTTTTCTTCCGATTCGGATGATGTTTTCAGGAAATTTGCAGGCTAGGGGGTAGACGGTATCCTATCAGTATCAACGTTCTTGACTCAATACATCACTCTGCGCATGCGCAAACGTAAATTCTACTCACGCCCTAGACGTTTGATCTCGCTCAAATTTGGATGACAGTTGGGGAATAAAATTTGATCTTTTTATATCAATTTCAACATGATTGTATCATTAATAACTACTGCTAATGCGCCTATGATAAATCCTTGGAACGACCTTAATTTCCACTATTTTCTTCGATGAAATTGTCAGAGAATGAGCGGGTTAGGTTGCAGATGGTCACCTATCAGTTTCATTGCTGCCGAATCAATACTTCATCCTACTCATGCACAAACGTAAATTCGATCATGTTCCATCTAGTCACTCTCTAGTCGTTTGGAATTCGGGTGATAGTTGGAAGAAGATGATAGGTAAACTAGGAATCTGATCATATATACGGGATTCAATTATTTGAGACAAATGATCTGCTTAGAAGGGCTGTTTAACCCAGAAATAATAAACCTTTGCGTAATAATTTGCAGCGTTTTTTTTCCTTTTTTTGCGTAATAAGTAAAATAAAATATTGGTGACTTAGGACTATTACACTTTACTTTTTATTAAAGGTAACATTTTTATATATTTTATACTAAAATATAGGTAGGTATATTAAAATTATTATTATTTTAAAATAATTAGTTACAAATTACTGGTTATTCAGGTAATAGTATTAATAGTATTAACAATAGCCTACTTCTTAGGTTGGTAGACTACTTCTTTGGTTTTGCAGAAGAAAAATTTAAATTCATTAGAACCTGGGAAAAAAGTTTAAACAAATGGGGTATACTTCCGAGTTCCTCTATTGCGGGTGTACCAACCTAAGAAGTAGGCTATTGTTAATACTATTAATACTATTACCTGAATAACAAGTAATTTGTCTAATTATTTAAAAATAATAATAATTTTAATATACCTACCTATATTTTAGTATAAAATATATAAAAATGTTACCTTAATAAAAAGTAAAGTGCAATGGTCCTAAGTCACCAAAATTTAGTGAAAAGTTCAGTCTATTTCTACTTCTTCCATTTTGTTAAAATAAAATACTTAATATAGTTCGTTTACGTTGTGTTCGCTTGCGTCCTTTCGTTACCTTGGAAACTTATAACAACCCAACGAAGAAAGAAAGGCCATTTTTACAAAGTTTTGTAATAGTTTTTAGTGTCGGCCAAAGGATCTTCAAACGGAAAAGCCCTCCGATAAATCTGCAACACGACGAGACATTTCCATGTTTTGCGCAACACCCATCATCATCTTCATCATCCCTGATATTTATTGCTGATCAGCGAGCTGACGTAGGATTTAACGTTATAAGTAATCTAAAATTGAACGTCAAACCGATAAATAATTATAGATATTAATATTATTATTATATCTATTAGATGATAATATTATATTATTAATGATTTATTATTTATAGATTGACATTATGAATAGTCTATACCATTTTTTGACGTAATAAATAATCTATTTTGTGTACGTTGTCGTTATGTTCGCTGGCGTCCTTTCGTTACCTTGGGAGCTGTAACAGGTATCGAAAACTGTTACGGTGATCCGTTCAACTGATTTTTTACCTCTTCGAAGTTCCTTAAATGATTTTTTTTTAAATTCTGCCTCCACTCCATCTTCTTCCACATCTGGTGATTTATTGGTATATTTTGTCTTTCCTCGCTTCATTCCCATTAACCGGTTTTATTTAGTGTTTGTGTGGTTAACCCTTGGTTCCGCGCCCAGGATATTCAGTTCCAACGAGTTTTCTAAAAACGGGACGCGAGGTTTTTTTCCCTTTCACCCGTGAGTAGCTATTTGATAGGAGGGCATGAATCTTTACAGATATTAGGTTTTGTGACTCACCAAGAACGGGTTAATGAGTAAAACTTACCGCCTCATTGCTCCCGCTCCCTACCGTTCCGCGCTCAAACGGAGCGCTTCGGAGAGCGATTGAAAAAATAGTATTTTCTCCAGTTACAAATAGTATCAGTGGTTTGGGAAGGTATAAATGAGAAACTTCTATCTATTTATACGCCTTACATAAACAATGATTTCTCCCTTAATGGGAGTAACGAAAGGTATGGATATGTCTTTCCTGAATATTTTATTTTTCCAATTATCAATGGAAGAAATTGAGATGAATCCCATTTTCAAAGAAATTAGAAGGACGTAGGGTAACTGTCGGTGTTTTTATCTCTTCGGAGCTCCTTCATATCCCTACCCAAGTCAAGGTCATACGTCACCGTCGTGCAACCCGGGCATCCTCAGGGTGAACACTGAACAGAGGGTGGCAGAATAACCCACAGGCGATTAGGGGGGAAACTCGTGCGATTTCGGTAGTTAGGCAACTTTGCTCGCTCGCGGAACGGGTTGCGCGCGGTAAAAAATCGAGTAAGGAGTCGAAAATTCATGAAATTCTGCGTAGAATACAAATTTGCAATAAAAAAGGACGTTCTCATTATTTTAAAGACATTAAATTATATGATTTACGCCACTTCTTGTGCAAGGGACGCGCGCAAAAGTATTTTTCCTGAAATCTACGTAAAAAATTATGAAGGGGCGTTGATCCCAATGTTTTACGGTAAATGCAGGGGACACCCTGTAGATGAGTATGTGACAAGAAAAATCGTTAAAATCCAGGAATCCTTTTAGATTGCTTCAAAACAGATTTCTAAGAAGTTTGAAACATTTAATTTTTAAATTTATTAGAGCCATTGCAATAGCATAATTCTTCGCAAAAATTCTATTTTTATTTTGAAAAATTTCAAGATCCTGTTTTTATTTTCTATTTTTCAAATAATATTTAACCCTTTAGTTTTATCTTTTATTGACCTTTTGAACTTAATTGTTGGAAGCCCAAACTTTTGGTCAGGGAAGATAACCGGATTAAAGTCCCCCGATAATAACTAGAATTCTTGTTTATGAGGGTGTAATCCTCGGGAAATCACCTTCGCACCATCGATGCCGGCGCATGTCGCTCCTAATCCCCCATACACCCCAACTGCTGCTGAGATAAGCGACCACCCCCGACTTTGTCAACGCCCCCTTTTCTTCGGAGAGAAAAGAAAACATATTTCAGAATGCAAAAACAACTTTTTTTTCTCCTCCCTCCCAGAAAACCCTCACTTGATACCGAAGCGATAGTCATCTCACCAAACTCGGGGGCGATCTCTCGGAGAAAACGACCATTTTCATGCATACCGGAAGGGCGCCCTTCCGCCTATCCGCCCCTTGTTATGGTTTTCATTCTCAACTATACGACAAGAGGTGTTCCAGAGTGTTCCAAAGAGTTCCACCGGTGTTCCAGAGGTGTTCGCCTACCAAGTTTTGCATATCAGATCACACCCCCTCAGCTGGAAGCGTCTCTATCTGTAAATGCACGCACCCTTCTATTAATATCTCAGGCGCCTTTTCTGATATGGAGAAAACCCCCTTGAAAGCGTAATGCCGTCGGGGCTTTCGCTCCTTAAATTGCCCATGAGCACGCTCCTCTCGATATTTAGTGCCGTTTTACTCATTATCTTCGTTTCCTTTTTTATATCTTTATCAGAGCGTTTTTTCCCCTCAACGTTTATCCATTTCAACTACGCACACGGAAAGTCACTTTTCTTACAAGGAAGTAAAGGAGGAATCTTACTAGTAGCTTAATCTAAGAACATTGTCCTAATCATCTTTATCAGAATGTTTTACGCTTTTCTCCTTCGAATCGTTCGACTGTTTCCTGCTTACAAGGATCATGCAATCAACTTGAAACCATGATAAACATCACACAGCCTTCATTCCTGAACGGGTATTCTGATGTCGTGGGCACATGGCCAAAACCACGAATCTGCACAATTATATAATTTTGAGAAAAAGGTCTTCAAAACTTTGGAGGTCAGCGAAAAATCAACTTTTTCCACTACAAACGACGAAATGCTTCAGTAACATTCGTAATAAACACTTTTAAGCTATCCAAAAGTTTTTTTCAGATCTGCACTCAAAATCTAGGTCTAAAGTGCAGATTCGTGGTTTTGGCGTTCTGATGTTTCATCAACAGGGAGTTTTTGAACTTCTTGTATTCATTTAATTGAATTTTCGTAGAAAATAAAACCATTGCAATGACTCCAACATTTTTAAAATAAAAATTTTTGAATATAACTTTCATTTACATCCGTTTTGAGACACACTGAAATGAATACTTGAGTGTAGCGCTTTGCCATATATATATATATATATATATATATATATATATATATATTTTTCCAAACGAAAGGATGAGCTCGTTGGTCAACACTTTTTGAGCACATTAATTTGGTCAAATGTAACAAAATGTGCTACAAAAATAACTAAAAATGGCTAATAACAGCTAAAAAACGTAAAAAATTGTTTTTTTTTTCCGCAGAATATTGCTCAAATAATGTTCATTAAAAATAGAACCCTCAAAAAGTTATGTCCAAAATTATGCTGGAAAATGTACTTATATTTCACTAAAATTTGCTACAAAATCTATAAAAGCTGCACAAAAAGCTAAAAATCTAAAACCTCTATTTTAATAGCGGATTATTATTTCGAATACGTTTTTACCATAAAATGAATAGTTAACTATTTTCTTGCACTCAAAAAGCTAAAATTTCAAAAGAATTCAATATTAAACTGTACGATAATTACAGAAATTCGCTCATACGATCATGGTGCATGACTAGAACTTTTTCATTTCGCGCTTTGATATAATCCATTTTGTAGTGACACTACAATATGGATAAACATATGTGTGGGCGGTGCCCAGCAACAGAAATGCGGGGACTCGTGTTTTCGTTTTACAAAAGATGTTTGTGTGTTAAAATATAGACTGTTTTGCCGACCGTAATTCCTTACATTGGCGCTGCGGACAGGATGTCAAGAAAAACAAGAAAGGTGAAGAGGCAACAGTCTTTAGAGGATACTTCAGACGAGGAGACCTTGGTAAGCAGGGACATTGCTAAAATCGTTAATAGTTTTCGGTTCAGCTCGTATGATGAAGAGACAGAGAGATGGGATTACTATATAAAACGTTTTGAGATTGAGTTAAACCGCCGTACTTATGGGATTGTCTTGCCCGACGAAGTTAAAACTATGCTTTTACTTTCAGTAGTAGGACCCGGGCCATTTAAAATCTTGGTGGACCATTTTCGGCCAAAAAACGTTGAAGAGATGCCGTACAATGACTTGCGGGATGTATTATCGAAGTTTTATGTGAAATCTACGTGCATTTTTGCGGAACGACGAGCATTTATGAGCCGCGTTAGACAAGAGGGGGAGTCAATAGCTCGTTTTGTGAATTCGCTGCGAACACTCTCGGGTACTTGTGACTTTGGGAGCTCGCTGGAAGAACGACTAAGAGATCAGTTAGTCATGGGTATAGCTGATGAGAGGTGGCAAGAAGAGCTAATTCGGTTGCACCCGTCAAATGAAGCTACGTTCGCGGAGGTTGAAGCTTCCGCCCGGAACTTGGAGAGGGCAGGAGAGCAGAGGAAAATGCTAAACTGGGATAGCTTGGACCGAAATGGATCAGCTTCATCTAGGGTGAATCAGCTAAAAGGACAAAAGATAAATACAGGGGGCCCATCCAGAGGTACGAAGAGGTTGGATGCAAATAAACAATGTCTCAATTGTGGGTTCGAAAAACACGATGAGCCGGGAAAGTGCCCAGCGAAAGGAAAAATTTGTAGCGCATGTCAAAAAGAGCATCACTTTGCTAGAGTGTGCGTTACAAAAAACAGGGCCACCATTGTTAAATCAAACAAACTGGAGGATAGAAGACATGTAAGACAAATTCAAAAATTAGATTGTGGGAAAGAGTATGAGACACCCTTATCTGGGAATGAGAGCACAAGCACATTAAATAAAATGCATGGAAAAGGAAATAGAATTATGCTCAGAGTGCATCTAAATGGGGTGGGGGTCGACATGCTTTACGATCCTGGTGCAGTTCAAACTGTCATAAATCCAAAAGTGTGGAAGAATATTGGATCACCAAAATTAAAACCAAATGGAGATTTATCAGCATATACAGGAATTTCTGTAGAGACTTTGGGTAAAACATCGGTAAAAGTTGAGGCTTTCGGGAAAGTGATGGAGTTACCTGTGGTAGTGGCAAAGATACACGACATTCCGTTATTTGGGTTAGACTGGTCACTAAAATTCGACTTACCAATGCCAGAGGGGGCACGTTTGTGTTCCATAGAAGAGTCGAAAGTACAACCAAATAAAATCAACCATACTCAGCAGGGGGAAGGCGAATTACACAAATTATGTAAGAAGTACGCACCGATTTTCGATGGCACTACAGGCAAAATTATTGGACACAAGGCGAAAATATTCTTGAAAGAAAATGCGATCCCAAAGGTATTCCGCCCACGGCCAGTTCCATTTGCAATGAGGGATCAGGTGGAGAAGGAAATAGCAAGATTGGTAGAGTCTGATATTATTGAACCTGTGGATACAACACTAAATCCACTCACCTGGGCATCTCCTATTGTATTGGCCATAAAGTCAAACGGTGCATTAAGAATCTGCAGTGATTTTAAAGTCTCAATAAATCCATTTATCATAACAGATATTCATCCGTTACCTACGTTCGATGAAATCATTTCAAAGATAGGAGGAGGGAAGATATTCTCAGTAATAGATCTGAAAGACGCATATCTGCAGTTGGAAGTAGAAGAAGAATCTAGAAAATATCTCGTTATTTCACGCATAAAGGATTTTATCGTTATAAAAGATTACCGTTTGGGGTTTGTTTCGCGCCAAATTTGTTCCAAAAAGTCATGGATACAATTTTATCAGGAATCAAAAACGTAGCTTGCTATCTAGATGATATCATCCTGACAGGGAAAACACTCAGTGAACATCTGAATGCTATTGAAGAGGTATTAAAGAGACTGATGGCTGCGGGTATCAAAACACAGGAATCCAAATGTAAATGGTTACAAAAAGAAGTGAAGTACCTAGGGCACGTTATTGACGGGGAGGGAATCCATCCGGCAAACGATCACATCACTGCAATTAGCCAAATGCCGGCTCCGAAAAACGCAGCTCAATTGAAGTCATTTCTTGGTTCGGTAAACTACTACGGAAGGTTTATTAAAAACCTGCAACAGACGAGCACTCCACTTCACAGACTGACTAGGAAAGGTGTGCACTGGACTTGGGATTCAGAGTGTAGGGATGCTTTCGAAGCTTTGAAGAAACAAATTTCAAGTATAGATATGCTAACACATTACTCTCTTGATTTACCATTAGTAATTACAACAGATGCGAGTCTAAATGGACTTGGGGCTGTATTGTTCCATCGGATGCCAAATGGAGAGGAACGTCCAGTTGCATTTGCCTCGAGGGTGCTCAAATCATCAGAACAAAATTACTCTGCTCTGGATAGGGAAGCGCTTGGGATCATTTTTGCATTGAAGAAGTTTGATCAGTATATCAGAGGCAGGAAGTTCATCCTAAAAACTGACCACAAACCACTCATGCAGCTTTTATCAGAGGATAAAGAAGTGCCGAAACTTGCAGCGAATAGACTAATTAGGTGGGCCATTATATTAAGAAGTTACGACTATTGTATTGAATACATAAATGGAAAGGACAATGCACCAGCTGATGCTTTATCAAGACTTCCGTTGCGTACTGTTGAACCCACTGGGCTTGAAAAGATGGGGGATTCAAAGAGAGCTCATCTGTTACATTTGCGTCTTCAAGACACACCAGTAACGACTACAGAACTGAAAAAGGCCATTGCTGAGGATCAACATATACAGAAACTTTGTCGTTACGTGACGGTTGGTTGGCCAGAGAAAAAAGACGTAGAATGTGAAATCTTACCTTATTTTGAAAAACGGAACGAGATTTCAATTGAAGAAAATATTGTCATGTGTAATGGAAGGATTATAGTTCCCCGTGCCATTAAACCGGCATTTTTGGCTATGCTACACATTGGACACCCAGGTATCAGAGCAATGAAGGATATTGCATTCCTTCACTGTTGGTGGCCAGTGTGATAATGTATTGAACATTAATCAATTAATTATATAGTTTAAAGAAAATGATTTTTATATTTATGAACTATATTTTAACTGTCTAACTACTGCACAAAATCAGAATGATAATAAAGTCTTGTTGTCTTGTTGACCAAGAGATAATCACCTGACATTCATGTTCAGGTAATAATTATCTTACGTGGTAACTACTACGACATCCCCTTCACTTTAAACAAACATTGAAAAGTTGTTTACACATAATCATCAAGATAGTGAGGCCGGGTGACAATCCTCTTCTCTCTCGATTCTTTATGCTGATGTTGAGGTGCAGATTTCTGGATGGGGCTCGAAGGGCGTGGGTACAGATCTCGCCTATTTCTTTCAAGGATTCTTTCAGAGGATGTAGCAACTTTATACGACCGAGGTCTATCCGTTTTATCCAGAACTATTGCTGGCTCCAGTTTTCTGGGAATTTTATGGTTGTCAACAAATACTTTCGTGCCCGGACTAAGCTGTGGTAGAGGTTTTGTACCTTTGTCGTAATATACTTTCTGCTTCAGCTGTTTATCACGCAGAACCTCTGCCACCCGTTCTCCAGAAACTATTGTTGGGTATAATGGCTCAGGTATCAGTCCTCGAATATTTCTGTTGTAAAGTAACTCTGCAGGAGATGGTAGTCGATGATCAATAGGGGTATTTCTCAATTCTAGGAGGGCCAGATGTGTGTCTTTCCCTTCATGAAACGATTTTTTTAGTATCTTCTTAATTGTTTGGATACATCTTTCCACAAATCCATTGCTTTGCGGATAATTCGGGGAAGACGTGATGTGTTTGAAATCATATAGCTTGGAGAAATTTCTGAATTCTTCAGATGAAAATTGAGGCCCATTATCACTCAATACTTCAACCGGAATTCCTTGTCTACTGAAACAGCTTTTTAAATGGAGTATGATTGACTTAGTGTCCAAACTTCCCAGCTGGAATATTTCTGGATACTTGCTATACAAATCAACTATCAAAAGAAAATTGGTTTCGTTAATGGTAAAAATGTCTGTAGCCACTGTATGCCAGGGTGTATCATTAAGATCTCTCAACATCATAGGTTCCTTCTTGTTGCGATTTCGATAAAGCGCACAAGTATGACAGGTGGAAATCTTGTTTTTAATGTCCTCCTGCATCGACGGCCAGTATAAGGAACGTTTCGCTTTTAGGATGCTTTTAGTAACTCCGGAGTGATTGTAGTGGAGAAGGTTAAGCATTTTTTGTTGAAGTGAGTTTGGAACAATAATGCAACTTCCTTTAAACAAAATTCCGTCATCCTCAAAAATGTCTTCTTTGTGGTTTGCGTATGGCTTTAATGTATCAGGAATTTTATTGTAATTTGGCCATCCTCTTCTTGAATAATCCAACAGTTTTTGCAAAGTACTATCTTTTTCCGTTTCATTTACTATCAAGCTATGTGAGTTTTTACTTATTTTAATGTCTTGATACAATAAAGCCACCTGTGCTTCTATTTCTGGTTGAAAAGTGTAGGTGTCATCATCACTGTGAAGTCTAGATAGACAGTCTGGGATGTGGTTGTCCTTACCTGGTTTATAGTGTAAAGTTAAATCATAATTTTGTAGTCTCATTCTCATTCGTTGCAGTCTTTGAGGACATTTATGTAGCGGCTGTTTAAATATGCTAAATAGAGGCTTGTAGTCTGATTCAACCAAAAATGGTTTCCCATATAGATACTGGTAGAATCGTTCACAACCAAAAACCACAGCGAGCATCTCTTTCTCTATTATTGCATAGTTTTGTTGTGTTTTATTCAAAGTCTTACTAGCATATGCTACAGGAAATCCATTTTGTGACAACACCGCCCCTAAACCGTATTGTGAAGCATCAACAGCTAATGTGACATCTTTTGTTGGATCGAAATATTTTAGTATAGGCTTGCTTACCAATGTCTGCTTGATCTTCTCAAAAACCTTCGTTTCTTGAGTACCCCAGTTCCATTTTTCTTTCTTCATTAGTTCTCGGAGGGGACGCAAATCAGATGCTAAATTTGGCAGAAATTTGGCGACATACGAAGTAAATCCTAAAAACGACTGTAAACTCTTCTTATCTTGAGGTGGTGACATTCTCTGAATTGCTGAAATTTTGGAATCGTCAGGTGACACTCCTTGCTCTGTGATTTTGTGCCCAAGATAGCGCAATTCAGTTTGCACGAAATTACATTTCCCTTTATTAAATTTCACGTTATATTCTCTTGCTCTTTTGAGTACCTTCTTAAGAACCGCATTGTGCTGTTCAAAGCTAGAAGCATAAATTAACAAATCATCCATGTAAAGGGCAACATTCTCAATATCTCCAAAAATTTCAGTGAAATACCTAGTGAATATTTCCGGTGCAGTCTTGATCCCATAGGGCAAACGCCTAAAACAATATCTCCCAAACGGAGTGTTGAAAGTTGTTAAATCTTCAGATTCCTCCGATAGTTTGATTTGCCAAAATGCTCTTTCAGCATCTAACGTAGAGAAAATTTTTGCTCCTGAAAGTTTTGCCGTAATTTCTTCAACTGTTGGCATATGGTATTTCTCAGGCTCGATATCCGGGTTTAAATACCTTGGATCAAGGACCACCCGAATAGATTTATCAGGTTTCTTTAATATTATCATCGAGCTAACGTACTTAGTGGGTACGTTGACTTTTCTGATTATACCTTTATTTTCCAAGCGGTCCAACTCTTCACGCAGCGGTGCCAATAGTCGATGTGCTACTTTTCTAGGTGCTTCTACCTTTCCCGGAGTGTTTTGTTTCATATTAATTCTATATTCGTATTTCTTTATGGGCCCTTTTCCGCAGAAAACATCCTTGTACTCATCCACCAAATGTCGATTATCTCTACATAATACTTCCACGGTTATCTCACCAATACAAGAAATCTGTGATTTGTCAAAATTTTTCAGTTTCCATTTCGTAGGTTTTATTTGAACATTCAATTTTAGCTTATCTAATGTATCTTTTGTTAATATGTTACAGTGAGCTCCTGAGTCAATCTTAAATTTCACTGATTTTCCTTCAACCTGAATTATCTCATACCAATCTCTATCGGTGTCTAAATTAGTGTTAATTTCCCCAATTCCACCAACGTACAATGAAGAATCATCAGATTCAATATCATGATCTTTTCTGCAAACTTCTACATTACTTACTTTGTTTCCTCTATAAGCATTATGGGACTTCTTTGAATTGTAACGCTCTGTTTGCACTACATGTTTCGTTCCCTTCAAATTGAGCCGTTTGTTGAAAATGCAACAGTTAGTGAAATGATTTCGCGCACCACACGTTTTGCAATCAACTCCGTATGCTGGGCATTTCCGATAATCGTGAACATTATTACATTTTTTGCACTTTTTGGAATTGTCATGTCGATTTACATTTAGTATGTTTCCTTCCTCAGTCGAACCAATTCCATGGTTTAATGATAATACTTTTAATTGATTTTCAGTCCTTTCCATCAGTTGGCCAATGTTGATACATTTATCAAGAGTCAAGTTTTCTGTTTGTAACAGCTTATCTTTTAATTTCGGGTTATTAACGCCACATACTAACCGATCTCTGAGTAGCCTGTCCGACATTGTTCCAAAATTGCAACTCTTACTGAGTTTTCTGAGCTCAGCCATATAGCTGTCAAAAGTTTCACCTTGCTTTTGTTGCCTCGTGAAAAAAATATGACTTTCTACCGCTTCATTCGTTTTCGGAACGCAATAATTTCTGAGAGCTGCTAACACTTCTTCAAAAATCGGGATTGTGGGATTGGAACGTGAATGTTTCAAAAATTTCCAAAGCATCTTCTTTTAAGTTATATTCTAATAGTGCAATTTGTTCTTCCATAGGGAGATATTTTGCTCCACTTGCTCGAAAATATACTAAAAACTTTCGTTCCCATTTTTTAAATCTTTCTGACAAATTCAGGTCTCCTTCAAAAGTAAGTTCTTCAGGAGGTTTAATGTTCCTGAATGAGAGTTTATGTTTCGGTAATCCTTCATCTGAGTCACTATCTGACCACTTCGGTTTAGTTGAATTTTTCTTTGTTCTTCTTGAAGCCATTTGCACTATGACGTTCTCTCACGAATCAACTCACTGAACCAACACTAACTACACAACTGCGCCATGTGATAATGTATTGAACATTAATCAATTAAGTATATAGTTTAAAGAAAATGATTTTTATATTTATGAACTATATTTCAACTGTCTAACTACTGCACAAAATCAGAATGATAATAAAGTCTTGTTGTCTTGTTGACCAAGAGATAATCACCTGACATTCATGTTCAGGTAATAATTATCTTTCGTGGTAACTACTACGACAGCCAGGTATAAATCTCGACATCGAACGTTACGCAAAAGACTGTCATCCTTGTCAACAAACAAGGGCGAAGCCCGAAGAACTACCAGTGTACTCTTGGAATGTACCATCCTACCCTTGGTCGAGAATTCATGCGGATTTCGCTGGACCTTTCGAAGGGTCATACTGGTTGTTGGTTGTGGACACAACTAATAAATGGCTTGAGGTTATACCCATGAAAACAACGACGTCACAAGCCACAATTGATACCTTTAAAGACGTATTCTGCGGATTGGGATTGTCTTATTCCCTGGTAACAGACAACGGCCCACAATTCACATCATTCGAATTTTCTTCATTCTGCAAGAGAAATTCTATGAAGCACATTCGGATAACACCTTATCACCCGAAATCAAACGGGTTAGCTGAGCGAGCAGTAAGAACATTCAAGAGCCGGATGTCCTCATCAAAAAACTCACACAGAAATATTAAGGATCGACTTCGGGAGTTTCTTTTCTCTTACCGTAACACACCACACTCTACCACTCGTAGGTCACCCGCGGAGCTACTGTTCAATCGTAAAATGCGATCACACATTGATTCATTGAAGCCAAATTTTGAACGCACAGTGGATGTAGCCATCGTAAAACAAAAACAATACCAGGAAAGAGGGAAAAAATTTAGAGAATTTGAAGAGGGGGAGGAAGTATGGGTTTTGAACAAAAATAGAAAAGGATATACCATAGGAAGAATAAAAAAACGAAATGGTGATGTTTCGTACTCTGTGGAAATAGAAGGGAAAGAAGAGAGAAAACATGCCGATCAAATAAAGAAAAAATGAAGACAGGAGCAAGACGAATTTCAATGCAGGGGGAGGAAGATGTAGTGACACTACAATATGGACAAACATATGTGTGGGCGGTGCCCAGCAACAGAAATGCGGGGACTCGTGTTTTCGTTTTACAAAAGATGTTTGTGTATTAAAATATAGACTGTTTTGCCTACTTCGTAATTCCTTACACATTTCCCCTTCTGTCGGTTTTCTGTATAAACCGTTTTGAGTTTTTCACTAAACATTATTTTGTACTCCGGGGTTTTGAGCTAGGAATCAAGGAAGCAGAATTTGATTCTTAGATCTAAATTAAAAAATTGAAAGTTGCCTACTGTAACCATTGTATTCATCTCATAAATAACTCAGATATTTGAAGGTTTGACCTCAAGTATTGGTCAGTTTCTTTCCAGTTGCCCTGAGGATGTCGATCTGTACTTCGAGTTACATTTCCCACGTTTTATATTTCGACGCCATCGGTCCTGTTTCGGAGATAAGAAAAGCCGCACACGCACTCCTCGCACGGTGCGATATTAAAGCAGTGAATTGGCCAATATATCTCTAGCCCCCAGAAGGTGGAGGGTGAGGTTGAGGCCATAAACAAACCATAAAAGGGACGAAGGTAGGGTAGGGGGTGGGGGTAATGTACGAGTCTTCATTAATATGGATGGAGGCCCACAGAACAGGAACTTGGGGGAGAAGGGAGCCCTTAAGGGGTTTTCGCTTCTATGGAACTTTGCTCCAATCTTCACCTCCAAAACGCTTCCCGCCGCCGCTTTAGTTGCATACATGAAAATGTAAAGGAGCTCCCAGCGGTCGGATCCTCCGGGCTTACATCGGTCCCAGACGGCTATGAATAATGCCAAATTGTGGTGTTCATCAGGCTGATGGTATTTCAACTACCCGCCATTCTGTGGGGACCCCACCTATAGTGCGAACAGAAGTAGAGGGTGTTGATTTAGCTGTACATATAAAATGAAAGACGAATTTAATTTTCTACATTACTGATGAACAAGGTCTCTACGTCGACTGAAAAAGTTGGAAGAATGAGCTAAAATTACAGCAATATAATTTAGAAACAATTATACATGACAATGATTCTGCTCAAGATGATACACTTCAGGGATAATGATACAACTTATCACGTTGGGTTCCACCCGTTTATGTGCGTGCCGTGTGCCAGGACCGTCAAAGTTACGGAGGTGCCGTATTTTTCTAGAATTGGATTCAAACTGCATTTGTCTCGCCATTCATGCTTCAAACGAGCTTTTCGGGGGCTCTAATTGTTCCATGAGATCTATAATTTTTCATCCAAGGTGTAGTTCTAGTTGGGGAAGGTAACAGTTTATTGCTTCCGAGTCTACCTAAAGGTAGCGGAAGCATTGTTTTGAATTTTGGGAGAACAACAACTTTTGGTCTCCGAAATCAAAATTTTCACTCGCATTTTACGTTTTAGACCATTGTGAACAACTTTGGTTCCGTGTGTCTGTGTGTGCAAATCCTTGTAACAAGCTCATTTTCCACAGATTTCATCCGATTTAGATGCAATTTTCAGGGAATGTGCGGGTTAGGTTGTAGGTGGTCCCCTATCAGTTTCATTGTTTCCAAACAAATACTTGATTCGTGAGCAAACGAAAAATTCCATTATGCTCCATTTTTTCACACTCTAGTCGTTTGACTTAGCTTAAATTTGGATGATAGTTGGAAGAAAATGAATCGATTACATTCAAAAAAATTTTCCCGTGGAAATAGACAACGTTTTTCACCAACTTCCGTTTTTTACGTCAAACTTCTGTGGTAAATACGTCATAAATTATGTTGAACGATTTGAGATTGCTTTTATCCTTTTCATGTTATAAACAATAAATAGTAAACAATAGTTTGGCGTTATCATCAGATCATTTCCAGAGTCAATGTAAAGGAGACAGCACACAGACTGCTCAGGAAGTGTTAAATTCTAACCCGAAATACAGCTGATTCCTCACTGAGTGCCACATCCGTCATGGGAACGGAGGTGCGGAAGACTTCAAAATTAGGTATAACTCTACAAAAATTTTGGGTTACCATGAAACTCAAATTAGCGGCACCCAGGGACGCACCTCAGATTTTGGAGTGGCAGTCGAAGTGTTAAAATGATAAAATTGATAATGATACAATTTAGGGACAACGATACAGTTGATCATTATAAAATTCAAAGACAAAGATACAACTGAAAATGCTTCAATTCAGGCACAACGTTACAGCTGACAATTATGCAATTCAGGAACTTTTATACAATTGTCAATTATACAATTATGGAAAATGATACAATTCAGGGATGAACGTTACAGTTCCTAAAATGATACAATTTAGGAATATCGGCACAAGGAACCATGGTACAATTTAGGGGTAATGATACATTGACAATGGTACAACTGACGATTTGGAACGTAGGTACTTAGTCATCAGTCTTGCCTGGTACAAGGATACAAGAATATCGATTGGTGTTACCAGTCAAATGTTCAGGAAGAACCGAATTTGGGATATCCCAATTAAGTCACCCCAAATTAAGTACCTTAAATTAGGGAAACCAGTTGCCAATCAAACTTTTCAAGATGATCATCATGGAGTAGATTGAAATTCGATACCATGCAAAAAATCCTTAGAATCTGTACATTTTAATGGTAAATTATCCCCAAATTCAACATACTTACCTCAAACCGCATTAGAGTTTGTCTTGAGTCACTCTGATGACAGCTTTTCGATAAAACTGCTGTGGTGTCAACAAAATATGACTGATGGTGGCGATATCTGTTGGCTAATCCTTTAGGCTAAAGGCTCTCATAAGACTCTGGATAGCGGGTACAGTGTAATAAATACCTTGATATCCCAAATTAGGAGCTATCCTCAAATTAGGTGCGCTTCCCTTATATTTTTATGTTTGGTATTACGTTTTCAGAAAAAAAAAGTCCAGTCATGTAGCATGACCCCATGAGCGAATTTTTGAAGAATATTACCGATTTTTACAACTAGCGAACGGCATTATTTCGATTTTTGACTGATTTTTCAACTTTGAAATTTTTGAAAACTTGATACTTATTCTTATAGGAAATTTTACGCTGATTCCGAATATACCACATGTTAGTATGCTGAAAAAATTATTTCGCACAACAAATCGCAAAAAACAGGCTATTTTGAAATTTTTTACTACATTTTTGAAAATTTCAACCCGAAGATGTAATCCGATCATGCTGGCCAACGAACTTGAACTTTCGTTTTGTGTCCTTAACATTTTAAAATTTGTTTGAAGTTTCTAGCACAATTCTACGGACAGTTATCGTCTGGAATGACACATACATACATACATACATACATACATACATACATACATATATACATACATATATACATACATACATAAAAAAATGCGTTAAACTTCAGAATATGATTCAGAATAGCCTGAAACGGATTTCTGCATAAAAATTTTTCAAAAATTCACATTCTACAAATTTTGAGGCGAGAGCAATAGCTTAATTTTCTTCAAAAATTCGCTAAAAGTCTCACGGACCACTTCTGGGCATATTGCGGGCAACTGGTGGTACACGGACCATAGGCTAAGAATCACTGATCTATAAAAACCGTAATTCATTGTTCGAGGATGATTTTAATTATCTCTATTATTTATAAGAATGAAACTCCGTTTGTTTGTTTGTCTGTCCATTTGCGTCGAAATTTACTCGGTCTGAGGCGAAAAAAACCAAAGCAGGGAACGCATTTTTTCTCGTCATTTTCAGCATTCTTACGCTGATTATTCCCAGAAGACAGCATCTTTCAGCGATTTTGACGACACCATCGTGTTTTACAGGTCCTGAAACGTAACTTTGTCGCTGACATACGAAGTGCTCTCGATCAAATTTGAATGTGGCAGCGGATAGAAGATCGGGCCCTCGGGGAAAAAACGCGCATTCCCTCCCCTTCCTGCCCACCAGCCCATGGTTCAGGTGGGATTAAAAATTTTAAAAATACCCTATATTCAGACCAGGAGATTTCCGGTCATGATAAAACAAAGTCCAGTCATGCAGCATGACCCCATGAGCGAATTTTTGAAGAAATCTTCGACATTTCAGTCGCTATTGATCGTGTAGAGAAATTTTTGTTCATGATTTTGGTAGACAAACATGGAATCAAATTCTATCTACAGCATGGTTCTAGCCTTAAACAGCATGGTTCTAGGATTGGTTATACAGGGATACTTCCATAAGAGTAGTTTAATCTGAATTTGGACAATGTTTCATGTAAATATTACCGATTTTTACAACTAGCGAACGGCATTATTTCGATTTTTGACTGATTTTTCCACTTTGAAAATTTTTAAAACTTGATACATATTCTTATAGGAAATTTTACGCTGATTCCGAATATACCACATATTAGTATGCTGAAAAAATTATTTCGCACAACAAATCGCAAAAAACAGGCTATTTTGTATTTTTTGACTAAATTTTTGAAAATTTCAACCGAAGATGTAATCCGATCATGCTAGCCAACGAACTTGAACTTTCGTTTTGTGTCCTTAACATTTTAAAATTTGTTTGAAGTTTCTAGCACAATTCTACGGACAGTTATCGTCTGGAATGACACATACATACATACATACATATTATATACATATATACATACATACATACATACATTAAAAAATGCGTTAAACTTCAGAATATGATTCAGAATAGCCTGAAACGGATTTCTGCATAAAATTTTTCAAAAATTCACATTCTACAAATTTTTAGGCGAGAGCAATAGCTTAATTTTCTTTAAAAATTCGCTAAAAAAAACCAGTTCGGATCCCTTCGGCCGTGAAAGCTACGCTCACTGTTGGTGCGGTCCATAGGCTGAGAATCACTGATCTATAAAAACCGTAATTCGTTGTTTGAGGATGATTTTAATTATCGGAAACAATTTGAACAGTTCCCCTCTTTATCACCCCCTGAAGAAGTATCACACCCCCATATGGATCGTCACAAAGTGTTGCTCATGTCTTGGACAAGCCCACGAAAAGCACTCGAGATAAATATAAGATCGGCTAACGTTGATGAAGTGGAGCCTGCAGAGAAGGGAACCGTCACGTGGGGGTCATAATCACTTAATGTATTGACAAAAAGTGTGACTCAATCGGTTCACGGCTGGTGATCCGCCCCCAGGGAAAACAGGTCCCTCGCCGAGTCCCTCCCCACTTCTGGCCGAATATTTCGTTTAACCCTCAGTCAATAGACGGGCGTAAAAATGTATATTGGATCCGAGTTATGTCATATGCTCCGGCCCGAACATATGGTTCTCATCTCGCTCTCGTCGGCAAGCCCCTAATGGAATCTTGAGCGGGACAATGCACACAACATCGCATTGCATCACAATACTTTTCCTCCGGCAGTCCCAAGAGGATAAGTTCCGCCCTCACTCCTCAAAATAAGATCAGTTAATATTAGCGTTAATAATTCATTCAAAGTTCTGATTGAAATCGAGAATCCGGTGGCATCTGTTTTCCATTCCCCATAATGCGAACTTACATGAGGTACTAGGTAATTTCATCATCGTGTTCATGATTGCTCTATTCCAGAACTAATGAAACGACATAATGGAAATTTACTCATCCAGATCACGATTCATGTTACTGAATGATCACCTCACCTTCGTTGGGTGTACTTTTTGCCCTGCACCCTATGTTCAAAACGAGATTTTTCCAATTCAAACCATCGTTTTCTAATTTTAAAAATATGATTTGGATTCGTTAGAGTCCCCTGTTTCACATCATTGACACTTGAAACATACTCAAATAGATTTACATTTTTTAATTGTGGTTTGAAAAAGTTGCGGGGCAGCACTAAAGTTTTTGACAAGGCAAACCGGTTTTTGACTTTAGTTCTCCCCCCCCCCCCCCACCACTGGATTTTCTAGGAACATGAACGAATAGCTCAACCCTGATTGTCGAAAGCGAATTTTACCGGACACAAATATATATATTTTATTTTCCGTTGTATCTATTCACTTGAATTTGGGTTATATACACCTTTCTAACATTTGTAAGAAAGACATGAATGGGTTGGAATTGGTCATTTTGGCATGCCTCCTCTACAGACACTCATAAAGATGTGTGTGAAGATCTTGGATCCATTTTTCCAAATAATCTATATTCTACCAAAAAGATTGATTTGGGATGTTTCTTTTTGAGATGCGAGCATCCAGACCACCAAACTACAAACATCATTCAGATCTATTTTTCCAAGTAATCGGAAATTTACCAAAAGGATTGATTAAAAATATGTGAATTATTTTTAAGATGCCAGCATCTAGACCACCAAACTGTACACATCAGTCTGTGGCTTCATACTCGTATTATTATTAAATTATTCATTCAATCTAGTTAACCATTCGATCTATTGTTTGACATCATGTGTTCAGTTGCTAGGTACCCGTTTGTTTGTTCGATAAGATTGAGTAAAAATAAATTTTTTTCGTTCTTGCCAATTTCTGAGAGTACGCGTTTTATTTCTAAATACGGTTAGACTTCACAAACCATAAGTGGTGACCCCGCGTAAACAAAATTTTGGATTGTGTAGTGTACCGTTTATTTACGTATCAAATCTCAGCAATATCCCGCGAAATTTCCGCGAACATTTCGTAACATCGCTTGATTTCCGGTAGACCGTACTCCATTAACTGCGTAACTTCGATTTTTCCGTACAACTGCTATGGAAACATTGCAATCTGATTCTTCGACCGCACCACAAATCGGCAATGATCAACCCGAGATGCACGTAGCCAGACTATCTATAAAAATTCCGCCACTCTGGCGTCGGAATGTGAAAATTTGGAGAATGCAAGTCGATGCCCAGTTCGCCAACTCCCCAGTGACGACGGAGCTAACGAAATATAATGACGTATTAGCCTCCCTCGATAGCGATGTAGCCGAGCTTATCTCCGATTTTTTGTTAAAACCTCTCTCCTTCACACCTTACAAAGATTTAATGGACCGCTTGCAGGCAGAATTTGAGATTTCCGAAGGTCGCAAAGTTAGTAAACTCCTAACTGAACTTGATTTAGGCGACAGAAAACCCTCGCAATTGCTCCGTGAAATGCGATCGTTGGCTGGTTGTCAAGTTCAAGATGATTTCCTGAAAACGATGTTCCTACAACGCCTACCCGTCAATGTGCGTTCAATACTCGCACCATCCTCTGATCCTCTGGACAATCTAGCAATAATGGCAGATAAGGTTCTTGAATTGGCTCCCACACAGTACTCCATTCAAACTGTTGACAATTCTGACTCCACTAACACTCGTTTTGACCGTTTGGAATCACAAATCGCCCAACTGACCGCTTCTATAGCTTCGCTAACCCAACAGTCAAACCGTTCTCGATCTGTTGGGCGGAATACCCGACCACGAGGACGTTCAGCTACTCCAAAACCAGACCGCGATGAACATGAAATTTGCCGTTATCACCGTCGATATGGAATCAACGCACGCAAATGCTTACTCCCGTGTTCGTTCAAGTCCTCCCAACCGGAAAACTAACTGCCCCCTCCTTGGATGCGACAGCTGGGAGCATGGGCACTCAACTCTCTCGTCGCCTATTCGTGTTTGATCGCCTCACTAATTCAAAATACCTAGTTGATTCAGGTGCTGACGTGTCTGTCGTTCCTCCAACTCCAGCTGATAGAAGATATTTATCACAAAAGCCGCTATTTGCTGCCAACGGTACACACATCTCAACTTATGGCGAACGTCTTCAAACTCTTGATTTAGGACTCCGTCGCCAGTTCAGATGGCCTTTCATTATTGCGGATGTCAAATACCCTATCATTGGTGCTGATCTACTAGGAGAATTCGGGTTGTTAATTGATCTCAAGAATAAACGCCTAATTGATTCCTCCACTGGATTATGGCGTCCAGCCTCTACAGCAGATGTGCCTGACCACCACACAGTACATGTCATAGATCCCCGTCATGAATATGCTTCGCTTCTTTTATCTTTTCCAAACCTCCTACAAGAACGCCCTACTTTCTGTAACCCAAGCTGTGATTTCGCCCACGTAATAGAAACCAAAGGCCCTCCAGTGTCTGCCAAACCTCGACGACTTCCACCAGACAAGTTGGCCCAAGCGAAACAAGAATTCCAGCATATGATTGACCTGGGTATATGTCGACCATCAAAAAGTCCATGGTCCAGCCCCCTTCATATGGTCCCAAAGAAAGACGGCACATGGAGGCCTTGTGGTGACTATAGGGCTCTGAACGCAGTTACTGTCCCAGATGCATACCCCATTCCACACCTCCAGGATTTCAACTCACAGCTTGCGCATAAGACTACATTTTCAAAAGTCGACCTTGTCCGCGCCTACCACCATGTCATTTTGGCATGCCTCCTCCACAGACACTCATAGAGATATGTGTGAAGATCTTGGATCCATTTTTCCAATTACCTAATCTATATTCTACCAAAAGGATTGATTTGGGATGTTTCTTTTTGTGATGCGAGCATCCAGACCACCTGACTATACCTACATCATTCAGATCTATTTTTCCAAGTAAATCTAAAATTTACAAAAACGATTGATTAAAAATATTTATTATTATTTTTTAAGATGCCAGTTTCTAGACCACCAAACTGTACACATCAGTCTGTGGCTTCATACTCGTATTATTATTAAATTATTCATTCAATCTAGTTAACCATTCGATCTATTGTTTGACATCATGTGTTCAGTTGCTAGGTACCCGTTTGTTTGTTCGATAAGATTGAGTAAAAATAAATTTTTTTCGTTCTTGCCAATTTCTGAGAGTACGCGTTTTATTTCTAAATACGGTTAGACTTCACAAACCATAAGTGGTGACCCCGCGTAAACAAAATTTTGGATTGTGTAGTGTACCGTTTATTTACGTATCAAATCTCAGCAATATCCCGCGAAATTTCCGCGAACATTTCGTAACATCGCTTGATTTCCGGTAGACCGTACTCCATTAACTGCGTAACTTCGATTTTTCCGTACAACTGCTATGGAAACATTGCAATCTGATTCTTCGACCGCACCACAAATCGGCAATGATCAACCCGAGATGCACGTAGCCAGACTATCTATAAAAATTCCGCCACTCTGGCGTCGGAATGTGAAAATTTGGAGAATGCAAGTCGATGCCCAGTTCGCCAACTCCCCAGTGACGACGGAGCTAACGAAATATAATTACGTATTAGCCTCCCTCGATAGCGATGTAGCCGAGCTTATCTCCGATTTTTTGTTAAAACCTCTCTCCTTCACACCTTACAAAGATTTAATGGACCGCTTGCAGGCAGAATTTGAGATTTCCGAAGGTCGCAAAGTTAGTAAACTCCTAACTGAACTTGATTTAGGCGACAGAAAACCCTCGCAATTGCTCCGTGAAATGCGATCGTTGGCTGGTTGTCAAGTTCAAGATGATTTCCTGAAAACGATGTTCCTACAACGCCTACCCGTCAATGTGCGTTCAATACTCGCACCATCCTCTGATCCTCTGGACAATCTAGCAATAATGGCAGATAAGGTTCTTGAATTGGCTCCCACACAGTACTCCATTCAAACTGTTGACAATTCTGACTCCACTAACACTCGTTTTGACCGTTTGGAATCACAAATCGCCCAACTGACCGCTTCTATAGCTTCGCTAACCCAACAGTCAAACCGTTCTCGATCTGTTGGGCGGAATACCCGACCACGAGGACGTTCAGCTACTCCAAAACCAGACCGCGATGAACATGAAATTTGCCGTTATCACCGTCGATATGGAATCAACGCACGCAAATGCTTACTCCCGTGTTCGTTCAAGTCCTCCCAACCGGAAAACTAACTGCCCCCTCCTTGGATGCGACAGCTGGGAGCATGGGCACTCAACTCTCTCGTCGCCTATTCGTGTTTGATCGCCTCACTAATTCAAAATACCTAGTTGATTCAGGTGCTGACGTGTCTGTCGTTCCTCCAACTCCAGCTGATAGAAGATATTTATCACAAAAGCCGCTATTTGCTGCCAACGGTACACACATCTCAACTTATGGCGAACGTCTTCAAACTCTTGATTTAGGACTCCGTCGCCAGTTCAGATGGCCTTTCATTATTGCGGATGTCAAATACCCTATCATTGGTGCTGATCTACTAGGAGAATTCGGGTTGTTAATTGATCTCAAGAATAAACGCCTAATTGATTCCTACACTCGATTATGGCGTCCAGCCTCTACAGCAGATGTGCCTGACCACCACACAGTACATGTCATAGATCCCCGTCATGAATATGCTTCGCTTCTTTTATCTTTTTCAAACCTCCTACAAGAACGCCCTACTTCCTGTAACTCAAGCTGTGATTTCGCGCATGTAATAGAAACCAAAGGCCCTCCAGTGTCTGCCGAACCTCGACGACTTCCACCAGACAAGTTGGCCCAAGCGAAACAAGAATTCCAGCATATGATTGACCTGGGTATATGTCGACCATCAAAAAGTCCATGGTCCAGCCCCCTCCATATGGTCCCAAAGAAAGACGGCACATGGAGGCCTTGTGGTGACTATAGGGCTCTGAACGCGGTTACTGTCCCAGATGCATACCCCATTCCACACCTCCAGGATTTCAACTCACAGCTTGCGCATAAGACTACATTTTCAAAAGTCGACCTTGTCCGCGCCTACCACCATGTGAAAGTAGCTGAGAATGACATACCAAAGACAGCGGTAGTAACTCCTTTTGGACTGTTTGAATTTTTACGCATGCCATTTGGATTGAAAAATGCAGCTCAGTCATTCCAACGCTATATACACTCGATCCTCCAAGACCTACCATTTCTATATGTATACCTGGATGACATCCTGATTGCTTCTACCTCACCAGAAGAGCATATGACTCATTTACACACACTTTTCACACGCCTTAATACCCACGGAATTTGTATCAATGTGGCGAAATGTGTTTTTGGAGTTCCAGAAATTTCATTTCTGGGTTTCCTCATCAACTGTCGTGGTATAAAACCTCTTCCTGAACGTGTTGCTCTTATTAATGACTACCCACTTCCCGATTCAATCGAAGAGCTGCGCCGCTTCCTGGGTTTAGTCAATTTTTACCGTCGTTCTATGCCAAATACTGCTACTCTGCAACAGCCATTGTTTGACTTGTGTGCAAGTCCCAGAAAACGTGACCATCGCAAAGTAGAGTGGTCGGCTGACTCTAAACTAGCTTTTGAACAGCTAAAGCTTGCACTAAGTAATGCTACTTTACTTGCCCACCCATCCTGTGATCTCCCACTGGTCCTTATGGTTGATGCTTCAGATTCAGCAGTAGGAGCTGCGTTACAACAAATGCAGAATGGAATTCCGGAACCTCTTGGTTTTTATTCCAAAAAGCTATCCCCTGCCCAACGTGCTTACAGCACCTATGATCGTGAGCTCTTGGCAGCATATCAAGGAGTTAAATATTTTCGATTTATGCTCGAAGGACGCCAATTCTCCATTCTCACAGATCACAAACCTCTTATTTACGCGTTTGCACAACGACCAGGAAAAGCCTCTCCTCGCCAATTACGACATTTAGATTACATTGGTCAATTTACAACGGATATTCGGTATGTGCCAGGTTCTACTAATACCCCGGCTGACACATATTCTCGCATTTCGGCCATTGACCTTGCCACTTCAGTATCACTCCAAGACATAGCAGCAGCACAGGCTACGTGCTCTGAACTTCAACATCTGAAGCGATCTACTAACTCAAAGCTCAATCTCCTAGATATGACTTTCGACAATAACATCGTACTAATTTGCGACACCTCAACTGGCAAACTTCGTCCTTTTATTCCTGAGCCATTTCGCAGGATAATTTTCAACTCCTTGCATAATCTCGCTCACCCTGGAATCGCTGCTTCAGTTGACCTAGTCCAGACTCGGTACTGTTGGCCTTCTCTCAAAAAGGATGTCACGCTCTGGGCAAAAACATGTATTCCATGTCAACGAACAAAAGTTTGGCGTCATACTTCCAGCGAAATTAGTACCTACCAGCCGTCTGAAGCCAGATTCGCACACATAAATGTCGATATTGTTGGACCCCTACCCACTTCACAAGGTTTCCGTTATCTCCTAACCATCATAGATCGTTTTTCTAGATGGCCGGAGGCAATTCCACTGAGTGATATTACAGCAGAAACTGTCGCTTCAACGCTCATCACTTCATGGATTGCCCGATTTGGTGTTCCACGTCGCATAACTACGGATCGGGGGAAGCAGTTTGACTGCCAACTTTTCAAAAATCTCACTGCAATACTTGGTACCCATCACCTTCGCACTACTGCTTACCATCCCGCTGCAAATGGTGCAATTGAGCGATGGCACCGCCACTTGAAATGCGCATTGAAAGCTCAACTCACAGACGATTGGGTCTCAGCCTTGCCAACAGTTCTCCTTGGATTACGATCTTACCTTATCCCAGGAATTGCGGTAACTCCAGCTGAAATCATCTATGGAGAGCCAATAAGACTCCCACTTGATGTGTTCGATTCCCCCACCAGCTCTTCAGATCTTCCTACGCTCATTGCTTCATTACACGACCATGTCCAGAAGCTCCGCCCAGTTCCATTCAAGTACCACACTGCTAAAACCATCTACGTTCACCCCGATTTGAAGGATTCTTCACACGTTTTTGTACGCCAGGATGCTGTGAGACGACCCTTGCAGCCTACTTACGACGGACCTTATCTTGTAATTTCCCGTACAGATAAAGTTTTTCGTATCAAAATGCCTCGAGGGGAACAGACTATTTCCATAGACAGGCTCAAACCAGCTTTTATGCTCGCCCAACCCACGAGTCCAGTTGCAGCGATGCCACTCCCAGCGTCATCAACTTCACCCACGGACCCACCTCCAACTACCACCCGCAGTGGCCGGCACGTCCAATTTCCTGAACGATATCGTTGACACTTGAGGGGGAGTGATGTGGCTTCATACTCGTATTATTATTAAATTATTCATTCAATCTAGTTAACCATTCGATCTATTGTTTGACATCATGTGTTCAGTTGCTAGGTACCCGTTTGTTTGTTCGATAAGATTGAGTAAAAATAAATTTTTTTCGTTCTTGCCAATTTCTGAGAGTACGCGTTTTATTTCTAAATACGGTTAGACTTCACAAACCATAAGTCTGATATATATTTTTGAATATTCTACATTTTACTGAAAGGATTTATTTACGATTTCGTGTATATATATATATATATATATATATATATATATATATATATATATATATATATATATATATATATAGAGAGAGAGAGAGAGAGAGAGAGAGAGAGAGAGAGAGAGAGAGAGAGAGAGAGAGAGAGAGAGAGAGCATCCAGACCTCCAAATTTAAAAAATAGATAATCTTCCAGACTCTCCTGAGATTGAACAGGGTCGAGCGACAAATTGCTTGACGGGGACGAGTCCAACAACTCCCACAGTGATTACTAATTACTATATTATTGCATCTAAACCTCACAACTTGCAATCAAAGTGAGTATCTGTGTGTATATAACTAAATAGTGATGAGCGTAGAATATGTTTTCAAGTCTTAGGCGTAAAAATGTGTTTTTCATAGGCAGAATAGCAAAGAAATTAGCTCCGGAGCTCACTAAGCTGCTCTTAGGGGCTTCGAAATGTATAATTAAATTCTAGATGTTCCAAGATTCCTAAGTTCTAATTTGAAATTTTAGCTTAACATGTTGAATAGCAAAGAACTTAAATCAGGATCCCACTCAGCTGATCGGGGGGCTTTAGTTTCAAATTTCAGCTCCATAGGTTGAACATCAAAAAAATTTGCTGTGGATCTCACTCAACTTATCTTGTGGGCTCTAGACTTGATTCGTTCCGAGACGTCCCAAGAGTTCTTCATTACAATTTTTTACATGGATATGTCTTAGCTCTGGGGGGTCAACCAAAAATTTCCGTGACGCAAAATTTGTGCCACAATTTCAGTGTTTTTCACGTACAACCCAGCGTTGCTAGGGGAATGGAACTTCCGCAGTTTTCATCGCACAGAAATCGTTCGCCACTCGTTGGAAAGCGCTTGATTTATGTGATAAATGTTCACATCTCAACAACCAATTTCCCCCTCCTTACGTACCTGGCTACATTCCTAAACTAAGTTGATTGGACTATAAACAATTTTAATAAGCCGGTTACAATATTCTTAACGTAAAGAAATAGCATCATTTACTCCACTCCATAGGAAACATTTTCATCCTCTTGACAACAGTGGACTGTTAACAACAACTCATTGTAGTGGCTTCTCTCCACAGTTATTTTCAACATTTCTATAAGTAAACCGTTGTTTTGTTGGAATTAGTCGGGATGCGGCCCAGGGATTTGTTTAAAGTTGAAGGATTTGCTTACAACTCTCGAGGACAACCCTTATGAAATCCCCAATCAAAGACATATCCATGTAACATGGTATCTGCTTGTAAAGCAGATAGTGGAACTCGTTTACGAGTTTCTGTGTACGTTTTATTCATAGGTTCAATAACAAAGAAGCTCCATAGGTACGATTTCAATGGATATATATTTTATACTAGATCCTTTCACACTCACGATCATTAGTTCGTAAACAAAACATGAGAATAGTTAAGCTTGTAGCTCCGCTAGTTGTACAGTCACAGAGTTATAAAAACAGATTTTTTTTCATTAAATCTAGAGCTTTCCAACGAGTGTTGAACGGTTTTTGTTGGTTAAAGAGGAAAGAAGGTGAATAAATCTAACAACGGAATCGTTGTTTGTGAAAATGATCAGAAAGTTTTCGTGACGGTGTCGTGTGTCGTTTTTTGGCACATTTCAATCTATCAAGTTGTTTTTGAATAGATTTAGCTCAGGGAAACTTGCGACTAATTACCAATTCACTGGTTGTGGTTTACAAGCCCTGGAACCAGTTATGTTCTCTCTCCGCTTCCTATAAACTATTGCAATTTTAATGGATCTTCCCTGAAGCTTCCCCAAATTACTCTCACGAGCCCGAGCGGCACATCATGGAAATCGGTCCCGGGATATTGTTAACCACGACTATTGACATATTCAAATCCGAGGGAAAACGGCCCTTTCTCATGCATATAGGCCTTCCTAACATCACTCCACCTACATTATTTAATACAGATCATGGAGGAGAGGCAACCCCCTGGTGCCCGCCCTTCCCAAACTACACTCTCATCTGCAAGGGAAATCAAAGTTAATAATTCAATCGCTCTTCCATACCCCACTCATCCGCGTTACCCCTGTGACTATACCGGATCGGCTTCACTTCTGAGTCCAGAAAGGGGGGTCCCTGATATTGGGAGCGCCCTGTGCGGTTTTCAAAGTAAAGGTTCGTCGGTTCCCTCATTTCTCCAATCTCGATTTCCGACCCTCTTCCAGATATGGGGACCACTGGATGTCGATGATAGGAAGATTTCATCTGAATCATTCATCCAGTAGTGTTACTATTATTTTTATTCTAAGAAGATGTTTTCACAATTGTTTTCTTTTACTTAATAGTGATTTATTTTTGATATACCATGAGGGATAGGTGCGACTCCACAGAGGGACACAAATTCATTGAATTTAAGCGTCTGTGAGGACACGTGTATAACGTATTGGTTAAAAATTTTTATATGTTTTTAATTTTATTTATTTATTGATGAGTATATTTCCTTTTGTTTATGTTGTGCCAAAATAAAGAATCTTGAATCTTGTTACAACGCTCCCACCTGGGTGGAAAACAAAAGAACGTAACATATCCGAATTGACATGGATATGTCTTATGGCTGAGGGCCATTCTAAAATTTGCATGATAAAAAATGCGTCCTAGATAAAGAAAGAGAATATCTTGCACTTCAGAATAAATCTAGGGATTGTAGAAATTCAGCTTCTTCAAAAAAGAAGCGTCTCACTCCCAAACGCTGTCAAAATCTTACAGGACATTGATACATTTTATGTCTTTACTTCCCAGTCCTATAATGGTTGAAATCATGTTTACAAAATGTACTGAGAAGGATTACCTGTATGTAAACATTTATTCAGACAACCACGGTCACACTTCAACGAGACCTTCTCGAACGATCAAGTTTGTCCCCCACCCCGGCAACTACTTGGAACCGTTCCCTACAAGAGGAACTGTCAGTTCTTCAATTCCATGTAGGTCAGAATGAAGTGTATAGTTTGGTGGTCTGGATGCTCGCAAGCTCGCATCTCAAAAATACATAACATCAAGTAGTCAATCCCTTAGTAAAAATGCAGATTAGTTGGATATGTAGATCAGAATGAAGTGTATAGTTTGGTGGTCGATCACATAACAGTTTAGAAACGTAAATGTGACTTTTCATTTGTGACTCATGAGCTGCTCCGCGTTGAACGGAATTGAAGAACTCACAGTTCTTCTTGTAGGGAACGGTTCCAAGTAGTTGCCGGGGTGGGGGACAAACTTGATCGTTCGAGAAGGTCTCGTTTACACTTCAAATTGTTGGCCACGCACTGCGCAGTGGTTAACATAATTCGCTTTGGTAAATCGAGATACAGTTCCGCAGCAACGATTTGGTTGTAAGCGATAATTATATTTAAAAAAAAAAAGTAACACTTTTCTGTAAAGCAACGTAGCGTAACACATTTCGATTCTATGTGCCAAAGTAAAGACATAAAATGTCAAAAAGTGACGTTATTTGGCGCAATTCCCGTGGTGGTAGAGACTTGAAATTTGCATGTACCCTCCTTATGACTTACAAGTAGAATATGGCCGGAATCAGCTAAATGTCTCCTACAGTTACAATCTATGCTAATTTGTCCCTTACTGCGAAATTCAATCAGATGTTTTTCCCAGTAAGGTAGAAGTTAAGGTTGGGCTCGTTTCTGACTGAGAGATTTTTTGCATCATATCAAAGCAATCGAGTTCGAATGAACTTGGTTCTAGTCGATATTTTAAAATTATAATTGTTTTTTTTAAACATGAATTTTATTTTCAAAAACTCATAACTTTAAATTCGATTTTTAACAAAAAAAAAAAAAAAAAAAAAAAAAACTATAAGTAAGTAGGTATTTTACACTTTTGAATGTTAATCTCACTGAAGAAAGCCCCAGTTCCTGGGGAGAAACGTTGGAGTTTATTTAAAAACCAATTTAAGGACAGGTGACCTTTTTTATGAAGCTTGCTATAATCTGAACTGTCCGAATAGAGAAACAATATAATATATAATTTTCAGAAAAAAAATCAACTTTGAAAATATATATATATTTGATATTCCGGGTCCCTAATAGAATTGACCCCGGGGGTCAATAGATCACGACACACTACTGTATTCAATGAACCAATATTATAAATACATTATATTCATAAGGGAAACTATCTTTGTTAACCCTTGAAATAAGATCTCAACTCCAAACGAAGACGCAAACCAACCAGGAAATAACCTCATCAAAATGTAATTACTTCGGGAAAAGAACATAACATCCTCACAAGAAAACACGTATCAAAACAAGCGGTAATTGTTATTTGGCAGCATGAGCAAACAGAATCCAAACGGGACCATCTATATCAATTTCCTCCCTCCACCCGAACCGAATTGGATTGACGCCCCAGAAACTCCCGAAAACCCGTTCGGAGGAGTCACAATTGAAATTAACGACTAAGATATATTTAATTGTGTCTGTTATCAACTTCTGCTCCCTCTTCGCTGCTTGTCCCTAACACCCCACTCCGAAAGCTGTTTTTCGTCGTTTTCGTCGAAAGGAAGAATTGATGAAATCGTTTATTTCACCCCCCTCTTCCAAGACTCCCCCTCATTTCTTTGCATTAATCTGGAGAAAGTTATTAAAAAGGGCATAATCGGATTTACTCGTTCAACGCGTTTTTTTCTTGTTAAGACGATCTCGACAAACCTCCCGCCACTTTTTACGGTTCCCTTGAATTTTTTGTCTTTTTTTTTTGTCTTTTTAATCGTTCTTTTTTCGTCGTCCAAGGCGTGAAATGACAGGGAATAATCCCCTTCTGGTTATTATGAAAAGATAGTCCCTCGGGAGGGGTCGTGGAGGGTTGAGAGGACGGAATTAAAATGATAATGGCGGCCTTGGAAAGCGAAAGTGCGGGGGTGGAAAGCGGGGGAGAATTTCATGCCAATCATGCGGCCATTAGATGATTCATAATCCCTTGCAATCGGCGTTCATTCAGCTTCGGCAAACACAAAACCTACCGTTTGGCGTGTTAAATAATTCATTGATCCTGCACGAATGGTGTAACATAAATGAATGGGAATTAAATTTATAATTATTGGCACGTCTAAATGGCTGCAAAAAGTTCCACTCGTGCAGCTTGATCGTATGAGCGAACTTTTGCAAATTATGGTACTTATTCACGTAGGATTCTTTTGATATTTGAGCACTTTGAGTGCAATGAAATTTGTTTATTCAGGTTGAAATACAGAGAATTTATAGAAGGCGAAAATATTTGTGGAAAAATATTGAGGACCTTCATTTTAACAATCATTCAATTTTAAGGGAAAAAAGTGGTAAATAAAATTCTGCAGTTTAAACAACAATTTTAAAATGTTAGCATTTTTTGCTGTTTCTGTCAATTTCTCAGCACACGTTATTGAAATTTAAGTTAATTGTTGAGTTCAATTTTGTGTATAATTTTTTTAATGTTCTAGTTCAATGTTGATACAATTATTTTGAGTAATATTCGGATAAAAAATGTAAATTTATTGAATTTTGACAGTTTTTACCCTTTTTAGTGATTTTTTAGGGATTTTATTTGAACTATGACCAATTTATTGTGCCCCAAAACTTCTTTTTTTTAAAACTCAATACTAAAGAAAGATATTATCTGGAATTACGCACGCGCGCACACACACACACACAACTTTTTAGAAAGCCTCAAAACGGATTTCCATGAAGAAAATTTGAAACATTTTTTGGAGCCTTTGCAACTAACATCTTTTTTATTTATTTTTATTTCATTTTTTATTTTTTATTTCAATTATTCACTGAACGACATCGAAATGAAAGTATAGTTTCCAACAAATCATATCATTAGTAACATATTATATTACCTATTTACGTTCGCCTTCATTTTTCAATTGGTCAATTTGTAAACCAGCCTAGACTACCAAGTCACCTTACTATATACATCGAGGATTGTTTCCAATTCATTAAAGACTTTGCGTGCAAGTCATCTGCTATCTTTTTCGAAACGGTTCAGATAAAATTAAGGTTTTTGCTTAAATTTAGATGTTTTCAACTAGTGGTTAAACTTTTCAGTCGGATTAAAACTGACGCAGTTACATTTCCCTAGGATCGGCTCTTTTAAACGCGGAAATCTTCAGACAATCATAATTGTCTGATACTTAAATTGACTTTTAACATGGATGTGTTTTGGGCTTGGGGTCTTTCTATTTCTATAATTATAATTTCTATTTTTTTAAAATCATTTCTATCTTTCTATTCATTTCTATAATTATCGAAAAGTTCGGTGCCGGTGTTGGTTTCGCGAATTTCAGACTGACCCCCAGCCCAAAAACATATCCATGTTAAAAGTCCTCCAACAACTTTGACGCCGTCCCTCTGGCGAACTACTGCTCTACAACTTCCTAGTTTTCTCTCCTTCAAAGAGATCATTGCGAAGCGGTACAACTTTTGAACGGTTACACGCTACTTGATCGTTCTACGTAATTGTCTTACAGTTATGTTGATGATCGCTAATGATGTAACGCTAATCCTGAGACATTATTCCGACTGCAGTTTTCCCTGGAGAGGACTGATCGTTATTGTTTAATGAGGAATGCCTGATAGAGCTGGCGGTGATTCAACTGGTTAAGAACTACTTTCGAAGGTATTATTTGAATTAATCACTCTCCCGGTTTCACTGCAGTTTTCAATGGTACATAAAATAAGAGATTATATGAATATAACGTGATCCAAAGGTACCAATGCCTGGACAGAAAATGATGGACAATATCAGACAGGTACCAATGCCTGCACAGATGACGGAAAATATCACGAGACTATAGACCCTGACTTGCTCTTTAATTCGACTTCCCACTGCGTGGCATTCCCAGCGCTCGAGTCGCCATGAGATTTTACAAAGATCAGTTTTTCGCTTTGATAAGTGGTGTGGAAGTTGGTTAGGAAGTGGTTGCATCTCAAAAATACATAACATCAAGTAGTCAATCCCTTAGTAAAAATTCAGATTAGTTGGACAAATATTAGTATCAGAATGGCGGAACGATAACAGTGGGGCCTGGCAGAAGATAACAGAACGATAACATGGCGACTGAAGCGCTGGGAATGCCACGCGGTGGGAAGTCGAACTAAAGAGCATGTCAGGGGTCTAGAGTCTCGTGAAATGGATACTGTGGTTCTGACCCAGTTTTATAGCTAATGTCAACGTGTTGTTTCATTAATATTCTCTAATTTCCTGAGTGATGGTTTTTAGTAGAATAAAGCCTTGCTTTTGTAAAAGGGTTTAGTCTTCATAACACTTCAATTTATTCTACTAAAACGAAGGACAAGATTCTGAAACCTGTTCGCGTTGATGTCGACCCTGAATCAACAACGGCTGCCAAGGAATGGAAGTACTGGCTTCGTACTTTTGAAAACTTCATTGAGGAATCAAAGGTTACTGAAGACGTAAAGAAGCTGAAGGTACTAATACACTATCTTTCCTATTCATCGTACGAATATATTTCTGAATGCACTGAATACAAAACAGCAATCGCTACTCTAAAAAATAGTCTTTTCAACAATCCATCTTCCTAGTTAAAGAAGGACTTGAACGAAGATAACGCAACGTACACCAACTAGATTATTTATAACGTAAAAAAAATATTAATAATAAAAAAATAAACAAATGGGGCCGTCTAGGGAATCCCAAAGGAAGCGATTTTTTCATACTCATAAACAGTCTCTTCTAATTGGAATTAATTTCATATAATTTTAATAATTTGCATCCTTCAATTTTTGCAAAATTAGTTTTATTGCATACAAGTTCTCACATACAATATATAACATACAAGTTCCAAATCATTTACAAAGCTTAATTATCTGCTTGTTCATCAAGATCAGAAGTACATTCAGTAATTTCTACACCAATATTCTCATTGTAATATTCTGTGAAAGTGATGATTGGCATCGTAGAGTAGAGAAAGAAAGACCGGGGAGGCCTCGGGTCGAATCGGGATCGTTCGGGACAGTTCGGATTATGACTGACGCTCGGGGCATGACGATTTTCACGGGGAGACTCCCCCAGCGGGGGGAGGGGGGACTCCCCTAGCGGGGGAGGGGGGCGTCCGTATAAAAGCTTCGCTTCAAAATAACAAATAAATAAAATAAAATGAATCCTTCTTTAGCTCGCCGATAAAACAGCAACGCCAGGGAAGTTTTTGATGGGTGTTGGGCAAAACTTGGAAATGCCTCCTGGTGTTGCGGATTTATCGGCGAGCTGGATTTCGTATTCATGGTCGATTACAAAGGTTTATTAATGAAAATGAAAAACCAACAATTTTTGGTCATCCTTTGGGTAATTAAAAATGGCGTTATTTCTGGTATTACACGTTCTTCTTCAATGAACAATTGTCTCTCGTTATTGGAAGGCTCAATTTACTGGCATTCACTAAGGTGGAGTTGCCCGCTTGAAAGGGAATTGATTCCTCTGTCCGTTGTTCCTCTTCATCCTCCACGAAATTGATTGCATCCAGAAACATACGAAGGGCCTGCAAGTGGCAGAAAGCTGTAGTTACCGCCCCCGGGGGCGAAGGGGCGATGGAGAGGACTTTCCCTTAGCCAGGAAAAACTGCCCGATAAAAACCCCTTGATTCGATCTTCCAGAAAGAAATAAAAGAAAGGAGAAAGAGAAAGAACTCGATGACGTGTAGATTTTTCAAGACCCGGCCTCCCATACGTCTTTTGAGCGAGAGTCGAAAAACGCAGACACGCTGGACCCATACAACCCCCCAACCCAAGGGACCTCGACTACCCTTGTATCTCCACCCCCATCCACCCTCAGCTCTCCACTTACCAACCCCCCTACACCCTCATTCTGTCGTTAACATTTTGTCAATTTAACGGGCCAAGGGGTAAACACCCTCCCACGGTAATAAACCGATTTATTAACTTTCGCAAGACAGTACAGTGGAGACGAGGGGGTCGCAGTGCGAGGGCCACCTTCTAACATTGATTGAAAAATTGATGCGATTAATGAATAATGCATGTCACTTAATTTATTGCATTTTCGGGTCCAATCTTACGGATAATCTTAGTGTCGGGTAGGAAATTGGATCCGTGACAAAGGGCGACGGGAGGGTCGATCTTGCCCTTTTTTCTGTCCAATAATCCTGTTTTATCAAACATTGCTACTTTAGCGCCCTGTCACTTAAATTGAGATTTATAAAGATAGGGCTTTCTTAGCATTCAGGATTGTGCTGATTGAGCACGGATGAAATAATCGAATCAAATATACCTATCCATTATAATTTAAAAAACGTCTGCCAAGTTGGGCGTGACACATAGCTTCCTCGTTTCCGTAAAACTTATGTATACATCATTGAAAAGTTTTGAATGATTTTGAAAAATTCCATAACGAAAAGAGTAAATCAAGATGCAGCGTGAAACGTCATAATTGGTCATTTAAGAAACGACAAAACGATACGTGATTTAATTTACATTTGCGCATGCGAAGAATGAAGTGATGATTTGAGAACAATGAAATCGGTACGAGACCATCTACAGCCTAACCCGCACATTTCCTGGAAATTTCATCAAAATCGTATGAAAACTTTGATCATTAAACTTGTTACTAGGATTCCACGTTCGCGTATGCGCAGAAGCTACTAATCTCACGATCATCTTGAAATTGATGTGGAATGCTTAAATAAAAACAATAGTATTCTCCCAACTGCTCCTCCTACTTCTCCTAACGAATCGGAGCGAGATCGGACGCCTAGGGCGTGAGAAAATGGTCCTTGTTAGATTTTACGTTGGCGCATGAGCAGAGCAAAGTATTGATTTGGGCAAAATGACTGATAGAGGACCGTCTACAACCTAACCCTCAAATTTTCTGAGATTTTCATCCAAATCAGATGAAAATTGTGGAAATTAACCTCGTTAAAAGGATTCGCAGACACACTCACACACATAGAAGCGGAACCAAAGTTGTAAATATTTTCTCCTGAAAGTGAAAACAATGCTTCCGCTGACTTGGAAGCAATTCAACATTTGCCGTATTCTGCTGTTCAACATTGAGTCATTAGACGAGTCTGCTTACCATCTTAAAACCCGAAATTAATTCTCCGAATACTCGAACCTCAAATGATCGCAAAAACACATACTGCGTATGAAAATAAGTTTTCCTGGATGGATCACTGAAATGTTTTAAATAATCCTTTAAGATCCCATAGCGGGCTTTTTACGGTTGAGGGTAGTAGTAAATCAAAATGTGGCACACAAAAATCAAAACCCATCATTTTTGAAACGAAAAAGATGCTTGTTGATATTAACGTTTGTGCTTGCACAGAGTGAAGTAGGTATTGATTTGAAAACCTAAACTGACTGGCGACCGTCTATAGCATACCGTCTATAAAAAACGGCTGAAATTAAACTTATTACAAGCATTTTACACTTTCGCATTCCTAGCAGCTACTGAAGAAACCATCATATTGAAATTGATATGGAATGATTGAATCATCTTCCACCAACTTTCCTCTGAATATATTCGAGATCAGGCTGCTAGCACGTGAGGAAAGAAGGCTTAATGGCGTAACAAGGATTTACCTCAGAAACCACAGAAAGACAGACAGACAGACAGACACGGAACTACGAGTAAAATTGATTAGCAAGCTCTGAAACCCAATAAGCAAGACGAAATTTTGATTTTGGAGGACAACAATTTTTTGAATTCTATCGTGAACACAAAGCTTTCCCACCTTTGGTAGTGAGGAAGCAAATTGTGGTAAATAGAAGAAGGGGGGGGGGGGGGGGGGGGGTCTCCATTCTTTTAGCGAATTTTTGAAGAAAATTAAGCTATTGCTCTCGCCTCAAAATTTGTAGAATGTGAATTTTTGAAAAAAATTTATGTAGAAATCCGTTTCAAGCTATTCTGAATCATATTCTGAAGTTTAACGCATTTTTTTATGTATGTATGTATGTATGTATGTATATATGTATGTATGGGTTGCTGGGGTAGGGTAACTGTTGGTGTTTTTATCTCTTTGGAGCTCCTTCATATCCCTACCCAAGTCATGGTCATACGTCCCCGTCGTGCAACCCGGGCACCCTCTGGTCTACCAGAAGGTGGCAGAATGACCCTCTGGCGCTTAGGGGGGAGGCTCATGTCAATGGGTCTCCCGACCCTTATTAACCGTCTCCCTTGTTATGGACAATGAATCAATAGAGCCTCATAACCCCCGCCTTCCCATTGGTCAGCGGGGTTCTAGGGGAGGCGCTCGGGGGCGCCCCAGGCAGGGGCGTCGGTCTTCCTCTCCCTCTTCTTCCTCCTCTTCTTCCTATCCTTCTTCCTCTTCCAATGCCCCTGGAGATGTCCATCAGTGTGCCCACTGTGAGAGAGCCTTCAGTTCCAAGCGTGGCCTCAGTGCCCACGTCTGGCAGAAGCATCCTGTACAGGCCAACGCTGCAATTGATATAGAGCGAGAGCGGCCCAGGTATGCTTCTGAGGATTTGCGGCGAATGGCAGCAGAGGAGGCAGAGGCTGTGCGTAATGGGGTACGAAATATTAATGTATTCCTTCAAGCACGTTTTCCCATGCGCACGCTTTCTGCCATCCAATCTCTTCGTCTGAGGCCCCACTATAAGCAGCTTGTCCAGGATGCAATCCTGGCAAATAGCAGTGGGGCCTCCCCCGCATCTCCGACAGGCGTGGGACAACAGCCCGCCATTCAGCAATCCTCCCCCGGGACCTCCGGTCTTCTCGAGGATTTGAAGACTGAAGTGTTGAGGCTCGGGGAGCAGGTAGGCCATATTGATGGTTATGAGAGTGCCTACCTGCAGGGGCTGGCGAGGCGGGCTGATGAGAGACCTGTTGGCTTGGAAGACGAGGTCGCGGCCTATGTACAGAGGATCTTCCCACAGGTTGAGGATGCGACCGTGGCGGGGCCTCCTCCTGTTTCGGTGCCCCGTGGAGGTCGCAAAGCAGCTAAGCAAGCAAGGAGGCGGGAATACCAGCGGGTCCAGAAGTTGTGGAGGAAGCATCCGGCTCGTGTAGCTACGGAGGTACTGGAGGAAGCTGGGGATGAACAAGTTTTGCCCCCACTCCAGGAGTTTGTGGAATTTTGGGAGCCACTTTTGAGTGCTCCCAGCCACAACCCTGGTGTGCCTGTGGTACCCCCAGCTTCCACCAGGGATTCCTTACGTGGCATTATGTGCACGCCGGTGCTTCATGACGAGGCACATAAGTGCCGCGTCAAAAACTCCACGTCTGCTGGACCTGATGGTATTTCTGCCCAACGCTGGAATAATGCCCCAAAAAGTGTCAAGCTGCTTATCCTCAACCTGCTACTTCTATCGGGAAGGCCCCCGAAAGCGTTGACCCGCGCCCGAACCATCTTCATCCCTAAGAAAGGAGGAAGTGGGCCTGGAGGCTACCGTCCGATTTCAATATCATCGGTAGTTTTCCGCCACTTTCAAAAGATTCTGGCATCTCGCTTTCAAGTGGCTGGTGTCATAGGTGACGTCCAGAGAGCATTTCGGCCAGCGGATGGCACAGCGGAGAACCTAACAGTTCTCCAAACTGTCATTTCGCTGGCCCGCATCAAGAAACGGCAGCTCCACCTTGCCGCTCTGGACGTCGCTAAGGCCTTTGACACTGTAAGCCATTTTGCCCTGACCGATTGTCTTCGTGGTGTCGGGGCACCTGCTCGTTTAATAGAGTATGTTGCCTATCTGTACCACGAAGGCGTGACGGTCCTCGAGGTACAAGGTGAGTCAGGGGATGTTGTCATTGGGCGCGGGGTACGCCAGGGGGATCCTCTGTCGCCACTCCTCTTCAACCTGGTCGTGGATACAGCCTTGGGTAAGCTGCCAGCTGAAATAGGGTTTGATCTCGCCCCTGGGGTATGAGTAGGTTCATTGGCTTTGGCTGAGGATGCCATCCTACTCGCAGAAACCCGCAAAGGCTTGCAAATCGCCCTCAATGCATTTGCTGAGCAGCTAGCCAGGTGTGGTTTAGTTGTCAACCCTCCTAAGTGTGGGTCGGTCTCCTTGGTCCCGTCGGGCCGCCAACATAAGGTGAAGGTGGTGGATGAGGAGTGCTTTGTCTTAGGACAGACACCCATCCCCGCCCGATCCGTGTTGGAGGTCTGGCGGTACCTTGGGGTCGACTTCATGGGTGTGGCCACTATAGCCGCAAGCCGTGTGGACCTTGGTGGAGCATTAGCTCGTGTCACCAAGGCTCCATTGAAGCCACAGCAGAAGCTGCGCCTCCTTCGCACGTACTTACTGCCAAAGCTAACCTATGGGTTGGTCTTTGGCAGGCTTACTGCGGGGAGGCTGCTTGAGTTAGATCGTGAAGTTCGCTCTGCTGTGCGCTCTTGGCTAGGCTTTCCACCTGGTGTCCCAAGTGCTTACATCCACGCACCGGTCAAGGCCGGTGGGCTCGGTATTGTCTCTCTTTCTACCAGCATCCCATCTTTACGCCGCCAGCGCCTGCTTGCCCTTAGGGGCTCGAGCTGGGAGGTCGCCGGCACTGCTGCTGACCTGGACTTTGTCCGGCAACAGTTGTTGTGGTGCGATCGAGCAACACCAACTGCTCCAAAACAAACTCATCTGCTGAGTTCGCTGCTGCGCTGCATGAGTCAGTAGATGGTAAAGAACTCCGACAGTGCTCTGAATCCCCCATTTCTTCCCAGTGGGTGGAATGGGCTTCAGAGGGCATTGGGGCCCGCGACTATCGCCATTTTCACGCTGTCCGGGTGGCTACACTAGCCACCTCGGTGAGGTGTTCGAGGAGTAGTCGCGGGACAGTTGACACCCTTTGCCGTGCCTGTCGGGGTAAAAATGAGAATCTGTATCATGTAGTGCAGCAGTGTCCTCGTACTCACGGTGGCCGCATTTTACGTCACGATGCGGTTGCCAAGCAGATAGCAGGTGCTCTGTCATCTAGCGGTTGGGATGTCGAAAGGGAGAGACTATACCACATGCCGAGTGACCAGGGTAAGAAGCCAGATATCGTTGCGATCAAGCCCGATGGGTCTGCCATAATCCTGGATGTCCAGGTTGTCAGTGGCAGCGTGGACATGGAGCAGACCTGGCGGGCTAAGAAAAGTAAATATGATAGAAATGATCTGCGCCAAACGATATCTGAGCTAAAAGGAGTGGCACCTAATAAAATCAAGGTCATTGCCGCGACCATGTCATGGCGTGGGGTGTGGTGCGGGAAAAGCGCCACGGAGTTACTCGAGTTGGGCATCTCGGCAGGAGTACTCCGTGGTATCACCACCCGCGTCCTGAGGGGTTCTTACTTGAACTGGTGGTCATTTTATAGGGGCACTTCCTTTCATCCCATTCTTCCTCCTTGTCCTGCAACTTCCCTTATCCCTAGAGCCGGCGTCGGGTAAACCTGGGCGTCCTCCCCACTTTTTTATTTTATTTGTTTATTTTTCAATTTAATGGCGTGCCCCCTCCGTCTTTGAGGGGAGGTTTCGTAAAAAAAAAAAAAAAAAAAAAAAAAAAAAAAAAAAAAAAAAAATGTATGTATATATGTATGTGTCATTCCAGACGATAACTGTCCGTAGAATTGTGCTAGGAACTTCAAACAAATTTTAAAATGTTAAGGACACAAAACGAAAGTTCAAGTTCGTTGGCCAGCATGATCGGATTACATCTTCGGGTTGAAATTTTCAAAAATGTAGTCAAAAATTTCAAAATAGCCTGTTTTTTGCGATTTGTTGTGCGAAATAATTTTTTCAGCATACTAACATGTGGTATATTCGGAATCAGCGTAAAATTTCCTATAAGAATATGTATCAAGTTTTCAAAAATTTCAAAGTTGAAAAATCAGTCAAAAATCGCAATAATGCCGTTCGGTAGTTGTAAAAATCGGTAATATTTGCTGAAACATTGTCCGAATTCAGATTGAACTACTCTTATGGAAGTATCTCTGTTTAAACAATCCTAGAACCATGCTGTTTAAAACGTAGGTAGTAGGTGCTTATTAAAAAAAAAAAAAAGAAAAAAAAGTAATCACAACTGATGAGTTTACTCTGTGAAATATTCCGTCCTCCGATTCTCTCGGTCGCTCTTTTTAATGTTTTACGCTCAACTGTTTTAGGACTTGATGTAGCTTTAATACTGACTGTGGCTTAGAAAATATCAGCCATGAAATTATGAAGAAGTTCGTACTAGCGCGCAGACCCAAAATCATTAACTAAAATTTCTCTACACGATCAATAGCGACTGAAATGTCGAACATTTCTTCAAAAATTCGCTCATGGGGTCATGCTGCATGACTGGACTTTTTAAGAATGCCGCAAAACAGATTTTCATGAAGACATTTTTGGATTTAGTTGATTCTAAAATTTGTCCACAAAAATTTGCTAAAAACTAATAGAATAAGAAAGAACTTGATACTTATCTATCTTATCTATAAGGCGTAAAAGCTCTAGCGAAATAAAGTGCATAAGTAGCTAATTGCGGGAGAGTGTTGTACTTCATCTTTCGCACCCCAAAACGTAAGATAATTACAAAAAACCATCGCATCAAATGTCAACTAATGAAACTAAAGTGATAAATCAGATAGAATCGACCAAAGCACCGACTAGATTTCTAGGGAAATCGCTCCACCTCTTTGCAATCCCGTTCTCTCCCTTCATGACCCTACAGCCGACCGAACCACCCGATCTGAAAAGGTTCCCTGAAAAGGACATTACGGGAACAAATGAAAGAATTCATTCCAGCCCACTAATTACGAATTCGAGCCGCCCTTATGAGCTTCCTACATAAAATCCTCCATCTCATCACCTCTTTTGGAATTTTCCACTTTTTTTTTTTTTTCATCGTCCTCCAGTCGGGTGTCTCTGTTTTCAGCAATTTCCCGGGACACTCCCTTGATGTAGTTTTTCCAATCACTTTTTGTCCAAGCGTTTTACGGGGGGAAAAAAAAGTTTTCAAATCGTGTTTTCATTCGAGTCGTATTTTTTTACTGCGTTTTTTTTTCCTAGTCATCATACCCCCTCCAGCTCCTACACCGTTCCCTACCAATACTTCTTACCTTTATCGCAGTATTTTTAATTAAACGAGGTTTTTTTTTCTCAAAATGAGTGGTGGAGGGACGGGACGGTTGTCTCTCTGGTTTTTGTTGTTTTTTGGAGTTGCCGCAAGGAAAAGAGACAGTCGCCGGGGGTTGGGAAGGGGTGGATGGGGGTAAACTGACCTGTAAGGGTGCTGGAAGGGGTGCAAGGGAGGTTATTCCCAGTTTGTGTACGACTTTTTAATTGATGTCCCTCCTACTCAATCCAGAACCTCCCACATCTAATGAAAGTGGACGACGGCAACAAAAGATTGAAAACAGAGGTGGGAAACACCCTACTCCCGCCACTCTAAACCCGAGTTCTTACTTAGAAATTAAATCACATACAAAAAACTTCGGTTCTCGTTTTATTTTCGTGTTAACCTTTTCACATCGATTTTCCTCCCCATCAATGGCCGCAGTGTTTTTTACTCCTTGAAGTCAGAATCATTCAAATCGCATTTTCACTTGTACGGGGTTTTCTCGATCAATTGTTTGTGAGGTGGATTGAATTTGGAGCGAATTGATTCAAAATACTCGTAAAGACTCCGTCCGGGTTCAATCAGTTTCCAATCAATTACGATGAATTCACGAAGGGCCTGGCAATCGGTTTTTCCTCCCATATCCCAACAATGTACGCAACGTAGCAATTAATTTCATTGGTGAATTACTTGGTATGGGGTGTTCCAGAATACCCGTTAACTCTTAATCGTTTAATTCCCTTGAAAAGCGGTTTGCAGCTATTAGGCAGGTAACAAGACTTTACAGAAACGGCCTTGGTGTCCTTGGATTGTTTTTTTATTATTCTCCAACGTTTCTCCTTAGGAACTGGGGCTTCTTCAGGGAGACAAAATTCAAAATTCGTAAAATAAATACTTATTGTTTTCTTTTTGTGATAAAAAAATCGAATTCAGAGTTATCAGTTTGAGAAAATCAGATTTAAAATTGATAAAGTTTATGTAGGTAACAATGTTTATCCGAATGTTTTACCTACCTAGTTCGCTGGTGATGGTAATTATAAATTTAGGGCCGGTTTCATCCAAATTTTTAATCAACGTTTACTCATTAAGCCGAAAATATCAGCTATTAAACAACGATATTCGGTTTCACCAATTCCGGTTCAGATAAATCAACGATAAAAAACAGCCAGCCGAATTCGGGTGGTTATCGTTCAAATCAACGATTTACTAGGTAGATCGTTCTTTTCGCCACCTTTGTTTACATGACCGAAATTCTTTTAGCGAATTTTTGAAGAAAATTAAGCTATTGCTCTCGCCTCAAAATTTGTAGAGTGTGAATTTTTGAAAAAATTTTATGCAGAAATCCGTTTCAGGCTATTCTGAATCATTCTGAAGTTTAACGCATTTTTTAATGTATGTATGTATGTATGTATGTGTCATTCCAGACGATAACTGTCCGTAGAATTGTGCTAGAAACTTCAAACAAATTTTAAAATGTTAAGGACACAAAACGAAAGTTCAAGTTCGTTGGCCAGCATGATCGGATTACATCTTCGGGTTGAAATTTTCAAAAATGTAGTAAAAAATGTAAAATAGCCTGTTTTTTGCGATTTGTTGTGCGAAATAATTTTTTCAGCATACTAACATGTGGTATATTCGGAATCAGCGTAAAATTTCGTATAAGAATATGTATCAAGTTTTCAAAAATTTCAAAGTTGAAAAATCAGTCAATAATCGAAATAATGCCGTTCGCTAGTTGTAAATTTCTCTTCACGATTAATAGCGACTGAAATGTCGAAGATTTCTTCAAAAACTCGCTCATCGGGGTCATGCTGCATGACTCGACTTTTTTAAAATTATTCTCCAACGTTTCTCCCCAGGAACTGGGCCTTCTTCAGGGAGACAAAATTCAAAATTCGTAAAATAAATACTTATTGTTTTCTTTTTGTGATGAAAAATCGAATTTAGAGATCCGTTTAAGAAAATGTAATTTAAAATTGTTTAAGTTCATGTAGGTAACAATGTTGATGCGTATGTTTTACCTACTTCGCTGGTAATGGTAATTATAAATTCAGGGCCGTTTTCACCAAAGTTTTTAATCAACGTTTACTCATTAAACCGAAGATTTCAGCTGTTAAACAACGATATTCGGTTTCACCAACTCCGGTTCAGATAAATCAATGATCAAATGCGCTAAATCAACGATCAAAATCCACCAGCCGAATTCGTTTGGCTCGCGTTCAAATCGACGATTTATTAGATAGGTAGTTCTTTTCGCCATCTTTGTTTACGTGACCGGTATCCTTTTTTTGTAAATACGTTTTCCCATCTGTTTTGTTACATATTCCTAGCTATTTCCTACGCTTTCCTACGTGCACGAAAATGAGCCAAACAGGATTGATTAGAGCATTGGTTTTTGAGGACGAATTTGAGGAGGATGATGAAGACTTCACTTCACATATTCACCGTCCTCGTTAGATTAGAGAGAGTGCGGCGAATTTCAATTTCAATGAAATCGATTTTCTGAGGAGGTACCTACTGTCTTCCGAAAACTACTGTTTTGTAGTTAGAACAAATTGATGCTAGTATCGAATGCACTAATTACGGGTAGGTGATGGGAGATACAACCATAAACATTCTTACCTATGCAATTTGACCATAACATATTAAGAGATAATTATAACCTGTTTCCTGCGCTTTTTGAGGCAAAATAACTTCGGAATCTTGGACTCTGCAGTGGCTACAGTTATGAATTCCATCGAATACCAAACACTGCTTTTTAGGAGACTTCCAAAATTTCCAATGAAGACCAATAAAAATCGCGTTTGGATGGAGTATTCCAGTGGTTCGAAATTTCGCGGTTTTTACTTCTAACTTAAATCTAGAATCCTTGAAGAAATCCATATATTATCATCGCTGCACTAGTTTCGAAATGATAGGGAAGTAAAGAACTGCCCCTGCGAGTTGATGGGGAGTTTTGAGATGATGGGGCAGTAAAGGACTGCGTCTACGAATATAAAGACATGCTATCAGAATTGATGGAAAAGATAGAAGCATTGACGATTTCAGGTTGGTAACAGCTGTTCCCTAACTGATATCTCGTTATCACCCTCATTTTGCGGGCAAATGCCTCCTCGATATCGCCTAAATCAACGTTTAAACTTTAAATCGACGTTTTATGGAAACGCTGTAAATCGATGTTTACTGATAACAGTGTAATCATTGATTATGTTGGTGAAACCCGATTGTTTTTTTAATCAACGTTCAAAACTGTGGTTCCGTGAAACAATGATCTACTTTAACCATGGTTAGGGATAGTTGGTGAAACCAGCCTTTAGAGTCTCTTAATCCAATACGAGTAAATTTTAGGTTTTAGGTTAGGGATAGTTGGTGAAACCAGCCTTTAGAGTCTCTTAATCCAATACGAGTAAATTTTGATCAAGTTTTGAGTGTCTTTTGTAATATCATTTTACGATCAAAATATATGATTCTTCAAAGTTTAAAAAAAGCGCGCTCAAAAATTGCAAATTTTTATCAGGTTTCAGTAGATTTTCAGCAGACTTGCAAAACTGCAATTTTTCGCGATTATAAATACAATGAAAAATGTATAAAATTCAAGTTTTTATGATTATTGGGGAAAGAGAGATAGTTTTGGGACCCAACAATATATTAGTAAAAAAATAAATAAATAGACAGAAGTAGTATACTTTTTGGGGGACCTAGCCCGAAGTACTACATAGAACCTACAGATGTACTACATTGTCCAAACGTACTACACAACCGCCTCATGACGGTTCTGGGTCAATGTGAAGTGCGTAGCTCTCAATGACTGGTCATGTCAGCTGTGTGTAGGATTTCACAGTTTCGAGCTGGTAAGTAGTTATGCCAACGTGAAATTTGAAAAAGGTGAAGTTGTGTTTGTTGAATTTTCAACACTCTATAATAAGAAAGACAAAGAGCTGAGATTGCTGAGAAACCGTTCAAAATGTTTTCCTCATTGAATGTAATCAACTCCCTTGGTAAATCCAATCAGGAGAAGTTTAATGAGTTGAAAAAGTATTCTGAACTAGAAATTGGTAAATTATATAGTGTTGTAGAACTGAAAAAAATTCAAACAAAATTTGGTGAGAGACTTATGGTGTTTAGTGACGGATTCCGTTGCTTTTTACCACCGAGACTTGGATCGATCGATAGTGAAATTCTTGATGATCTAAACAAAAAACCTCATCTAGTATTCAGAAAATGCATAAATGGTGGAGTAGAATTTGATCAAACCGAGGACTGCGTTGGTTAGAAAACACAACTCCCTCTCGTGTAGATATCAGAACGCGTAGGTGTTGAGCGGAGAGGAACGCAGAATCAGCAGATTCCTCAGCCGCTGTAACACCAAGGCAGTCTCGAAATCGAGCATTGATAGAACTGTTCTCAACCCACACCCCGGTAGCCCATCACCGAATCCACCTCTCCCCTAGTCATAAACATAACCTGCAACCATTCGACTCTGTGGAACTTGGGATCTTTTTTTTTTTTTTTTTTTTTTTTTTTAAATAAGAAGATAGACAAATTTTGTATAAGAGTACCGATTATACAAAAATCATGACGCTCTTCAAAATAACGGGCAGAGGTTCGAATTTGAGGTTGCGATTAGAACAACCTATTCATCTAGATGAAAATAAGGAATATTTACTAGGTTTGACAGGATTTTATGGTGGAAATTACGTTCTAAATGTTCCCGAGCCCATTCAAGTTAACTTTGACAACTACGAACCTGAAACTGGTGAGGATGACGATCATCAAACATTATACATAGGTAAAGGGAATTATAAAGTGAATAATTTTGAGAATTTGTTCTTGGACTTCACTAAGACAAAGTATAAAACTCTTCCTGGGTTTGATATTGATGAGGATTCGTATTATCTTCGTATGAATGAAATGACTGGTAAAATTGAAATGAAAATGCCTGCTGACGTAGATTTATCGAGTCTAGGTTATTTGCTGGGGTTTTCTCGATCAAAGTCGTCCGTGCCGAGTTATTTCAAGAAACAAACTTATTACACAGCTGAATCATATCACAGATTAGATCCTTTCAAAGTGATAGAAATCCATTGCAACCTAGTAAAACCAGCAATCACTAATCACTACACCAACTCTAATACTCACAAAGAAGAGGATATACTACACACATTCTGTCCTAAAACGGAACAGATTCGTTTTGGTTCATTAATTACAGAACAACCAAATGAAATCAATTACATTCCCATTAATAAGAGCGTGAGATCCATTAATAAAATAGAATTGGAACTTAAGAACGAGTCAGGGGTCGAACTCGATTTTTCAGGAGCAGATATTATTGTATACTTGAAATTAATCGAAAAATGAAGGAACGACTTTATTGTCTCAAATGCAAGAAAAAAACTGAAAATGTTAATTCATCTATGGTTCAAGCATCGAATGGTTCTTGGAGAAAGGTGGCAAAGTGTAAAGTATGCACTAGTCAGAAGAGTCAATTTTTGAAGAGGGAATGGCATTCCAATCATAATGATATTAGTACGAACGATAGACAAACAGAAGCATTGGAGTTGTATAAACCAATCATAAAAAAGTTCAAAAAACGTAAAGTTGTGACTTTGGGGGTAGATGATTTATGGGCTGCAGATTTGATTGTGATGGCGAGCTATAGTGATGAAAATGATGGTTATAAATATATGCTTAATGTGATAGATACATTTTCAAAATATGCTTGGAGTGAGCCTTTGAAAAAGAAGGATGGAGCAACAGTCTCTAATGCTTTCCAAAAAATAATAACAAAAGCCAAAAGAAACAATCATTTGTCCCCCAATCTCCTTCACACGGATAAAGGATTAGAATTCAAAAATAAGCACTTCAAAACCATTCTAGATAAATATTCAATTAAATTATACCACACAGAGAGCTTGGAGAAATCGTCTATAATAGAGCGTTTTAATAGAACGTTGAATGGTAAGATGAAAATACACTTTTACGTAAATCAAAGTTATAGATGGATTGATGTATTGCAAAAACTCATCAAGGAATACAATAATAGTTATCACAGAACTATACGAACAAGCCCGGCGGACGTTGGTAAACACAATGAAAATACCATTTTGAAGTTACTAGGATACCAACAATCCTCAGTGATTCGGAGTGATATTGAAGTAGGAGATCGTGTGAGGATAACTAAGGAGAAGAAAACATTTGGCAATAAATATGGTAGTAACTGGACGAAAGAAATTTTCATTGTTGATAAAATTGTTTACACAGAACCCATCACTTACAAATTAAAAGCGTTGGATGGAGAAGAGATTATTGGTTCATTTTACCGATCGGAAATTCTAAAAACAACGTTTTAATTTTATCATGACATTTTATTACCTATTTTTTTCTATTGGAAAAACATAAGAATATACTAAACTCAAAGCTGCAATGAAAAAGGTGACATTCGCAGAAGGTAAAAAATCATCGTAGTGGTGGGCTGCCAGTTTGAAGGTGTCGACGCGAATTCGATACCTTTAGTGAGGTCCGACCAAGAACGTTTGAACGGCGAATTTTTCAAGTGATTCGATAAAGTGGTCGCTGGATCACTGTAACCAAGCGATCTAGCGATAGCTTTCCCTTCCATCCATACTTGTTTGTCCGAAGGATGTACGAACGAGAAACTCGGCATAAAGCATGTTCCATGCTAAAACTTGACGCAGGTCAAGCAGTTGGTTGTCTGGGATTTCGCTCACCGGGCCGCCTGTGTCGGCCCTTGGGAAATTTTTTTTTCAGCTCACAATACATAAGAATATATACCAACTAAACTCAAAGCTACAATGAAAAAATCACAAAAGACAAAAAACGAGTACGTTGTTACTCCTTTTGGTTCACGACCGCAGAAGAACAATAAAAAATTTCCCGATATCATGAGGGCGATAATAATTGGTTCCAGTAACTGTGGTAAAACAACATTGCTTATGAATTTCATATACAAGAATTGGATCGATTACACTTATTTATACATATTTAGCAAATCACTCAACCAACCTCTTTATCAGGAATTGCTCGATCGCTATAGTTCTGTAGAAAATGAAGTAGGTCAGGAAATTTGTTTTTCCTTTGCTAATTGCGAAGATATAATTTCAGTCGACGAATGTCATCCTGATTCATTAGTGGTTTTTGATGATTGTCTTCTCGAGAAACAAATAGAAATTAAAAATTATTTCACAAGGGGGCGTCATAAAGACGGCAAGGGGGGCGTCCTGTATTTATTTGGCTCAGTGCTACAACTTGGTTGACAGGCAGGTGATACGCAATAATGTCAATATTGTGTTTATATTTCCGCAGAACAAATATTACTTGAAAAACATATATAACGACTTCGTTGTTGGTGACATGACAATGACCGAATTTTCTAAGCTTTGTGCGCAGTGTTGGGAGAAGGACCACGGATTTATAACAATTGATTTAACCAAGAACAAGAAGTGTGGGAAATACCAATGTCAGTTGAATGAAATAATATTACCGCGATAAATGAACGTTCCTCCAACGACCCCCTGAACGACCCTCGAACGTCAAAAGAACGCTAAATCACGTTATTTTAACGATAAATGAACGTTCCTCCAACGACCCCTGACCGACCCTCGAACGTCAAAAGAACGCTAAATCACGTTATTTTAACGATAAATGAACGTTCCTCCAACGACCCCTGAACGACCCTCGAACGTCAAAAGAACGCTAAATCACGTTATTTTAACGATAAATGAACGTTCCTCGAACGACCCCTGAACGACCCTCGAACGTCAAAAGAACGCTAAATCACGTTATTTTAACGATAAATGAACGTTCCTAGAACGACCCCTGAACGACCCTCGAACGTCAAAAGAACGCTAAATCACGTTATTTTAACGATAAATGAACGTTCCCAGGACAATAGATCCACTCGTAGAAAAATTCGAGGTTGTATGGAATTCACTTTTATGGGTGTATGCAGTCGGATATAATATCCCAACGTAATCGACTGGTAAACTCACGTGCAATTTCTCTTTCAGTGTACCTAGTACTTCACTCAATAGTATAGAATAATAATAAGAGAGAAAGATCAAGATGGATAAACAAAAATTGATTACCAACGCTAAGGAGGCCGAGAAATTGGATATCCTTAAAAAAGAGTTAATTGCTAAGTTTAAACGCGCACAGAAGAAACATCAAGATCTCAACATTTACAGAAAAGAGGAATATAAACCTATAACAAGTGCTATAGAGAATCTTATAGAAAAGGAGGCAGCTAATGATTATAAACCTATTACAAACGCTATTGAGAATCAACAAACGCTCATTTTAAAAATCAATATGGTGATATTGATCAAGTGGATGACGAGGAAAGTAGTGTAGAGGAATCTAACGAAACTATAAAATTTCCTCCGGATACTCATCACAGTACACCTGTAAAAATGATATCAAATAAACCAAATATTGAGGTTGAACCAAATCCTGCAGCTGAGGCTTTAGAAAAATACCCTCAGGTAGATGAGAGTAAAATATACGATACACCCAGTGATAGAGCATCTAAACAAATGGAGTTGGGGAAAATCGCTACAAAGTTTCTACCAAGAGCCAGTGATAAATCATTTGGTCTTTATTATAATGATCAAATAGCATCGTACATGATTGGAAATACACCTGTTGTGTTCGATAATAATGATATTATAGTAGGGACCAAAAGGTATACGGGCACTTCAGGTCTTTGGCGTTTGTTAACTTATGAGAAGGCTCCATTCGAACAGCACTACACACCGCAGGATTTAGAAATTTACGAAAAAATACTTATAGATACAGAATCTATGTTCCATGGAAATAACCAAATATCCAAAAAACCAAAGTCTAGCAAAGCTGATAAATGGACATGTCTAGTTAAGCATATATGGAAAAAATACAATGATGAGAACAAAACTGAACATGTTGGATCAGGGGTGTTAAAGTTTAATGAAAATCCTATTGAATATAAATATATCGATAATTTGAACGAGCTGATTGTTCGACTTCATTACATATACAGCCAGGAAAAGGCTGGGAACAATAACTTTCATAATGAGAAAGTAGCCATCCTCAATTTCTTCAATGATCGTCTCGAAGAGATTATAGACTCTCCGAAAGGTATAGAATATTTAATCCGTTTCGTTTCAGCAGTACCAACGAAATTTCTAAAAGGAGCTCAGGTAGGATCGGGTTTGTTCAATTCAATACTGAAAAAAATTCCTTTCGAGATCCATGCTCCAGGATATAATTTTCTGGGGCCGGGGACTAATTTGGACTCTCGTTTACAGAAGGGACAAGTGGGTGTGAATAAACTCGATGAAGCCGCGAAAGAGCATGATATTTTCTATAGAGATAACCCTAAAACCGAGGACAGACACCTTGCTGACAAAGTTTTGGAGGATAAGGCATGGAGCCGATTAAGATCAAAAGATGCTGATTTGAATGAGAGAGTTTGGGCATTAGCGACAGGTACTGCAATGAATCTAAAACAAACATTTGGGATGGGGATTGAACCACAACTTAAATTTTAATAATCATATAATAAGAAGACGTTTCGAATACCTATTGAAACAGCAACATGAATAGCTCAATGAATTGTTCATTGACTTCTGGTCAACGAGCCAAGATCCGAGCGGCATACAAACAAGGAAACGGGGTTATCATACAGTTGAGTAAAGAACAATTGTTACAAAACAATGGTAAAGACAGAATTAGTCTCACACAAAAGCAATATAATGAAATTTCTAACTCTCGAGTAAAAGGGAAAGGGTGTCGCTTGGTATTATCAAATAGACAGTTACAAGAAAATTATAAGGGAGGGTATTTACCACTCATTTTTGCAGGATTGGGAGCTCTTAGTGGGTTGTTGGGAGGAGGTGCTGCAGTTGCTAATTCTGTGATTGATTATAAAGATAGGCAGAAACGCTTGGAAGAAACGATCAGACATAATAAAGCTTTGGAAAACAAGAAAACAGGTGGAAATGTCCACCACCGTCCTCAATCAAAATCAAAAAATTTAAAAACGAAAAAGCGAACAAAAAAAATTTTGAAGCGTTGAGTAACTTCAACATCAACTATTACGCTTAATCGAGTAAGCTAGGGATATATAATTTTATAGGAGTGTTCATGCGAGGTACATTACCAAAAACTCCTAACATAATCGAATGCGGAATAATAAATCTTGGTGACTCTAATACGAGAGGGTCACATTGGACTTGTTTTTACAAAAACAAAATGGATAAGTTTTATTTTAATTCGTACGGTGATGCTAACCCTCCGAAAGAATTAGTTTCGTATCTCGGTGGAAGTCGTTTATTCTACAATGAAGACCAGATACAAAATTACCACGACAATCCCTATTTAAGGGCACTTGTGTCTGGTAGTTTTGTTCTTGTTGGCACATGAACGAATTCCGTTCAACTCTATATTACAAAAACTGAAAAAAGACAAATATTTTTGGGATAGTTGGTTTTAATAGAATTTTTACCCACCTCTGCTTTGCTTTTCAATTTTTTTTTTTTTTTTTTTTTTTAATACTTATAATAAGAGGGAAAACAGCGGAGAGAAAATCTTTGGTAAACGAAACAATGGGGAACGTATTTTCAAAATATATGAAGGATATTACTCGCTCCGAGTACAAACACTATTACCCGAACAGTACTCAAAATTTCAATTCACCAAACAAAAGGACAGAATTTAACATCGATTACGGAGATGGATTTTCCATGTCCAAGTACCAATATTTCATCTCTGGTACGTTGAAGAAGGCTGATGGCACTGATTATTCTGCCGATACAAAGGTGAAGTTGGTTGATAACTTTGTTCCATATTTGTTTTCTAGAATCGAGGTGAAAAAGCACAATTACTTGATTGATGAAGTTGAATACCCTGGTGTTACTAGCACAGTTAAGAGTACTGTTTCATACAGTAACTCAGAAATTAAAGCTCTTTCAAATAACGGTTCTACATCACTATGTAGTGCGGAGAAAAATACGTTCTACGTATGTGGGAATCTGTCACATTTAGGTCTAGGGTTTTTTGAAGATATTAAAATACCAATTTACAAAGGAGGATTCGTAATTTCCTTTATCAGAGATACAGATGCTAATGTTATTTACCGATGGAAAGTGAGGAAACAAGATGGTACTGTAACTGACCTACCCGCAGAAGGAAAAGTAATCATAAATGAGTTTTTGATACGAGTACCACTAATTGAATTTGATCCCCTATGCAAAATCAGGTTGGTGAAGGAATTAGCTGATCTAAAAAATATACCGTTCCATTTCAGGAATTGGCAGTGTATCCAAAAACCGAGTATCAACGGAAATACTTTTACATTTGATGTAACTAACATTTTTAGAAACATTCAAAATCCTACATTCGTGATGGTAGCTTTCCAATCTGAAACGGGTCCTCAGTTGCAGGATTCTTCGGTTTTCGGCTCTATGAACGTAAAAAATATACGGGTAAAGATAAACGAAAACGTTTATCCTGAAGAAATGGAGAACTTTAATATAACGGATGGTAACTACGCTCTTGCTTATGAAATGTATAAAGATTTTAAAAATGTTTATCAAAATAATAATGATATGCTTTACGATTGTGTCAACTTTATAAATAAAAAATGTGTTTACGTTATTGACACAAGTAAACATACGGATAACATTTCAAACTCAAAATCAAATATTATAATTACGGTGGATTTTTCAGCCAATCCTCCTGAAGGAACAAATGTTTACGTGGTATTAGTATCTCACATAAACTTGAATTACGATATTTTGAATAACGTTGTAAGACCAAATACGTAGATCTTACCTAAAAATAAAAAAATAAAAAAATTAAAATAAAAAAAAAAAAAAAAAAAATTAAAAACTTATAAATAGGTAAATAAATAAAAATTAATAAATAAAATAATCAATTTCAGGAATGGGAACTGTAGACTACTTAAGTTGGCCTCCGAACCGCCCCTTAATAGCCAACCCTTAAACCTCACTTTAAATAAAATACAATTTCCCGTTCCTGTTTTTTTTTTTTTTTTCCTCACTTTTTTAAAAAGTGACGCCTATAATAAGAGTGAAGTAAGCTCTATTATAGGGTTCTTCTATTCGGGGATCTTATAATGTCCCCATGGTAAAGTATTTATTTTATTTTCCTCAACAAACCGTTTGTCGTCGTTAGAATTAAGAGCTTTTTTGTTCATTGTTATAGAGTACAATGTATGTTTATAACTCCTGATCAAATTTTGCGTACGATACTGATCCTTCCCCTCAAAGAGGCATGATTTCAGATCATCCATGTTCATGGTTTGTTTAACAATATTTTTTTTAATCCCTTTACATTTTACGTGATTTGCAAGCCCATCCTCTTTTCTGACATATGAATAACTATATAATTTGGATCTCAGCCCACAGAATTCTACCAGGGGGGCACCATTAAGTTCATCCTTAAATTTTCCAATCACCTTTTTATTATTTTTACTATAACACGGGTGACTATCTTTCAGTTCGCTCGTATCGAATTCATCAATATTTTCTTTTATGATTTGATAAGGGTCAATCGAAGTTTCAATAAAGTAGCTATCTGTATCGATGTAACACAGATTGAGATTAGGATCGTATTCAAGGAGTTTGTTGTAGAAGAAATCATACATTAAATGTTTGGATAAATCCAAGACTGAAAATCCTAGGTATAAGGGTTGATTAAATTTTATCGTGTTACGAGTCATATGACAAGCGACAAAATCTTCATCAAAAATTGTGAATCTAGAAAACGTAGGTTTTTTCGCTAATTTTTTTGCTCTTTTTTCATCACAGAGTCTAATATCTTGACGCTTCCGTAAATTCATCATCGTCCGTCCAAATACAGAATTATTCATGAGCTTATAGAAATCTTTTTCAAAGTCGTTTGAACTAGCTGCGCGTTTGTTGGTATTGAAGTCTATGTATGTTTTCATAAAGGGTTTCTGATTGAATTTGATGACGCGATGAATAGCGGTAATTTCCAAACCTAAGCTAATGTACAATTTCAAATTTTCTATATGTACAACATATCGGTCTTTGTTATAGAGAGTAGTACATAGCTTTTGATTGTGGTGTTCTGGAGCTAATGGGAGATATTTATGATGATCGTGAAGTGATTTTGGATAATGCAAATCAACCTCAAAAATCATTCCCTCTGGGTCATTTTCGTCATATTTTTTTATTATATTTTTCCAAGATTCCATATCATGGTTAGTTGAGGGAACCCATTCAAATTTCTCGTATGGGAGTGAACGAGACAAGGCCCATCCATACAGGTTATTTGCGTCAAAATAACTAAGATAATTAATCGGTTTACTAGCATCGTAATCGTTGAGGTAAGGATTGTTGGCTTTAACGTGCCGTTTCGTGCATTGGGAAATACCACCTCTTATGCCACTTTCAATCATCAAATACATATCATAGTCTGTAATCAGATCCATTTTTATTTTTGTTAATTTTAACATAGCATCCCAAGCCAACGAAGGAGCTGTAATGTAATGAGCTGGGTCAAGTTGGTAATTGTTTAAGCAAACGTTTCGAAAATTCTCGAAAACATCCGCTAGAATCAATACATCTTGAATGTTATATAAATCCGAATAATACCCCAGAGTTTTAAATTTTAACTTATTCCATACGCATAGATAGTGATTGTATTCTTCGAGGCTTATTTTTTTATTGTTGAGGGAATCGTGAAAGTCATTTTGAGACAGCTTTTGGTTATGGTCTAGTTTCTCAATCGTATCCATGAATTCATAAGGGAATATTCCTTTTCCTCGCATCATGGTAAAAAGCTCATTTTCATCATTTTCCTTTCTAAGAAAATATTTCCCACTAGCAGATTTATTCCTGATGAAGCTATTGAGATGTGTGAATTCTTCCGGTTTCAAGTTTTGCGCTAATTTTTCAAGTGAACTCGCCATGAACCTAAATGTGTCTACAAAGCACAGCTTCAAATACCCCTTTTTCAACCTAATCATGTTTTTTGAGAAGGTTATATATTTTTCTTCCGAATTAGCTAATACAGAGGTTCTATTTTTCGTATCACCATATTTGAATAATTCTTTTATGAACAGATGAGAATCATACCCTGATAAGTTATGACACAGCACTGGGATGTTTGTAACTAATTGTCTCCCAAGATTACATTTCGAATGACTACAGCCTAAATAGCGAGAGGTAAGATGGCAATGGTCTCTGTGTTTATCTGATTCCGGTTCAATTGTTTTTTCACAAATGTGACATGTATTCGATAGCTGGAAAGCTCGTTCCTCTTCGTCGGTCAATCGCATCGGTAAAGGATTCTCATATTTTTTCGCGATATATTTCAAGATTCCATGAAGTTTTTCGATGAGCTTGCGAGGAATATTTTCAAGTTCCTCCTGATTTTTTGCTCGGTAACAACAAGGTTTGTACATTTTCCCATCCACCCTAGATACTAAATATGTTGTAAATCCATAAGGAATATGTTTTTTCGTTTTTATAGTATACGAATTGTCATCATAATTTTTTTCGTCAGCCAATTTTTGGTCAGACAGCAAACATTCAAAATCAATATAAATTACAAATGGATGTTCGAATTTATTGTGGAAGTTTTTAAATTCCAAAATGCTTCCTTCAGGAGGCATCATAGGTTTAAGAGGCTGATGGTGGCCACAATATTTTAAATGTTCTGCAAGTTTATCTTCCTTTATAAAAGATGATAAGCATCTCCGACAAAAGAATAATTTTTCTTTGTGTTTGGTGATTTGGGAACGAACCAAGTAAGATAAATTCTTTATATATACATAATGGTTATTTTTTTCATTTGTTAAGTATAACAGATCAATTTGTTTTTCAGCACAATAATGATTAGATATCAATAGGGGTCTAATTTCGTTCCCAGAGATCTCATAAACGTTGATAGCCATACTGGGATAACCAGCATATCCATTTTGGCTCTTTTTCTCAAATTTAGGGATGTCATTAAAAGTCATGGGGTATTCAAATCCTTTGAAAATCTCATCATTCACTCGGTGTACATAATGACTTACATTTTGAGGATTTTTCCTTTGGATGATATCTACAGCACAACATATTGAATAAATGAAACATAGATTATCTGAAGTATTTTTAACGTTTATGCATGCTTTTTTATTTTTGACCCACTCTGGTAACTCTATATAACTCGAACCGCTCAGAGGATTGAAATTGCTCAAACTCAGGATTAATCTCTTAGGTCGATATAACGACCAACCTGATCCAGAGGCGGGTTGGTTCTGTGTTTCCCTTTTTTGTAAATCATCAAATTTTTCGTCTAGGACATTATTCAAATCAATATTTGTTGTAATAACGTCCGATTTTGTATGAAAGTACATGTCTGTGAATTGGGTTTCCCCGTCGATTTTTTCACGCGAATATGTCACTTCCAGGCTTAACTGCAACTTGATTGAAGGATTCAAAATCCAATATTCCAACAATTTGTCTATCATCGCATTTTTTAATGACGCCAAGAATGTAGGTATGTCAATAGGACCTTTAAGATACGTCCATATAATCTTTTTGAACTGTGAGTTGATTGTCACTATCTCTTCTGTGGAGAACGACTCATTCAAATTTCCTTGATTTATTTTGGTGTTGTTAATGTGTTTTACAGTTTTAAGATGACGAGCCCAGTTCGATTTTGTTACTAGAATATTACATACAGAACAATGTTTTTTACCTTGTATATGAGGTGGGGAAGTTTTTGGAACCGTGGAGTTCTGAGATTCTAAATGTTTTCCAGTTTTAAGATGACGAGCCCAATTTGATTTTGCTATCATAATATTACAAGTAGAACAATGTTTTTTAGAACTTACATTCATTAAAGAGGCACCACTAGTGCGAGAACTAGAGGCTAAGTTTTCGGAGGGTGGTTCGACCCTATATTGACCGGTAATAGAGTCTTTAACTAGTTTGATTGTGATTCTCTCCCGATCTGTGGGGATTTCCTTTGGAGGAGAGTGAGGCGCCTTTTTAGAAATGAGTGAATTTTCACCTAACGATTTAACTATTCTATCAGGATCAGCGTGAATCTTCCTTACAGGGGGTGAGGGGAACAGAGAGGATTCAACGATGTTTTGAGGAGTATCACAAATAGGACTCAACATGAGGGGAACATGATAATATTGCTCTAAATTTTCCACAGACACAGCAGATGTTGAGGGGAACAGAGAGGATTCGTCGATATTTTGAGGAGTTTCACAAATAGGGCTCAACATGAGGGGAACATGATAATATTGCTCTAAAGTTTCCACACACACAGCAGATGTTGAGGCGCGTCTAGGAGGAGGCTCCATTTTGGCAGGTCGTGTTGGTTTCCTAGAAAGAAACTCTGTTAAACTATCTTTAATGTCAGGCAGTGTCATATATTTTTTAAAATCAATGCTTTTTTCTCTGCATTTTACCCACGTATCTCCACTGTTTTTTCTAGCAACAGAAATTGGAAAAGATTCATTTTTTGGATCATAAAATCCTTTGCTAAACTTATTTTCATTTTTGACGATATTATTTTTATGGGTTGTGGATTTTAAATGTCGAGCAAATTGACTTTTCGATCGATGAACTGAGCAAATATCGCAATATTTATAAGTCGCGTCCTGAAAAGGGCGTTTGTCGGAGGAAAGTTTGTCTCCAGAGAAAGGCATTTTAAATATTATTTTTTCCTTCTTAATCTCGATGATTGATCGTAAGAACAGCAGTTTGAACTCGTGATAGTACGCTCTTATTTATATAGTTCAAAATCGACGGTGTACGAAGATACTACAGCAGCTTGAAGTCGCAATAGGTAGCTCTCCTTTACCTAGCTCAAACTCGACGGTGTACGAAAATACTACAGCAGTTTGAAGTCGCAATAGGTAGCTCTCCTTTACCTAGCTCAAACTCGACGGTGTACGAAATTACTACAGCAGTCTAGCGATAGTACAACCTTCTTTATATAGCTTCGACGGTGTACTGAGGAAAATCATGTAACTGAGGTCTATTTATAACCTCGGTTGCTAAGGTGAAGTCATAAACAGCCAATCAGCGTCAAGCAATCATCCCAATTGTACTACATAGATCAGGTGAGGTCTAAACAACCAACCAGCGTCTAGCAATCATAGGTGACGTCATGAATAGCCAATCAACGTCCAATGTTTATATTGTGAGGGTGAAGGGGAGGGGATACGTTGCAAAATATTCATAATTCTAGCTTAAAAAAAACTATGTCTTACCTTTTGGTATATGCTTAACTCCATATCTGATGAACCATTTTACACTAAAACTGTTCACTGGAAACTGATCACTCCGTGTACGCCCAAATTCTAGTTTGCGAGACTGTGCACTTCTAAGTTTAGAATAAATTTGAAATAAAATGGATCTGGTAACATACTATGATATTATTGTGTAATTATGTTCTTGAAAATGGCTAAAAATGACACCAGGACACCTCGGTTAATAACACTTGGACGGCCACGGACGGGTTCTCAAGCGAGACTAAATCTTGTGAAGGACCGATCTTACCTCCGGGAACTATTTGCTGACGTTAGCGTCTGCAGCGGGAACGGATGTCGTGTTGCTACGCTGATAAAAATTATGACTCAACTCTCAACTTCACTGGTCCCCCTCCAGAACATTATTTTATTCCCGACCCGCATCTGGTATCCACGCAACATTTAAGAACTTTTTAAAACAATTTCACTTTTTTTTTCCAATTTCCCTTTAGCAGAATTTTTTTCCCCCCGGGATCTGCAACAACTTCACCTTTTTTAAATTTCACGTTGGTAGAATTTTGTTTCCAGCTCGAAACTATAAAAACCTACACACAGCTGAGCTGACATGACCAGTCATTGAGAGCTACGCACTTCACATTGACCCAGAACCGTCATGAGGCGGTTGTGTAGTACGTTTGGACAATGTAGTACATCTGTAGGTTCTATGTAGTACTTCGGGCTAGGTCCCCCAAAAAGTATACTACTGACAGACATTTTTTGACCCAATCTTTGTTTTTTCATTTTCGTTCTTAAAAAAAAAAAAAAAAACAACTAAGCCTTGGCAAGTGTTAGTAAGCTCCTATTTACCTTGCACGGTCACATATATTGAAACATAAACCAAATAATATTGAAGGGGGGTTAAAATTTTTTTTTTTTTTGTTAGGATTTTTGAAAATAATAAACCAAAAATTTAATTTTTGTAATAATTACAGCGAATTTTTAATGTATTGCAAAGGTTCCAAATATTCGATCAATATATCATAGGAAATAAATAATTAGTACCTACACAACTAAATATTATTTACTTGTACACCTAGATAATTGAACCCTGTAATGCCGAGGCGAGAGATTATTTTTAAGAGAATAATAACAGTTCAATACAGCAATTATCGCATTGTACCGTAAGGGAATAACCGACGTGAATTACAGTGAGTTACCTGGAATTACTGTTTCGCAGGTAATTATTAATTTTGAATAGAGATAATACGAGTACCCAATTAAATTTAACGCTGCTCGTTTCTTTAATGTGGAAATTTTACCTTTACCTAGTATCCAAAACTGCATATCGGTAATATAATTGGTTCCAATTAATTTTAGCAGGAAACTCCACGAATAATGTGAAGTAATCTCCTCGTATTATTTAATGTTTTGCCTTATCATTTTCCTCATTCGAACATAGTGAGGTTTGAGCTGCACTGAATAGATTAAGCTTAGGATCGGTTTCAACAACAATCCCTGACCATGGTTAAAGTAGATCAACGTTTTACGGAACCAGAGTTTTGAACGACGATTTAAAACAAACGAGTTTCACCAACGCCAATATAGAACTCTTGTAACAAGCTTAGTTTCCACAGTTTTCATCCTATCAGTATTTCCAGGGAATTTGCGGGCTAGTGGGTAGACGGTCTCCCGTCAGTTTCATTGCTGCCAAATTAATACTTCACTCTGCGCATGCTCAAACGTAAATTCCATTATGCTCCATTTTTTCACGCCCTAGTTGTCCGATCTCGCTCAAATTCGGATGATAGTTACAAGGTGAAGATTTGATCATCCCATATCAATTTCAACATGACTGTATCAACAATAGGCACTGCGCATGCGCCTATGTGAAATCCTTGTAACGACCTTAATTTCCACTGTTTTCATCCGATTTCGATGAAATTGTCAGAGAATGCGCGGGTTAGGTTTTAGATGGTCCCCTATCAGTTTCATTGTTGCCAAATCAATACTTCATTCTGCGCATGCGCAAACGTAAATTCCATTATGATAGTTGGAAGATGACTTGATTACTTCATATCAATTTCAACACGATTGTATCATTAATAGCTACTGTGCAATACTTGTAAATTGGCTACTGCGCCAATGTGAAATACTTGTAATGACCTTAATTTGTACAGTTTTCATCCAATTTTGATGTAATTGCCAGCGAATGCGAGGTTTATGTTGTCGATGGTCCCGTACCTATTTCATTGTTTTCAACTCATCAGTTCATTCTGCGCTTGCACAAACGTAAATTACATTGAGTATCATTTTTTTGTTTCTTAATTAACCAATTATGACATTTCAAGCTACTTCTTGGTTTACTCTTTTCCGCTGTGGAATTTTTCAAGATCATTTAAACCTTTTCAATGATCAATACATTCATGATAGGTATTTTATCATCTATCGGCCCGATTTCGTTCAAACTCGGGGAGCAGATGGGCATATGTTCCATAAAAATTTTCTATGAACTACATTACAATTGGTGGAGTAATAACTATAGCGCATACGCAATAATAAAATTGATCGATATAGACAAAACTCCGAGACTGATTTTTATGAAATTTTCAAAGATTGCCCGGTTTAACTCCCACAAGTTCCCCTATGAATTTCATTGCCGTTGGTGTAATAGATTACTTACCAATATATCTTCTTTGAAACTTCGCCAAAGTCACACTCCTCGTCACCTGGTCTGAGGGAGTGAAATTCATTGAAATCGGATCACAATGCTACTCAAGCGCTGAATTGATACTCGTTCATTTTCAAAGCAGATTTTGTAACGTTAAGTTGGCTAAAAGTATCAACATCCACATACATACCAAAATCGGATATTATTCCACGGTATTTATCCCTACATTTATCCCCAAACATAAATATTCTGGTATTTCAAGTCACTAGATGAAACCAGTGACTTACCAGTTTGGGCTTCTGCATAAACTCACTGATACGAGCTCAGAAGTCCAAGCTGCAAACGAGAAGAGGTGTGAAGTTACAAACGCATGCTTTCTTTTGCGAAACGTTTCCCATTCGGCGTACGTTTTATCTCTGATTCCCGCATTTTATTTTCTCTATAGGACTTTTACTGTTTGAACAATACACGTTTGCTAATCGTGCCATGAAATAACATATTTTATTACATATTCAAAATGAAAAACCAAAACATTCCATTCTATGCGCATGTGTAAACGTTAATTCCATATAAAGTCAAGTAGTTTGTTCTTTCACTAATTCTGTACGTCAATGTTACAATAGGGGAGGAAGGTACAATGCCCACCCAACTTGGCAGACTTTTTTTTCTCAATGCACAACAATTTGTTACAGTAGTTTACATAGGGGTAAAACGTCAATGTCGTTGCAAAACCTCAGTCGTTATGTTTGTCTCTGTTCATTACAATATCGTCATCCCTCTGACTAAAAACATTCTTGAATGGAGGTCATACGAAGCGGCCTCATAGCATGTGCCTAATTTCTCTCCGGCAGCGATTTGAGAACGGCTGATGCCTGCCTGCTAACGAAGATCTCGTTCGTCTCGTCGGCTGGCGACACCTTCGTTTGTACACATCCCCAATCCCTCCTGCCATAAAAGCTGGTCGTTAGCTCCTTTCAGCAGTAGTCGAGCAAACAACGGCGCTGCCCGACGGTTTTTATTATTTTGATGAAACGCACCTACGTGCCGATCACCGCACCGCGAAGGATCACATCAAACGTTTTACCTTCGTTATGAGACGATCCGGATTCGCCCCTTTTCCCCTCTTCTCATCCTGAAGGGTCAGCACCAAAAGACTCATTCGTGCCGATTCTATGGAGTTACGACCGGAGTGAGACGTCCACGAAGGAAAAAACCGTCTGTCATCAGCGTCAAACGCACGGAGAGACCATCATCTGCGTTTTTCACATTAAAGTCTTGTGTTGAACAGAGCTCGAATGGGAGACGCGAACAAAGTCTCGAAAAGAGATGAACTTTTATGGAGGACGACTGGAGAGATTAATCGTGTTGAGTGGTCCTTCAAAAGCTATAATCTGATTCAAATACAAAGAGACAGCAAAAAGTATAAACAGAGAAAGACAGCATAAACTATCGTATTATATTACGCCAAATTGTTTTTAAAATTTAGGACTTTGGGTAAGAAAGAATTGTTAAATGACAATTTTATCGCAAAAAACTCGTTCTAAAAAATTTCTGTAATTCAAAAAAGATTTTTTTTAAATCCATTTGATCCAGAATAACAATTTAGATATCTTCTCATTTCAATAAATGAATCTATGTAGGGGAAAATGAATCCATCTATCTAGGGGAAGATGTCGTGACAAAATTGTTTTTTGATTTTTCCTGCTATTTGGTTTTGCCCAAACTGGATTTTGAGATATTTTGTACTGTAGTAAAAAATCTTGGCAATCTTGGCCGTATTTTTAATTTAGATCCAAAAAGTGAAAACTGAGGTGTGAGGCAAAAATCTTTGCACTGTGTCCCTGTCTGGTACATCTTACCGACGTGCTGGGTGAAACGGGGTAATGTTCCCAGGGACTTTTTCCAGGTAGAAAAAAGGTTAAACCTTTAAATTTATTGTTAAATTTCAATCATACACATATTGAAGAAAATTGCCCAACTTATTTGTTTAATTCACACTAAGAAATTAAGGAATGCTGAATAAACACAAACAACTAGTGAGCAGATGGACTACTGAAAGTAGACTTTCCTATGTAATGCAAGTGAACTGTATCAAGTATGTTGTGTACCTACCTTTCAGTAACCAATGAGTTAGGCGGTATACCAATTAAAATATGCATGACAAAAAATAGATATATATACATATAACAAAACTGAAAAGTTCATGACATGGATGCTGGAGTTCATGAAATGTCTTAAACTTAACCAAAATTACAAGGTACAGGAAAAATACATCAACAATTAACACGAATTTCAATAAAGAAGGTCACAGGACATGAGGAAGCAAAACCGAATTAATTATAAAATTAGGGACAAAACCTGCTTCTTGAAGTTACAGACCGGAGGTGAACAGATCTAAATCTTGTAGAATTAGTCGGCTACATATATTCATTGTGTATTGGTTATTTAGTCAAGATTCTGCCAAGGGGTAGGAACACAACTACAACACATCTTTAAACCCACTTTATTATTTGCAACCTTTCACGTCAAAACTTGGTCCATCTTCAGGCAAAACCTTGATGGAATAAAAAGTTTATTGTAAGTAAATATCGTTCGAGAATCAGAACATTGTCACATCTCAATACCCAAAATTAAAAAGAAATAACTAATATACATGTAACTAATGAGAAAAAAGGTAAAAATTTACATAGATCTAACAAGACATTAAAAAACAATCATGTTTTTTCTTTTTGGCTGTTTTTGTCCAGACTATTGGAATTTTGAGTAGAAAATTCGTAGTTCGGGTTCGGCTAAAGCGTCGAATCGAATTCCTCAATAAATAAATGGAATATTCCGACACACTAAAGCTTTCCATAATAAAATTAATAAGTTTTGTAGAGGACAATGTATCTTTGATAGTTAACCATACCAGATTCATAGACTTCGCCCTTTGGTGATGATTACGAATGACATTACGTCAGATTTGCAGTCTTGGCTGGCAGAATCGAGTACTATTTGAGTTCGAAACGCATCACAAGCGCTAATGGTTGGAATTTCGAATCATTCAACTCTTCTTTGTGGGGTAGCATACCTTTCCTGAGTTCGCTTATAGCCCGGTATCCGCGGAGGGTCAATTTTTTCCGTCATTTTGCGTTCCATCATTTGCTCTTCTAATTGCCACCGCTCCTTTCAAAACAAAGGGCGCCGCTCATTGTGTGGTCCTCCCAGAAATTGATCGATGGGCCGCAAATTTGATTCCGGACCAGATTTCCTTGTTTTTTCCCCCTACTCTCTCCTTTTCAATGCCATTTTTTCATTTCAGTTTTGGTGTTTCTTTGAAAACTTCGGAGAGCTCAATAGAAATGCCTTCTCGGAAGCAGTTTCTGATGATTTCGAAGGAACTTGTTCACCGAAACCATATTCGAAAATCATAAGTCGACCGATTTGTGGCCTAAGGTCAATGTAATATTATGATTGATCACTTATTGATGATTGAATCAAGGAAGTGATTATGAGCATCACAAGAGACGATGCGAAAGTGGTTTATTGGAATATTGGAAGGGTAATGATACAAATTGATTGAGCTTGGGGGCCACCCTGAAGGAGCTTGGACAGATATTTCCGAACAATCAACTTTTACTCCGGTTTCTCCATAAACGAGAGATCTAAAATAGCACTCACAACCCACAGCGAACGGGCGTTCGGGAACATTTTAACCCCTGTCTACCAAACTAAACGGCTTCACAAACATTTGAACTAAATTTAATCTGCATAATTTTAATTACGACGCCGAATAACAAATGGGCGACTCGAGCGAGATGGGCTCCATTAACAAATAAATTCCTCGGGGTTGTGTGGAGGGTGGCGGTAGGGGACTGCAGTTGGTCCCTATTGAAGCGACTATTGTGTGTATAAAAGCGTTATTGTTTGGGGAGGTGACAGAAGCAATATGCGATGCTCTGGGCGATGAAGGGAGGCCGTTTCATAAAACGAGATTTGAATTCGTCACGGCCGCTAATGGACTGACAAGTGTTGAGAAGGGAAATGGAACGCTGTAGCGAGGGGGTGGGGGGTGAGAGCTGGGAAGTTATGCGATGCGGGGCGGTTTGTTTTACCTCTTCGAGATAATAATTTGTAGCTTCATTTTATCAAACGTCACTGGTTTTAAAGGATGGTTGGTGAAATCCTAGGAAAATGGCGAACAATTTTCCTGCCATGAAAACTAAGGGAGTTGAACTTTGCTTATAACTAATTGGTTGTACGTGAAAATCAATAGAAAAGCTCGAAATTGATGAGAGACGTTGAAAAAATCACAGCATCTTCAGTAATCCTGGGCAGTATTAACAGTTAAAATCCGTGAGAATGACCCATATAAATTTCTCCCTTGAGGGAAAAACAATAAATAGATCATGGATATGTCAAAGTTGTATACATTACTTTATACTCTGTTGGGATGTGGGGAAAGTAAAAATGGAACATTGCTTTCCACTCCGTTAGGATGTTGGGAAACTAAAAGTGGACATTACTTTCCACTCTGTTGGGATGTTGGGAACGTAAAAATGGACATTACTTTCCACTCTGTTGGGATGTTGGGAAAGTAAAAATGCACATTACTTTCCACTCTGTTGGGATTTTGGGGAACGTAAAAACTCCCGCGCTACTTCCATTCCATGCTAAAAAAGAAGTCGGTTGTTGAGGAAGGCGTAATTAGGTACTTCATTGCGGTAGTACCTACCTCATTGATTTCTACCTAGCCTTCAAGTGCCGGAGCGTTGCAATTTGTGTGGAGAGAAAAAAGTGTCGCGAAAAATTCCTTGACCCCCAGCCAAAAGACATATCCTTGTCAAAAACATGTATGATTGTCGTTTGCGTAACGGGTTCTTGATTGGGACGTTCAACTTCTTCTGCCAATAAGCGATGTTAACTTCATTAAAACAAAACTTCGATTTTTCCTCCGTGATATCTCAATTTCATGTACTTGCAATGAAGACTAATAAGAAGTATGAGTAGTTGAAATATTAATATTGTGCTAAGTGATCTGATATTTTTATATTTACGTGCCCATATCATTTATCCTTCAATGTATCCGGTATTGCTTTTTTTCGTAATTCCTTCTACGCCAGTACACTCTAGTAGATGTATGATGAAGACAGATCAGCTGGTTCTGTGTGTCACACTCTAGTGGATGTTTGGTGATACCAATGGTCCAATACCACGCAAGCCTAGACCACTTCGCCCACTGCTGATCGTGTGGACGCAAAATGAACTTGAAAAAACTGCCGATGTCCGGTCCGTGGGGAGCCGTGCGGGCAATCGCCTCCGTCGCGGTTTTTCTCGGAAGATCTAAGGAGACGACACTAGGCCACAGTCCCGTCCCGCACTTATTCGAACATACACATCCACTCAGCGGGCGATCACTCACTTAGATACTTCACTCATGACTTCTCAGTGTGTTTCATGTTGAGAACATTTTCCCTTTCATACGAATCTATTTCACGCAAGTTTTTTCTCTGTTGTAGACGTCAATAGTATTTACATCCTATACTAGTTTTGTGTTTTCATTTATTCGTTGGTAGGTATCGTGTATGATTTAGGTAGGTATGTCGTAATTATCTTTGGTTCATTCTCTGTCCCGTCACGTAGGCCAATAATTTTAAACTTCGGGTTTATTAGAGAGTTCCTAAACGATAAGTCCAATGGGATAAGGTGCTTTGGGATTTTATCATCTGGGGCGAGCCACAGCGGATGGTAACCTGACAAAATCAAGAGGGTTGAATTAGCATTTCATCTTAGAGTGACGCTACTTATCTTCAAGTAACGTTGAACCACCAAGGGGATTTTCCCGCCTATCCCGTGTGTTCGGTTTCCAGCATTTCTAAGTTTCCTAGTTCTTTCCTTACTCACGAAAAGGGTTGGCAATGGCAGATTTTGAAAATTAATGAACAAGAAAATTAATATAATTTTATGAATCATGAATACCAACAAGAAATGAATATCACTGTTATCGATGAGTAAGGTTACTTTGCGATAGGGAGGAAGAGATGAGATAGGTTGCTTTGGGATAAAGCGTCTTATGTTTAGGTGAAATAAATTTGTCTTATTGGAGATGAGGCGCCTCATCTGCCCGCACATGCGCAGTAGTGTTTTCTTCTCATGATAAGGTGCCTCATCTCTATCTCCCTATCGCTTTAGGAACTCTCTATTTATGCACTTACATTATTATATGCGCTTCTACTGTAATAAACAATTAGGCTCAAATAAACACGTTAAGTGTATTTCCGAATGTAAACATTGTATATTTATATCAACTAACCTTCTGCACAGATAACCTTCGATGCGTTTTTCGCGATTGTTTTGTTTTCAGGTGACACAAGCGTTCCCGCTCCCGCTGTTCTCCTGTCAGTTGGTTTTAGTCTCCTGTGGTTTTTATTCACCTGATTTGTTTAACCTGTATTTATTTGCCTTCGGTTTTTATACCTGTTTGTGGATATACTCATACTGAAATATATGTTAAGGTAAGTGAAACACTTCCAAAAAATTAAACGAAAAAAAGCACGAGAAATAGAGAGAAGTGTGAGCGCGAGGATTTAAAAATGGCGATGTAGAAAGCAGCAAAAAGGGATGTAGCGTTACAACTAGATCCGTGAAAGACTTGACGTGACTTTAAGGTGCGGTGCATTTTGTTCAGCTGTGGTTAGCTTGTCAATTGCTGGCCCTAACCGTCCTCGTTACCGCACGCCGTATTGAGACCGACGGATCTACTAGGAACTCTCTATTGATAATAATAAATGAAAAGATATATCAGAAAACTCCAGCTTTGGGGTGATGATCCCCCCACGGTGTCATTACCGAGCTAATGTTTTATTAGTTGCAATATGTACTTTTGTTCCTATGCAGAGACAGTCTTCAGCTTTCAAAAAACTACCATAAGCGGTAGGCGTGACTGGGAGCGTGTCGAATCCTCACAATTGCCAATAAAACCGTGAAGGATGGAACGGACAGCTGCTTAGGCCCTCTACGAACGGGGTGGAGACATCAAAATCATAGCTGAAGCCCAAGCCCGATTAAAAAGAAGTGAATAGAAAATAGCTGTGAACGAGGGGGCAAGTGTTGTATGGGTTTTTATTTTTAGTTGACGGGCTTTCGCGTTGCGGGTGGCGTGAAATGTTGGAGAAAAGGGGAGTTAGGACTCTGAACCACCTGTGCCCCCGGGGGACGTGGCAGGAGACCTCCTGCTGATGCAGGCGATTGAGTGATTTCGGTAGATGAACCATCGGGGGGGGGGGGGGGGAGAATTGGGAAAGGAAATATCTGTATTCAACAAACAGAAGACGATGAATGTACGTAACTTTACGTTAAAATGATGTTATTATTTTTATCATCCTGCTATTTGTGACAGTTCCCGCGAGATCCAAGAGAATGCGCTGCGTGTCCGTCGCTTCGGCGCCAGGCATCCATACTCACGTTATTGAATTGCTATGGTTGGCAATAGATGAGGATCCGGGAACCGGAAAATTATCTTCTCCGAACATGGCACATATGCTATTAGTACGAGTTGTATCTATTATGGTACTGTCACACTCCTCTCTCTCTATGAGTGCGGACTTAGGCCCCATTGCACCTCTGGGGGCTCTAAGTTCATTACATATTCCAATTTAATGAAGACAATGGATAATTCTCAACACACACAGCCAACTCATTCTACCTACAAACACCTTACTGTCTGGTTGAAATACCCACTCTTTAGGAGCTTTACTGAAACGGGTGGACAAGGTTCCTCAATCTGCCTCCAAGCATGAGAACAAAAATAACCACACACAAATCCGTTTCAGACCATTCTAAGACCGAATCCGTGAAAAAAAACGATAGGTGTTTTTTTGTGAGTGGGTGTGTATGTTTGTGTGTGTTTGACAAATTTGTCAATGCTGCCTAGGCCCAAATTCTCAACCGATTTCCGAGATTCCTTGTTTTTTCGATTCCAATTTTAGTACAAAAAAACAACAATTCATACAAAAAACTTCGGTAATTTCGGATTTCATGATAGAAGAAGGTGAATAGAAGGGGTGATGGGGGGGGGGGGGGGGGGCTTTTAAAACAAATTTTGTCGACGCCACTCAGGCTACAATTCTCAACCGATTTTCGTGATTCATATTTTGTTCGATTCCAATTTTAGTCAAGTTATGCAACAAACCTTGGAAATTTCAAATTTAGTGTCGCGGTGGTTGTTGGAGAGGGGTAAGTACCGATTCTTTCAAGCGCTGCCAATGCTACTAATCTCGACCGATATTCGGGATTCTTATTTACTTCCATCAAGAATTTGATTTATTATTGGAACATGTGTCAGGAGATTCAAATTTCATCACGTAAGGGGGTGAATGGCGGGGGTAATACAGATAAATCATGGTGTTTCAATTATTTTAATCCGATTTTCGTGATTATTTTTTTGTTGAATTATAAATTAGATCTATTTTCGGAAAATATGTCAGGAGTTCTGAATTTCATGATGAAAGAGGGTGAATGGAGGGGTAATACTGATGAATCATGATGTCAGTTATTTTGGTCCAACTGTCGTGATTCTTTTCGTGTTCAATTATGAAATAGATCTAATTTCGGAAAATATGTCAGGAGTTCTGAATTTCATGATGGAAGGGGGAGATTGTGACAAAATAAAACTAAACTTCAACAGTGGGGATGAACCCAAGGATATAATATTCAAACATGAACTCTCAAATCTTGTTTGTAGCGAACTTTATTCCTCTACAAATGAAAGGAAATTGAATTTGCTTGGTTACAACAAAATATATATACAGGAAAATCGGAAATACTCAGGGATGGGAACGTCACAGGTATAATAAATGCAGTAATACGGTAAAGATACAAAGATATAATATACGGTAATATTCGGGAAGTTATCACAAAATCCCTAGTTCGTAGTAAAGTGTAACACTGACACCTACTTAAATTCCTACGGTTACTTAAATTCCGACAGTCGTGGAAATACTCCACAATATATTCTATTTTATACGTTACACTAGGCTGTAGGTAAGACTGTAGGTGAGGAAGGATAGGACGGACAGCAGGCTTCCAAATCCAAGAGATAACCAGTATGTAGGTAGGTATCTAAAACTGATAAAATAAACGAAATATGCTTATTCTTTGTGCGTTCTCACATAATTATTTTGACGTCTGATCAAGTCAAAATTGCGAGACATACCGGTACGGTAGTTGATTCGCCTCACGTAGAATTTTCAATGTAGAGTAGACTACCGTGGGCGGTGATGCGTTGAATTTTCCCCGAAGAATGTTTTCCACCAGGCAAAAGTATGGGTCCTTGATGACTTCGACGGATCTGCTACAGAATAAACGAAATGGTTGAATTCTTGAAGGAAATAAACGTGAGGAGAACAGCCGAGGATATGATGGACAATGCTTACCCAAGAGGCGAAGTTGTTTCAACAGAATCCGAGGTTCTCTGAAGTCGGAAAATCGTGGAGACAGCGGCAAGAGAGACTTGCTTTTACGGAAACTGAACTGGTTATTAAAACCCTTCAAATATACGGGAGGATTTTATATAAAAAAGGTAAAATTCGGGAGACGATACGGCAAGCAGAGCGCAGAACGAGAAAGACAAAGGAAAACGAGCAGTTGTGTCGGGAGTCCTGAAGGCGGCAGCAGCTCTGAGGCAAAAAAGTAGTCCCCATGTGTTGGGAAAATAAAATTCTTCATTTACCAACTAAATATAATTTCCATTCATTTAAACAATAACAAAAAAAAAAAAACAAAACGGTATCAGGTTGCGAAGAAGTAATTGCATTACAGCAGTCTTCAGAATAATTATCGGTGGAGCTGTCGCTTGCGGAGTCCGACTATGGGAGGCAGTTGATAGAGGCCAACCTCACACTGTGCAAATTCAAACATGGCGGGAGATTTAAAATATTCACGGTACAGAATCCCGACCAGCGGTTGAGGTGCCGATGAAGGGTTTTAATTTTGCTGGGTGCCAGAGACCAGCATCTTTGCCATGAGAATCCTGGAGTTTGCAGGTACCTCCAGGGCTTACTGAAATAACTGTGAAGGGACCCTCATATTTGTGGCAGAATTTGGCTGCCGACCGGACTTCAGCTGAAGAAAGGTTGTGGGTCGAACGCAAAACTTTGTCACCAACACGAAATTTATCTGGTCTTCGGCGTAAGTTGTATCGACGACATTGATCAGTACTTGACTTCAGGAGATTATTTTCCACAAGGTGATAGATTTCCTCCAGTTTCTTCATACGCAGAGCCCATTCATCTGGGTTGAAGTCCTCAGATCGAGTTTCGGTGTTGTGAGTGCTGGAACGGAACAGATGTACCTAAAGGTTTCAGCTCACGGCCATAATTTCAAAATGCAGGGGAATATTTTGTGGAGCCGTGCACAACGCTATTCAGAGCGAACTGGATTTCGCCTATATATAAATGCGAAAAGCAAGTGGGAATTTTCATTTTGAAGGAAAAACATTTGGACATTGAAAATGTCTTAGTCAACGGGTCAAACGGAAATTTTGTTACGGAAATTTTGTTACGCAAATAAAAAAACTTCACGCAATGATAACAACACCTAACTTATTTATAGGTTGCTTAGTAATTTCATTGCTAGTAGTATACACAATGATAACAACACCTAACTTGTTTATAGGTTGCGTGAACCTATAAACAAGTTAGGTGTTGTTATGATTGTGTATACTACTAGCAATGAAATTACTGAGCAACCTATAAATAAGTTAGGTGTTGTTATCATTGTGTATACTAGCATTGAAATTATACTGAGACATTTTCAATGTTTTCGGCTTCAATCAAGAACCCAACCCTACCTAATACCTTCGGCGGTGAGGAAGAAAAAACTTAAATATTACATAAGTATCTCACATTTACCTATCTTTTGGTTAACCGGTCAATGAGATTGGTTTCTCGGTAAAGGGACACCAAAAACCATTGTTTAAAAAGGTCTAGTTCATGGGAAACAGGAGGTAGGCAATCACAATCTTCCGATCAGTGGTCAACGTAACAGAAGCTCCTGTCCGAGAATATTACTGCTGGGAACTCCTGAGATGAACAGAGCGAGTCGGATGGGACAACCTGTGTAGAGTTACCTCGCAGAGTCAGCGGGGATGTTAGTTAGATGCGGCAGGCCGGCTTAAATCAACGCTTCGGCCGGCGGGAGAGGGGAGGCGACCGCGGCGAAATGGACGAGATACGACGGCCTGAACACCTGGTCAAGAGCGAGAGCGGGAGTTGGGGATCAGACGGGATCACATTCAGCTTCGCGAGTCACGACAGATAAGGCTCGACACTTGCCGCGGATATCACCGCTTCCCGACACCTGCTTCTCAAGATGGACACGGAGTCATCCAATAGAATCATGAAAAGAAAATCACCACGAGGATTACTGTCATAGAAGATTGATTGTATCTGAATTTTGCCGATCAAGGTATTGGGTAACTAGAAACGTGGCCCTGGCAACCTTTTCACCGTAGGAAGTTGGCATAAAAGTCTTGGAAGAACAATGTGCAGATTAAGGGTTGACTACAAAATTTGCGAACAATATTTGTACCGGATCCAACGACTAGAGTCACCTCAATACCGAGCTTGTGGGCATCCTTGAACACTTAACCCTCCTAGGTCACACCGTTTTTTTTGTGACACGGTAGACACTCTGGGGTCGAAATTGACCCCAAATGTATTTTAATTTATATATTATACTCAATAAATAGTTTCCCAATAACTAACTATTTATAAAAATCAAAAATTAACCTACCTACGAATAGAAACAAGAAATAAAATACATTAAGTTAGAATTTACTATTTTATTCGTGGTTTCTTGAAACCATTCTTAGTGAAATTTTCAAAAATCAACATTTTGGGCATATGACCATTAAAAATTTGGTTCTGAAAATGCACAATAATGAAAAGCAAATTATCAAAGCTGACTATCTGCCGAATAGTCAGAAAAAACTGTAGCGTTGTAAGTTAAATAGTAATGTTTTCACGATACCTTGAACTTACCCCATTTTTCACATCTCTTCTTTTTTTCTAACCTAAACTGATACACTGTTTTTATTCCGCATTAAATTTTTTATCATCTCATTTTTTAATTTTTTATGACGAAATAATTAAAGGTAATTACAGGATTATATTTAAGCAATAGACACACATAAAAAAACGAAATATGAATGTATTTTTAAAAGTTGTTTTTAAAAACACAACGGAATTATTAGGTAGATAGTATTATTATTTGTTATAAGTAATTGCATTTTTCACACGTCGTTTCGGTATGACTGTGCACTTCACACATGAGACCCACTCGTCTTTTTATCGTTAGATCTTGGGCAAATGTAGCATCACCCACGTACAGCTTGTTCAGCAGGTCTCTTCAGGGTATCCAAGCATTCCTACAACAGAGAGTTACAAGAAAAATATATTTATGGATTTACTTATCTATAGATGCATAAAATGCAAAACCCAACCCATTTTTTGAACCAAAATGAACCCTGACCTATGATAGCCCATCAACTAGACACATTTACCCAGTTGAGAATCTTCACCTGAGTCACCTAGTAGGAGTGGTCTAGAAAAAGAAAAAAAGAAATACCTACTGACTACCAGATTATAAAAATACTTATTTTCAATGAGAAAAACAAGTGAATTATGATATTATCTGACTTACCTTGTGAGGAAATCCAAAATACACACTGGGGTCAATGGCTACCCCAACAGAACAAAATTAGGAACGCAGAAGACACACTGGGGTCAAAAGTGTCCCACAAGAGATTCACAACCCTCTAGCTAGAGTTCACAACGTATAATGCCAGATGTTATCACTTCCTCGCCTAGCCAATGCTACCAAAGAAATAAATATCTCTTATAAAATATCTCTTTTGGCTAAAAAAAATTGTAAAGCCCAAAAATCATACAAAATATATTCGGTGGGTTCAATTTTGACCCCAGAGTGACCTCGGGTTAATAATGGAATGTGCGATGCAAGACGGGAATAGAGCAAACTTTTTTAGTGCAGTGTCAAAAAGAACCTCAATAAATTATTTCAAATTACAACTTTATCCTAGCATCAACAAATTTATCAACTTACAGAGAATTGTACCATTTTTTAAGAAATTCTAACAAAAATATAATGAAACTACATAGATATATTAACCACGTGGCTGTGAACATAATTTTAATACCAAAATGAACATGACGGGCTCTTTCCTGATCAGCTGAGTGACCTTAATGCTTTCCTGTATCTCTTAGAAAGGTGAAATTTGATAGGGTGATTCTCTAGGACATAAAAAAAGTCTGCTAAGTTGGGTGTAGCACATAGCTTTCTCGTTTACATTTCATGAATGTATAGATCATTAGAACAGAAACCATAAAGAAGAAAACATGATAAGAGCTATTGAAGTAAAGTAAGTAAGGGAAAGTCAGTAGACATCAGTACGATATTGCTTCATTAGATAATAGATTCATTGGATAATAGATTTTTTAAATTTATTAATTTTTTCGATAATTTTGATATTTAGAGGCAGTTCCATGAATAACTGGGTAAGGAATTGGTACCCTAAAGCCAGAATGAAGTCGAGTTGCACCATGTGATCGAGAAATAAAAGGTAAATCAAATTTGAAATAATGTTGCAACAACTTGATAAATAAGTAAATCGGGGTGGAAGAATATCAAGTTTTAAAAATAAAGGTTCACTTGGGCTTTGGTATCCAGTTTTGAAAATGAGTCGCAATAACGAGAAAAAAATTTTATCAAGAAAAAATGAAAAAAATTTATTGAGAAAAGAAAAAATGAATGAGACGACAGAAAACAATGAGAAAAGAAAAAATGAATGAGTTCTTCTGATTGAATAGCATACCTGAAGTATACCTATGTGATGGCCTAGCGTGAAACTTCATAAATGGTCAATTAAGAAACAACAAAAAAGTATACTCAATATAATTTACGTTCGCGATGAGTAGAACAACGAAATAGGTGTACGGGACCATCTACAACCTAACCCGAGCACTCACTGACAAGTTGACCAAAATCGGACGGAAACTGAAAGTTAGGGTCGTTACAAGGATTTCATATCTGCGCATGCGCAGTATCTATTAACGATACAATATTTTGAAATGATATAGGGTAATGAAATCGTCTTCTCCCAATTATCATCCTAATTTGTGACAATTTCATCAAAATCGGATGAAAACTGTGGAAATAAATTTCCATTTATTGAACGAATGATTAGGAAACATGTTTTCTTTTAGTTTTAATTTAGCATGAAGCTTTAGCTTTTTAGATTTTGGTTTAGCATGTTTTCAGTTATGAGTTTATCAATTCATTTTCTTAATAAGTTTTCGTTATTAATATTAAGTATTCCAGTAATTTTTTCGTATTTTTTATTAATTTGTTGCATTCCTCGATAAATTGTCATTTGAGCATACTTATTAATAACATCAGGCAGCTTGAGTCTGTATTGTTTATTATTTCTTTTCCTAACGTCTATAAAGAAAGTGCTTTTTTCTTTTTTGATAAATTTGATCGTATTTTCAACGTACAGATGATGAATAGCTGATCTGTTGGGTATCGCTTAGGTTAACACATAACTTTTAGTGTAATTTTTTGGATTTTAAATATCTTTTCAATTAGATATTTGAATTCTCCGCCCCAAATCACAATCGAATATTGCATTACGGATTGAAATAATGATTGGTAAATGTTTCGTAATTAGTCTCTAGATAGGAATTTAATACTAAAGAGGACGTATGCACATTTCCTAAGTTTTTGACATAATTCATTTAGGTACATGAAGGTCCCACCTAATGAATACTCTCCATATCCATGCTGGACTACTCCAGAGCGTTCGTGCTGCGACCCTGCTGATTGCAGCCCTCTCCCTGCTCCCTGCAAATTAGTTGACTGTCGTGTTGTGCAGAATGGCGTCGAAGAGTAACGGCATCGAAAACAAGTGAAATACAAACATTTATGACGATATATTTCGGCGTATAAAATTAGTAATTATATAATATGGTATTGCATATCCGTGTCCAAAAACAACAGCGCTCAACCACATAAAAAATTTGCCCCTGTTTTGGACGCCGTTACTCTTCGATGCCGCAAAACCGCGGCGAAAAATATAAGCCACGAAATTTCCGAGTGGGTAACGGCGTCGGTAAACAGCCGCGTCGAAATGGATACTATAAAACATTCTTTCTCCGTCGGGCGCAAGCGTTGGTGTAATTTTTAGACAATTTTTGCAGTTTCCTACGTTATCTTTGTACTTTCAGCGAACCTTAGAGGATATTTACGTAAAGGGGGAAGTACTGGGTATCAAATTTATCGACAAAGTGGTGGTCAAATGAATTTAATCAAAATATATGGCGATGAAAGACGAATGTTTGTCACGTACGATTTTTTTTACACATCTGAAATGAAGCCTTCCTCAATCCCTCTTGTCAATCTCGTGTGAAGCGTAGATGTATTGCAGTTTGCCTTCCCAAAGCATCCCTCTGTCTAGTTCTGTATAGTATCCATTGTAGCAGTTCGCGTGACGGTTACCTACCTGGATGTGAGAGGAATGTGGGATGCATCGGTGATAGAAATTGACATTATGACTCAGCTCAACTCAGTAAAGTGGACTCAAATCTTGCCTATCGTGCTCCTTGGACTACGCACCACTATTAGGGATGACATTAACTCCAGCTGTGCTGAGGTAGTTTATGGCCAACCTCTTTGCCTTCCTGGAGAATTCCTGATTCCTTCGAACAAGCCCATGACTGAAGATCTCATCCACAACTTCACCGGAGTCATTTCAAAAGTTCGACCAGCTCCATTTCGTGCCAGTACCAAACCTGCTTCAGGCATAAGGACCTAAACACATCCACTCACGTTTTCCTGCGGCGTTAACATGTGACATCATCCATCACCCCACCATATTCAGGGCCTCATAATGTACTCGAGCGAAAAGAGAAAACTTTTTTTCGAATTCAGCTTCCAAATCGCCAAGTCGTTGTGTCGGCTGATCGCCTGAAGCCTGCCTTCTTACTAGAGGATCCCTGCTCTTCTACAACATTTTTAGATAATGACGCCATGATCAAACCAGAAAAAAGTTCACCAGCAGATGAACCCACCAGAACACGCTCAGGTCGACTCATTCGTCCAGTAGTACGTTTTTCTGATGTCGTCATTATTGGGGAGTGATGTAGCAGTTCGCGTGACGGTTACCTACCTACCAAAGCTTCACTTTTGTTTGAACAAACTCAAATTAACTCTCCAGTTAATTTGATTTACGATCGTATGTTCAATATTCCAATAATAAATCAGTTCGTGTTTTTCTTCCGGCAAATAATGTGTTTTTCTTATAAAATATAAGTTTGTCTTATTATTGATATAAGACCACAAAACCATCCTTCTTCACCTTTTCGACGCGGTTGTTCTTCGACGCCGCCAACCCTCTCTCGTTTTATACGCGGTTCCGCGGACTTCCTCGCGGTTACACTACTGAGTTGTCGTTTCTGCTACTTCTGAAAGTTTATACGCCTCTGTTCTTTGACACCAGTATCTTCCGACAGCGGCGGTTGTACTCTACCCTTCGAGGTCACTCTGGGGTCCAAATTGACCCCACCGAATATATTTTGTATGATTTTTGGGCTTTACAATTTTCTTTTAGCCAAAAGAGATATTTTGTAAATTTCTTTGGTAGCATTGGCGAGGCGAGGAAGTGATAACATCTGGAAGTATACGTTGTGACCTCTAGCTAGAGGGTTGTGAATCTCTTGTGGGACACTTTTGACCCCCGTGTGTCTTCTGCATTCCTAATTTTGTTCTGTTGGGGTAGCCATTGACCCCAGTGTGTGTTTTGGATTTCCTCACAAGGTAAGTCAGATAATATCATAATTCACTTCATTTTCTCATAGAAAATAAGTATTTTTATAATCCGGTAGTCAGTAGGTATTTCTTTTTCTAGACCACTCCTACTAGGGTAAGGGCACCAGTCATTGGCCACTTAGCAATGTTTATCACGTTACCCGCTTTATTTTTGAAGATATTTGTTTCTTCCCTAGTGTTTTAGGAAGCTAATAATCCAAACATTGGCCGGGAGTTCCTAATATTGGCCACCTTGTCACCAGTCACTGGCCACCTTAAGTTCTTTGTTTTCTGATCCACTGTGTCGGTAAACTTTCCATAAGAACTGATAATTTGTGGCTGTAACTATGAGAAATCAAATTAATCATCTCACATTTATTTGAAAAAGGTTTTATTCATTAACGTTTTAACATTTTTATTATTAACGAAGGATACTTTATATTCACTAGGTAGGTACTTTTGCAGTTTTTCCGAAACGAATAGGTAACATTGGTTCTTGAAACATTGGAATAGGTAACATTGGACTTGAAAAGGGTACCTGTAGGTAGCGTTTCCTCGGTCTCATAGTTGGCCGTCAGCTGGGGTGGACCCAGTATATTGAGTAATTGCGCCAAGCTGCCATGCGGGGTGTACAGTTGCTCAAGCAGCCAGTTTTCGACGTAAGCTTTCCAACTATAGTCGGGGTGCCTAGCGGGATGCCCTCTTGAGGATTTTCCATGCAGTGGTGCGATCCCGAATTGATTATGGGTCTGCAGTTTATGGCTCAGCAAGGAAGTCCTTGCTACGTAAGCTGGAACCTATATTAAGCAAGGGTCTTCGTTTGGCTACTGAGGCCTTCCGTACTGCCCTGACAGCCTCCCGTCATGTGCTTGGGCATAGTCAGCCACTCATAATTCGGCGAAATCTGCTAGCACTTCGTTATGCAGAACGCTTGCGCTATTTCCCAGGACACCTCCTGCATGAAGTGGTCACCATACCCTCCCTAGAAGAGAACTCACCCATTGGGTATTCGTGTTCAGGAGCTCACAAGGTGGGATAGCATAGAGAGATACCCTTTAGTTTCATATGAGGTGCCCCCTGTCCCTCCCTGGACCTTGTCTGGGATGCGTGTTCACCTTCATATGAAAGTCGGGGTCAAGGGCAATACACCCCCACACATCCTCAGATGTCGCTACATTGAGGCAATCCAGCTATATGCTGGACACACCCTTATATTCACTGATGGCTCCAAAGACACCTGATGGTGTTGGCCTTGCTCTATGGAGCTCCAACTTCCAAGTCACTAGGTGCATAGGTTACAGGTGCCTACTGAAGCGAAAAACTTAACATCAAACTCTAAAGAAAAACTGAAAAGAAGAACAAAACGTCAAACTCTATGGATAACGAACGCACTTTTTGACTGGTGCTATTCGCTAAAAAAAGATAAAAAAAGAAAACAGTAATTGGTCTGCTGACGAGACCAAACATCTAATATATATATATATATATATATATATATATATATATATATATATATATATATATAACATATGTATATCTAATATATATATACATATATAATTATGCTGAGAGGAAAAAATCGATTTGCTAAACATCATGAAGGTCATATGGAAGTCGAAAAAACTAAGGCTAGAAAATTAGTTTTTTGGCCTGGCATGTCGGTTTATATCAATACCTAACATCATCATTTCAGATTTGTCATGATTTCATTGGTCTCATGACTATATTTCATCATTTCAGCTTTGTCAAGAGTCAGATTGTCCTTTCTGGAGATCCTGATGAATTAATGATGGAAAACAACCCATTTAGCAGTGCGAAATTCAAAAAATGTTTAGCAAAAATGGAATAAGTTTGACCATTTGTATCCTCCTTTATGCACAAGGTCATTATCAGAAACGGGAGGGAGGATAGTGAAACAAATTATGCAAAAATGTTAGAAAACGGGACAAAATATAAACATTCACCTAATGCAGTATATAAATACTCAAAATCCTACTATTGGTTATAGCCCTAGCCGGATTATGTTAGGCCCACCTATCTCTAACCATCTCTAGACGTCCCTAATCATATTTTCCCAATGGTTAACAAATCCAACATGATATTGACCGCCCCTGAACCTATATGGCCTACCCCGGTACAGGCGTAAGTGTTAAAATGTGCGACAGCAAGAAAAAAGATAGGGCAGTCCCACGGAATCGAACATAACGAGGGCTAGTCACCATTCAGGGAGCCGTGGTATCTTACAATTTTCTCTACACTCTTGTTCATTATGATCGGAAAACACATTTTTGTGCAATAAAACTTGAATGGGACTTATATGAACCATTTAAATAAGCGCTGTTGGCAGTTTTGGCCATCTGGCCAATGATTGGGGTAGGAAAAATTTGCATCATTTCAGTTATTAGCCACCCGGCCAATGACTGGAGGAATCAATCTTTTTGTCATCCAGTTATTAGCCGGTCTAATATTTTCTACAATTTATGAGAATTTTATGTCCTGGTGGCAGCAATTGATTAATAATCAACTAGTGATCATACAAATTCAAAAAAAAGTTCACGAAATTTGTAAAGCACCACATCAAACCCTTAAGAATGAGTTGAGGTATGCTTAACGTTTTCACAAGCAACAGGGGTGATCATCCTTCTTCTTGCACCTTCACCTCGTGAAATGAGTTTGGGAGGTTTCCATGAGGTTTCACTATAACTTTCAACATCCCACTGTCTTCTAGACTACATACTTTTATGGAAAAAAACATTTAAAACGATCCAAGAGACATCTGTGTTGTAAAAAACTAACTTATAAAACTGGGTGGCCAATGACTGGGGGTCGGCCAATGACTGGTGCCTTTACCCTAGGTGACTCAGGAGAAGATTCTCAACTGGGTAAATGTTTCTAGTTGATGGGCTATGGGGGTCAGGGTTCATTTTGGTTCAAAAAATGGGTTGGGTTTTGCATTTTATGCATCTATAGGTAAGTAAATCCATAAATATATTTTTCTTGTAACTCTCCTGTTGTAGGAATGCTTGGATACCCCCTGAAGAGCCAGTTTCCTCGAGACCTGCTGAACAAGTTGTACGTGGGTGATGCTACATTTGCCCAAGATCTAACGATAAAAAGACGAGTCGGTCTCGTGTGTGAAGTGCACAGTCATACCGAAACGACGTGTGAAAAATGCAATTACTTATAACAAATAATAATACTACCTACCTAATAATTCCGTCGTGTTTTTAAAAACAACTTTTAAAAATACATTCATATTTCGTTTTTTATGTGTGCCTATTGCTTAAATATAATCCTGCAATTACCTTTAATTATTTCGTCATGAAAATTTTAAAAAATGAGATGATAAAAAATTGAATGCGGAATAAAAACAGTGTATCAGTTTAGGTTAGAAAAAATGGGGTAAGTCAAGGTATCATGAAAACATTACTATTTAACTTACAACGTTACAGTTTTTTCTGACTATTCGACACATAGTCAGCTTTGATAATTTGCTTTTAATTATTGTGCATCTTCAGAACCGAATTTTTAATGTTCATATGCCCAAAATTTTGATTTTTGAAAATTTTACTAAGAATGGTTTCAAGAAACCACGAATAAAATATTCAATTCTAACTTAATGTATTCTATTTCTTGTTTCTATGCGTAGGTAGATTAATTTTTGATTTTTTAAAATAGTTAGTTATTAGGAAACTATTTATTGAGTATAATATATAAATTAAAATACATTTGGGATCTATTTCGACCCCAGACTGTCTACCGTGTTACAAAAAAAAAAAAAAAAAAAAACCCTGCAAATTATTTCACAAAGGTTTATTATTTTTTCAATTGAGTATGATCGTAGTTTTAGTTGGCTTGCGTACGTCATAACGCCCGTCCAGACTCCTCGGCGTGTCCTATTTCGAATTGCCACAACCTATACTTCTATAATTATACACGTATGTTTATATTTCTCGATTTGAGCTCCTATCTATTCAAATAATCATCGCCTTAATAATATCATGATCTAAGTACGTACGAAAAGTCGAGAGGATTTGTTATTAAATATGCGTAGGCAAATCATTGGTATCAACACACAAATATGGCCTAGAAAAAAACGTATATTCATGCCTCGAAGGAACATGAAATTCGAAAGCAATACAAGTGTAGGAAGTTTGCCACGCCACCCTGGAGGTACTCCCTAGGTCTCGGTAATTCACAACCGGAGGTTTACCGCCCTATTAGGCTTACACTATCATATCACTCATATTTTTCCATCAACATTCATTTGAAAGTTGTGCATTTTGAGATGAGTGCATTTTGTCCTAAAGCATGAGAATAATAATTATTTGGTCGTGCAGTTGTGGTCGTGCATGATCTGGTCCTAAAGTATTCTGTTGCGAAGTCCTACTGCCCATTGTTATCCTAACCGTGGAATATTAGCTTGTGCAGTTGTGGTTGAGCAGGTTGGATTTTTAACACGTCAGTCTAACACTCAAAGCTCGAAAAAGACACTTTTTCGCCCGTTTTTGGGCCCATAGCATCTATGCGAGTAAAGCGATCGGGATGGTTAAACGTTAGGACCAACTAGACCCCAAATGGAGTCTTTGTGCGAAAGAACGGGTTTTCTAAGTCAATTCTTAGGCCTTTTATGGCCCGGACGGCGAACGGCGGACGGACATTTCAAATTTGGATTCTACGCACCTTGAAACGTAAAGTGACAAAGTTTGAGGGGTGGGGGGGGGGGGGTTTATAAAAATTTTTTGCTACACGATCACATAGGCTTATTATTGGAAATAATAAACCAAAAGGTGTGACCTAGGAGGGTTAAGATATTATTTGAAAAACCTACTTTTTATATGCGGTTATACATTCGACGCGGCTGTGAGCTCCCGACTGTCCAGCTTGCACGGAGCAGCTCTGGAAATGGACAGCTCGAACGAACCTCGTGCGTCGCCCAACTCAGTTCCTGAAACCTCTGAAACCATCGGGGCGTTGTCACTTAACAACCAAAGCGACCCCTCGCCGGCCGGCACTTGACAACCAAGCGACGCCCGGCCTTTGGACGTCCTTCGAGGTCGTCGCCCGCCTCGCCAATGAGCTGCCCCGCGGGCCGACGCTCCGCATGTCCAATGAAACTGTGAGAAAACGCCAGAAGCTCCTCCAACCGGGTTAGCCATTCATTATGCGCACTTTAAAATAAACATTTCAATCGGCTCGAAACAGTTCGTCGACCTGCGCTCCGACCGATTTCAGCGGAGGGGATCCTCCGGCGGCCGATTTCAGATGGGGGATTCCCCGAAGTGTATGCCACGAATTTTGCCGAGCTCTTCGGGAACACCTGTTGCATATAGAATCCGAATCGAAATCTCCCGAGCTCATCCGGCTAATCCAGCCCCCGCCATTTAATTTGGTGAAATCGTTCAAGCCCGTAAGGCCTCCTGCGACAAATTCAAATTATTATTCGCGAATTTTCTAGAAGTTCTTCAGAAGCACGAGTATTCGCGATTAAAAACAAGGATGCGAGCCCAGCGGCAGCGAAATGAACTAAGTAGATCCTGACTCAAGACTATCGTGTCATTGAAAACCATATCTGTGGAACGATCTTAGAACACTGGGGGAAAGAAGGAAACAGCTTTTAAAAGAAGGAAACTTCACTGATTCGTCTGTCGAACCTTCTCTTAATTGGTCGTTCCCACGAATGAACAGAAAAAGCCACTTATAATTGCCACTTGCCACTTATAATTCTTTTAATTTTTCTCTTCATATTTTGCTCTCCTTACAACTTTTGGCGACACGGGGCCGACCCAATTTTCGTTGTATTCCGATATCAAAGCAATTGGCTGGTTATCACCTACAATCAACTCCCCGTTCAGTTGTTGTTGTTGTTCTTGTCCTGCCCAGGCACCCGCTGGTTGTGGGCACTAGTTGGTGTGGCCCATGACACTCTCGATTTATTTCCATTAGTTTTTTCTGTGATTGGGAAAGAGTCAAGGTGCTTGAAGCATTTTAAATTTTGAAAATAAAGCGATATATGCCCTAATTAGAAATCGTTTTCGGTTAGATGGTCGGATAGTGCCTCCCTCCCCCTAATTAGGTAGGGTTATCTACGGACCTACATAACACTTTACGCAAAGGTTAAGTTTACCTTAATATGAATGGGGATTGGTACAATAGTAACATACCGTTAAGAAATATGGCAGGCAATATGGAATCGAGCAAATTTGGATTTAAAAAATCGACCACCACACAAGAGTCCCTAGATTCTTTTCCCGAACAGACTTTAAAAAACTACCAGAAATAATGGAATTCTGCCTAACTAAGATACTATACTACATTATTTGTAAATGTAGTATATTCCCTTCAAAAACCCCTAGCGACCTCAATATTAGTCTGATTCAGGTCTGCCAAAACTCATTCAATTCAGGGTCAAATACTTCCCAAAGCGTTTTGAGCAATTTTTTGCTCAGACCGTTTTGAATTAAAGTACGAAGTAAAACTAGGTCGATTTGCGAACTTTATTCATAAAATGGCATTAAGTTCATAAGTTCGGCTGTTCATAGATGAGGAAAGGTCTCAGCTAAAACATGCTCCATACGAACTTTGGGAAGTACCACTTAATCTTGAGTAGAATGAGCCTTAGCAGACTGAAATCAGACCAATATTAACGCCACTAAGTGATTTTGAAGGGAAAAAGTCATGACGGGGGAGGGAAGGACTGCCCCAAAATTAGCCCGATTTTCAATTGTTTGTAATTCGCCTATTTTGAGAGATAATTCAGGCTTTTTGAATTGAATCGTTTCGGGTTTTTATGCTCTTCAACTTCGCTCCGTATAAAAATTTCTGCAGGATGTACGGTTCAGGAATTATTAGAGAAAAACTTTAAAATGGACAAATTAAGCCATCTTTATGCGGCCGCCATTTTGTATTCCTCCGATTTTGAAATGGCAGGCAAAGATTTTCTGGGTCTTTTCTTTTATATCCCCGCATTTACAAATTATTTTCTATAGAATGGGGATTGATCGGATTGATGATCCCCAATAATTTTTACGTCCACTGCGGTCAAATAGTTCAAAATGCTGTGTATAGTTTGATGGTCTGGATACTCGCAAGCTCGCATCTAAAAAATACATTACATCAAGTAATCAATTCCTTAGTAAAGATTCAGATTAGTTGAACATGTAGGTCAGAATGAATGAATATTAGAGAATTAACGGAAATATGCGGGGATATAAAAGAAAAGGCCCGATTTTCTCACCCAAAATGGACTAAATTTTCAAAATCTAATCTTAAACCTTCTCCTCAAATCTACTAATTTTTGGCCCTGACTCCTGGACTAACATTGACCCTTGTTATAATTAGAAGCACGTTTCTACATCTTTGCAAATTATTTGCATTGATGTCAGTAACATTGTCAGCAATAGTGTTGTAGGGAATTTGAGGCTATTAAGTAAATTACAATCGAAATTGAACAGTTTAGGTTGAGTCTAATCCGAAATATTGTTTATTTCAATTGGCAACCACCTTACGTTAATCTCCCGTGAGTGAATTAACGAGACGTTCGTGAACAATCAAGTTGAGTCACGAGACTCGACCCAAGACCAATTAATATAAATTCTTACAAAGGGATTGACTACTTGATGTTATGTATTTTTGAGATGCGAGCGTAGCGACTTGATTGTTCGAGAACGTCACGTGTGAATTATTGTTTAGTAGTAATTCAACAAAAATATGCCTAGAGATGTCGTGTCCGAAATTTCATGAAGTCTATTTTCAGATCTCGCGACATCCGATAGTAATTTTATTCATTCATTTGAATAACTGTGGAGATGAATCTATAGTTGCGGTTTATTACGCTGATTGGAAAGTCATTCCCACGCCCGAAGGAAATGTCCCAACAATAAATTAATTAATTAACGGGAGCCGAAGGACTCGCGGGATGATAAGGTTGGTGGAACGTACTCGTAGAACACGAAAATATCGCTTCGGCGATCCGGGGGTCCGGGCAGCCTCGTTCATCTGGCACGGAGATCGGCCTCGTGAAGGACTCGTTCACGAGGCTAATCTTCCTCCGGGGGCGGGATGCACGACCCCAGGGCGACTCGCCCCTAAGTTGACGCGTGACGTCGGTCGTTCACGATTTTTAGGCGTCCTGGTTGCCCAGAGTCGACATTTCGGAACATTCAGTTCCATGATCGTCGAGACTTTCATTTCGGATACGGTTGAGTTGATCGTTAGAAACGCTACCAATTACCTGTAGGTTATTGCTAATCTGGGTTTACACCAAATTAGCATTGATCGTGAACACTGTTTGCAAACGTTTGCGCCGAAAAGAGTTTGCGACCCCTGCTCGCGGACATTCGGGAGCGTTCCGTAAATTGTCGGTAAATCGACGAACCATCAAAGGATTCAGTGGACATCTGAATAAATGTCTTCAAAACGTGATGGGATAAGATGATTAAATCGTCATAACCCAACTATCATCCGTATTTGAGCGAGATCGGACGATGAATGGATGGATGGCATAATGGAATTTACGTTTGCACATGCGCAGAGTGAAGTATCGATTTCGCAACGATGGAACCGATAGGGGACCGTCTACACCCTAGCCCGCACATTCCCTGAAAATATCATCGAAATCGGATAAAAGTCCAGTCATGCAGAATGGCCCCATGAGCGAATTTTTGAAGCATGGTTCCAGGATTGGTTATACAGGGATACTTCCATAAGAGTAGTTCAATCTGAATTTGGACAATGTTTCATGCAAATATTACCGATTTTTGGTTTATTATTTCCAATAATAATCCTATGTGATCGTGTAGCAAAAAATTTTTATAACCCCCCCTCAAACTTTGTCACTTTACGTTTCAAGGTGCGTAGAATCCAAATTTGAAATGTCCGTCCGCCGTTCGCCGTCCGCCGTTCGCCGTCCGCCGTTCGCCGTTCGCCGTCCGCCGTCCGCCGTCCGGGCCATAAAAGGCCTAAGAATTGACTTAAAAAACCCGTTCTTTCGCACATAGACTCCATTTGGGGTCTAGTTGGTCCTAACGTTTAATCATCCCGATCGCTTTACTCGCATAGATGCTATGGGCCAAAAACGGGCAAAAAAGTGTATTTTTCGACGCGCGCACGCCTGGCACGCTTGGCAGGGGGTCACGGTGGGTGGAGAGGGGGGTGAGCGGGGGGATGGAGTGAGAGGAGGCGCCGGCGCCGCGGCACCTTGTGGTGGGTACGGTGCCGGCGTTCCTTCGAGGCATGAATATGTTTTTTTCATGGTCATTTTTGTGTGTTAATACCAAAGCTTTTCCTACGCATATTTAATAACATATCCTCTCGACTTTTCGTACGTACTTAGATAATGATATTATTAATTCAATAACTATTTGAATAGATAGGAGCTCAAATCGAGAAATATAAACATGCATATATAATTATAGAAGTATAGGTTGTGGCAACTCGAAGTAGGACACGCCGAGGAGTCTGGACGGGCCTTATGACGTACGCTAGCCAACTAAAACTACGATCATACTCAATTGAAAAAATAATAAACCTTTGTGAAATAATTTGCAGCGTTTTACAACTAGCGAACGGCATTATTTCGATTTTTGACTGATTTTTCAACTTTGAAATTTTTGAAAACTTGATACATATTCTTATAGGAAATTTTACGCTGATTCCGAATATACCACATGTTAGTATGCTGAAAAAATTATTTCGCACAACAAATCGCAAAAAACAGGCTATTTTGAAATTGTGGACTACATTTTTGAAAATTTCAACCCGAAGATGTAATCCGATCACGCTGGCCAACGAACTTGAACTTTCGTTTTGTGTTCAAGGACTTTCAGGTGTCTGGAATGACACATACATACATACATACATATATACATACATACATACATATATACATACATAAAAAAATGCGTTAAACTTCAGAATATGATTTCCTCAAACGGATTTCTGCATACAAATTTTTAAATAATTCACATTCTACAAATTTTGAGGCGAGAATATCTTAATTTTCTTCAAAAATTTGCTAAAAATAGTGGAAATTAAGGTCGTTACGAGGATTTCACACAGGCGCATGCGCAGAAGTTATTAATGATACAATTATGTTGAAATTGATATAGAATGATCAAATAATGGTCATTTCCAACTATCATAAAAATTTGAGCGAGATCGAACGACTAGGACGTGAGAAAATGGTGCTTCGAACTAAGTTATTGTTTGTTACTGATGATGGCCTAACCGTCGAAATCGATTCAACATTGTAACTCTTTATTTTTCGTGGAAATAGACAACGTTTTTCACTAACTTCCGTTTTGAAATGGTACTTGGTGGAATTTACGTTTGCGCATTTGCAGAGTGAGGTATTGAGCCAAGCACGATCAAACTGATGGGGGACTGTCTACCCCCTAGGCCGTTCCATAAAAAAGTCATACAAATGGAATGAAAACTGTGGATTGTAAGCTTGTTACAAGGATTTGCGGGCACTCGACAGACAGACAGACGGACAAACAGACATACATACAGACAGACAGACACACACAAACTCATGCACACACATAGACACGGACAGACAGACAGACACAACCAAACTCATACACACACATAGACACGGAGCCAAAGTTGTTCAGAATGATCTAAAACCGAAGTTTTGGAGACCAAACATTTTTTTTTCTCCCGAAAGTGAAAACAATGCTTCCGCTACCTACAGGTATACTCGGAAGCTTCGATTATTATTTGATCAGTCTACAACATTCAGCTATCAGCAATTGACCACGACCACGTCACTCAACTTTCGATCGCAATATTCCACTCCGGTCCAGCAGCGTCCTTTCAAAGCCTCTTGCCCTAATTGCCAAAACGGATCGGTCTCATCTGCCCCCGGAATATTACAACAGTTCTGGTCACCTCCATTGAGCCGAGTTGGATTTCAAGCCCCATTCACCGACCTCTCCCGTCCTCTTTTTTATTCCCTCATTGATCAATTGACCTAAAGCGTTGATTGACCCGCCTTCCCTCAATCGGATTGTTTTGTTAATTCATTTCCTGCTCAATTTCATAACAAAGAACATCCTCGCGTCAAAAGTTTTGTTTGGTGTGGAGTTGTCTGCCGCAAAAAGCGATGAGTATCGTTTCGACGGTGTCACAGGATATCCAGCCTGGTTTTTTCTCCTTTTTCAGCGACCCCGTCCTTCATCCTCCGAATGCAACGTATGCGGTGGGGATTAGAATGACACTGATCAAAATGGCATATTGGCCGAAGAGGTTTCGAGTCACTAAGAGATCAGGGGCCTGTTTCATTAAGCAACAGGTGACAAGTTGAAATGAATGATGAATGACGTTGTTTATTGCTTCAATGTAAAATACAAGTATATAAATGAAATAATCGGTCAATTAACAGAAATTAATGATCATAAATATTACTTGACATGTGAGTGAAGCACCCCATCTTATAGAACCTTCAAGGTTCTGTGCTAGATGGGGAGTCATTCACCGTATGAATTATTGTTAAACATGAATACGCTTCTCAATAGAATTTGCGATACAAGCAGATCGTTGAAAACTATATCTAACTAAAGAAAAAAAAAAAAATAAAATAAAATAATAATAAAAATAAACCTATTATACATATTATTTATACAAATTATTACGACCTATCCTATATATTTATAAAAAGTATCACATCTGTCACCCACCACAAATTGTCACAATTGAAACACAATTGACATTATATATTTTAATATAGATTTTGGTTTGCTATTAAAGCGTCGATACCTGCTAAGCCACGTACATGCTTTGAGTGATTTGGTCCACACTCAGCGGGCCCTTACCTATCAACCAAGTGAAGACCAATTTTTTGTACTTGGACCTTGATGCTGTCGTAGGATTTCCCAAATCACCTGTTAATTTGCGTAGTATGAGGGGAAATGATCTAGATACGTGTCTAGACGTACTTTGCAATCTTGTGGGGGGAATAGTTACTATATTTTGGGTAGTTTTGCGGGTTGTGTACGGGGTGTGTTTTTCATACTGAAAATAGTCGGGGTGCTTGTGGAAAAACATTAGAACTGATTTCAAGTATAATTGTGAAACTGAGAAGACAGGTACCAAGTCAAACGAATCTGAGGTTGAAAATCTCCTTGGTTTCCCCGCCATAACTTTCAGTATGGCTTTCTGCAAACTACAAGCTGATTTTATGTACAAGTTGTAAAAAATGAATGTGCAAGCGTTTCATAAAGGAACAAGTGTAGACTTGTAATGCATAGTGAAAATTAACATGTGTACAGGCGAATTTGGACAAGTTACAAGTTTAGTGTTTCCCCATAATTTTGTGCAAGTCATAGTTTTACAGTTGTGAAAAATGGCAAATTTTTAACCTACGTCCATTCACATGTAAACTTGTTTTTTTCCCCCAGCATTGTGAGTTGACCATTTTTCGGTGGTTAATATGCGGGAATCATCATCTGTTGAATTCAGCGTAAAAGCGTTAATGAACATGTATATATGACAACAACTAAAATCCGATCGAACAATGGAGAGTTTTTGTGTTCCTCGAAATGGTATGGTCGTAAACACGAAAACAAGCTGTTAGAGCGAGCACGATGAATGCTAACTTTTTCATATTGATTTCTTGTAGCGTTTTCGTAAGCCCGAGAGAAAGAGAACTCTTATAGAGACGTTAACGTGACTCTTGTAGTGAATTACTACTCAAAACTCACAGTAGACAATTTACAAAATATAACATGAAGTAAGAAACAACGACCACTTACCTCTACATCATACAGAAACGATTCTGACGTGAAGAACACAAATATTTAAAACGAGTAAAATGAATCTTGAAACGAAATAGTGAGAATGCAAATGCTGAAATCATCGATAAAACATCGAAGCAAGAACAAAATGCCGCTAATGACCCTTCTGGTTGAGGTGCGGGGATAAACAGAGACAAATACAAAGGTTAAACCAACAACAAAAGACGGCACAGGGAAAAGTCAGGCGATTTATCGGATGTGTGTGTAGGTATGTGTGTCCATGACAGCTGCATTATAGCTGCTAAGTTAGGCAGTTAGGGTTATGCTAGAGAAAGGTCAAGTCGTCGTCTCGTAATTAAGATTCCAAAAAAGCTGAGCACGAGTAAAGCTGACTCTTCCTGTTCCGAAAAGTGTTTCCTTGCGACGAAAACCTCTTCTCGTTTCGGAAAGGCCATTTTCGTATACGAAAAAATGCATACGAGAAGTACCAAAACTCTCTAATAAATCTTTCATAGAGCCCATGTATCTTTTGTGATTTTTGTCATACAACCCAACAATATAGTAAAAAAAGTAACATCGTTGATTTATGAGACTGCATGTGATTATAACCCCAAGGAAACCTTTTTATTCTAACCACTCTCTCAGCGCTATCTACTCAGGAATTAATGGCGCCAATTATATCGTTATAAGGTCTTTAGGAGGCAGTAAATCAAGCCCTCGAAAGATGGCGGCACGGAGTGCCGGGTCATTGAGGTATTGTCATCGAAAAAGGCTGAATGGGGCTGTGCTCTAGTGGAAGGCATCGCCTTACTACTCCGACCTGCGTACCGTCATTAACCTTCGAAGATCCTCCCTTTCAGATAAGTCCGGCCTCAGACAGAAATATTGCCGGTTGTCATATTGCGGGTGGAAAGGTCCTTGGGAGTCCTGCCACATTATCCCCCTTTTTCCCTCTTTTAATGTCCTTTTTCGAGTCCTATTGTCGCCGTGCTGCCTATTTTTCGTGATATTTCCTGGGCGTCCGGTGTCGGATCGGATTCCGGGTACTTCAAAAATCACGGACAATAGGGCAGGATATCGACCGTTTTACGGACCTATAAAGAGACAAAAAAATCAAGAAGGTATTGGAAAGCAGATTAACGTATTAAGTAGGTTGTTAAGTACATGTTTCATGTGACCAACAGATCCCATTCGAATGTTATTCAATCATCAACGAAATATTTCGCAGACTATTTCGATTCGGGAAAGAGACAGTCGTGGACTACTACGAACCTGAAGTGCTGAATGTGCTGGTCGCTCTTTGATTTTATGCAATCTCTACATACCAAGTTGGTTGTGCATGATTTTCCGACTGATCTTCGTTTGTAGAATGAGTTGGTGGTAGGTGCCTATCCCCCATTCATCAGGATGTACAATAAATGAGAATTCCAAGAAAATGTGATTGCTTGAAGCTCTCCCAAAACCTCATGTCTTCTTGCTGTCCTACAGTCTCTTTATACCTACAACTCTTTTTATTTTCAACTACATCTCAACTAAGAAACTAACTGGCGAATCATTGTTTACTCATTTTCTCACTTCTTTTCCGTCGCAACTCTATACATGAACATAAATTATCAGCACTTCAACAAACAAGCAACAAGGATTCAATTCAACACTGTGGAAGCCCGATCCAAGTGGAAGGACCGATGGCTTTGGTCTTTGTCTGATAAGGATCAAGGCTAACAGCACAAAAAGCAAAAACACGAAGAAAAGAGTAACCTTTGAGAACTGTTCTTGATCAGTGTGAAATGCTACCCCTACAACATACAACATACTAGAGTACACTTCTTCACTTTCAAGCGCTAGTAAAAATTCTAAATTAAATGGGTTTTGGACAACATCAGAGAGGCTGTTGAACATTTGCCCTCTTTCCGTTCAATATTGTGGACAAATAAAAATAATGTGTTCCAGATCTTCCACGTTGTCACAAAAACTACACGCACTATCATTAACTTGGCAAATTTTCTGGAGGTAAGCATTACATAGCCCGTGGTTACCTACTTCTCAAGCGGGCCAGTGTGGAGTAAATGACTTTTCTTTTTCACACACAGTGATACCACGGTGATTTTGGAACGAACTGAAAAATATTCCTGTGCTTATTTGTTGATGGGTAGGAGTTGTGGTATTGTTTCCAACGATTGTAGAGCTGAGTTCTGAAATGGGTTTTGAGATCTGTAAAGGGTACACTTTCTATACTCGTTTCCCCAGATAATGACCCAATTTTCGCTAGGAAGTCTGCAGTTTCATTGCCGTTGAGTCCAATGTGAGATTTAACCCATACGAATTTTACGCTTACTCCACGTTCTCATAATAGTGATACCAGTAGATGTGATATTTTTGCTGATGGGCTCATGGTTTGAATACTTTTGACTGTACTTTGTGAGTCAGATATTACAAAGATAGTACCTGGAATCATTATTGTGGAGATTGCAAATTTTAGTGCATGGATAATAGCTGTGATCTCCGCTGTATGAACCGATGCGATTTTCTGCATGGAATAACTGAAGGATGACTTTGATATGCCGTCGTAGAATCCACAGCCAACGCCATTCTTCGTCTACGAGCCATCCGTGTAGAATATTCCACGAAGCGATCCTTCCTTACTGAAAAGGTTTCTTACTATTTGTTCAGCTTCAGAACGAATTGTACTAGTACTTATGTTGGGGATAATTACTCGAGGTGCCCGAATAAGATCTCTGTATGGTATTTGGAACTGGGCCGGTTTAGGGCTTGTATGGATGCTTTGTTGATGGAGGCCTTGTATGGATGCTTAAGTTGAAAAAGCGTTGTGTCCCCTGAGTGCACTGTCAAACTCGTGTAATCTGAGTGTGCCCCTTACTGCTGAGTGAACCACCTCACTCAACTATGAATTCGAACTGGTCAGTGGAGGGTGACCCTCCATTTACGTAAGTGTGAGTGAACACACACTCAGGCTTTGTCTATGAATTCTGCCCTTAGTTTCCCTGCCATTGTGCCACTTCACTAGATGAAACCTGCCGTAAAAAAGAACAGAATAATAAAACCAAGAAAACGTGCAGATGCAGAAGTCGCAGCAGAGGTGCTAATGTAGGTGTTTTATTCAATTTAATTAATCTCTCCTTTGTAGGCGTCCTCATCTATGCAATTATGTTATGATAATGTGTCTATCATTAACTACGTTTAATATTACACATATTACAGTGTTCTGTGATGAAAGGCTATCAAACACATAAATTATAAACCATGTCACAATGGTTGACCAAATATTGAAGAATTTAGTTCCCAGTGTCCAAGCAGAGTCCAAGGCACCACCAGGTCATTTAGAAGGCTATGTTTGGAGGAAGTGCATGGAACCCGGAACAGGGGATCCATGACAACCTTTGCGTAATAATTTTTAGCGTTTTTATTTTCATGGCCAATGAAGGTTCAAATAATAGTTTTGATTCGTTTTGACATTCACGAGAACGAAAATGAATGCATATTCACCATTTTTTATATTACATTTACCTATACTAATTCCAATATTGAGTCATCAAACCTGCACTTGATTAGGTCCGTTTCATGGAAAATTCATTCTATCAAACCTTATTATCAGCTAAAATAACTACAATTACAGTTATTCGAGGAAAAAGTACGCTGGCATCAATCCTTAATCAACTCTTTTGGGATAAATCAAGTTTTATTTATTCAAACCACCCAAGCGGTATTTAAATCAAATTGATGAATTATTCTAACCCCGATTAATTTCGCTCCGCTTTCCGATTTTCCGCTCCGCCCGAAAATGCGCTTTGCCAAATTTGTGAATATAATCACCGATTTAAATTGGAACAACATAATGAGATGCGAAACCAATTAATCGACGGAACCCCAGTGAGTTTTTGATATTAATGCCGCGGAAAGAGCAGGGAATTCCGTTTACTCGTAATTTCAAACGGGAGTTTATCCCCGGGTGTTTCGTTTTAGTGATTGATTTTTGTGTTGCGATGCTTTATATTTGAATAATTAGGGCATCGAGGGGGGCGAGGTTAAACCTGACGTAATGCTCAATCCAATCACTTTGCATGGATATGTGTTGTATGTGCTTGTGATTAGTTAATTCGTTTGATGGAAAAGGTTGATGAAGTAGAGTCATGGAGGTCATTACTGAGTTCATCGTGTCGCAGAATTCTACAAGAGTGTATTTATCGTCAGCTCGGCATCTGTTGGGCTATTGGTGGCTTATACGGACCGAACTGATATTTCATGCTAAGCATCAACTGATATAAAAAAATTGATTAATGAAATTATTGATTTGTAAAGGCTTTCTGGAGTTCAACCTTACAATACTTCAAATATAGGTATACCAATGTTAAGTGGGTTGGGAAGTTTTAAAAACATGTTTTTTCCAATTTATTTTTAAATTTTTGTCTTGATTTTCTGTGTGGATCATCATATTTTGAAATTTGAAAGAGGAAACACAGACTGCTTTCAGTTTTTTGAGAGCGGTTTCGGGTGAGACGATGCCCCCTTCCTCTGGCTAACAATCAACAAGCTATCTCCTTCTGCCTCTCCATCCCTCCCATCATCAAACTCAACACTGCAAGCCAACTTCTGCAACTAAACGCATCAACTCGTCTCCTCCAGAAGTCATCCCACATCACTGTGGACTTGTGGGTTAAAGTGGATTAGCATCCTTGTTTAAAGAGTTTGGCAGGTATTCCCAGGATATAATTTGGTGTGAGATGAAGGTGTTATGGAAGGATTAGAGTTAGATAGATAGATAGATAGATATAAGGTTTATTGACAAAATGGCAAAAGAAAAACAAATGTTCCTCCCAATGAAAATGTCAACCTACTGTCAGCAGTGCGCAAGCCCGTGGCGCTGACAGGTGTCGCGACTCGACAACATGAGAGTAGTTCGCGAACCAAAATTACCTTAAATTAATTAGATCTTAATTTATAATCTTATATAATACTACTAAAATCTCTAAAACCTTAAATAATACTACTAACGTAAATACACAAAGTTATATAAAACGTATTCTTATATATTACATAAATATTCATTTTATTGTATTAATTGTATTCACCTTTCTATATTATACATAAATGCTGACCGAAACCCTATCCAGACCGTCATACCCTACTGAAATTAGCCAGGTGTAAATGAGCCTTTTGTATGCGTCTCTTCTAAAAAGGGATGGCGACTTCATATCCGCTGGCAAAGATTTATGTAATACGGATAAAATATAGAGAGGACTTTTAGTAAAAAGAGTTGAGTTGGGACGCAAATTAACAATATTGCCTTCCAGACGAAATCTAGTCGGATATGAATGGGCAGCATCAGAAGGAGCAATTATTCCCGGATGCTTGTAGTAGTACAATAGCAAATTCTTAACGTACAGCTGTCTAATGGAAAAGTTTTTGCTAAGATTAAAAATTTCTACTGAACATAAAGATTTCGGCTTGTTTAGGCATATTTTAAGGATACATTTTTGTAAAGTGGCAAGCTGCCTCAGAGTTGACACATAAGTAGCAGCCCATGACTGATGCCATGCTGCATAACAGATTGCACCAAACTTTCATGGACAGTCATTAGGTGTTTATGGGATAATACAGACTGCAGATTATAAAAAATATGAATGCATTTTTTCAATTTCTCGACTAAATATGAGAGGTGCCCCTTCCACGACAGTTGATCATCTAATATGATTCCTAACTATTTCTGTTCACGGACTCTCTCAATAGAATCACATGAGCTACTCCCCATGCAATTATGTATACGAAAATTGTGTTCCACCTGCAGCATCGACATATGAGTTGTTTGGTATTGAAAGGTTGGAGACGCAGGCTGGTAGTGGCTGTATGGTGTTTGTTTTGTTGGTGTTGGTTTTCGTGAAGGGATTCATGTGGGATGACTTCTGGAGGAGATAAGTTGATGCGGTTAGTTGCAGGAGTTGGCTTGCAGTATTGAGTTGGATGATGGAAGGAGATAGCTTGTTGATTGTTAGCCTGAGGAAGGGGGCATCGTATCTCCCGAAAGCGCTCGCTAAAAACTGAAAGCAGTCTGTGTTTCCTCTTCCAAATTCCTGAATATTTTAAATTTTTTATGGAAGTACAACAATTTGTGAACATATTAATATCAATACTGGGGGGGGGGGGGCATGTCTCTCTTAACCCCCCCCCCTCTCTCTCTCTCTCTCTCTCTCTCTCTCTCTCTCTCTCTCTATCTCTTCAAACGAAGGGGACCACCCTTTGTTTTTGATCTAACCACATTTTTTGACACACTTTTGCAATTTAAACGAATATGGTTCGAAATTTTTTGAAACCTAAGGTTTCTAAACCAACACAAAACTAACACAATAGTTAAGAGATCCGGAGCTTGAGTTTGAGTACCAGTATGTTAAGGATTCTGTTGAGCCGAAACCGGTGATCTTTTTGATCCTCGCTGTTCATTTTTATAATATAGAATGAAATATTTTGGTTTTGAAAATTAGTAGGTAGGTAACGTTTCAAAAAGTTTCATTTATTTTATGCAAATTCGGCTAAGCTTGAGCTAGCTACTACTATGGTCTCTACTGATACATTTCAAGAATCAAAGCACATGCTTATTGAAAATTTAATGCGGATTCCGAAAATGTGGTCGAAAGTTAAAATTGAATGAAGTAAAGTTGAGAAATTTGAGTTTAAAAGAAAGATACATACGCAAAAACCTTTTAAACTCATACGTCGAGAACGGATTGAGATAGAAATAACCATTTGGAGGCAATTCCCACCATTTTCGGAGAGGTTTTACTCAAAAGATTTTGAGTGACCACGAGCGGTTCACGAACCGGTACGAGACGGTACGAACAAAGCTGAAAGAGATATTCTATTTCAACTGGTCCAACCTTTTAGCGAAGTTTTGAAGAAAATTAAGCTATTGCTCTCGCCTCAAAATTTGTAGAATGTGAATTTTTGAAAACATTTTATGCAGAAATCCGTTTCAGGCTATTCTGAATCATATTCTGAAGTTTAAACCATTTTTTTTATGTATGTATGTATATATGTATGTACACTTGTATGTGTCATTCCAGACGATAACTGTGCGTAGAATGTTAAATGTTAAGGACACAAAACGAAAGTTCAAGTTCGTTGGCCAGCATGATCGGATTACATCTTCGGGTTAAAATTTTCAAAAATGTAGTCAACAATTTCAAAATAGCCTGTTTTTTGCGATTTGTTGTGCGAAATAATTTTTTCAGCATACTAACATGTGGTATATTCGGAATCAGCGTAAAATTTCCTATAAGAATATGTATCAAGATTTCAAAAATTTCAAAGTTGAAAAATCTGTCAAAAATCGGAATAATGCCGTTCGCTAGTTGTAAAAATCGGTAATATTTGCATGAAACATTGTCCAAATTCAGATTGAACTACTCTTATGGAAGTATCCCTGTATAACCAATCCTAGAACCATGCTATTTAAAACGTAGGTAGTAGGTGTTTGTTTAAAAAAAAAAAAAAAGTAATCACAACTGATGAGTTTACTCTGTGAAATATTCCGTCCTCCGATTCTCTCGGTCGCTCTCTTTAATGTTTTACGCTCAACTGTTTTAGGACGTGATGTAGCTGTCATTCTGACTGTGGCTTAGAAAATATCAGCCATGAAATTATGAAGAAGTTCTATTTATGTACGTACTAGCACGCAGACCCAGACCCTCGCTCCGCTCGGCCGTCAGTAACGTTAATCTCAAGGCCTCCCTCCATCGAAATCTATGAATATATACCTACATTTATCTTTAAATCTACAAGATTAGTTTAATAATAATAAAGTATGAGTACCTCCTAATTATTTTTAATAATTTAATTCCATGTTTGTCTATCAAAATCATAAACTAAAATTTCTCTACACGATCAATAGTGACTGAAATGTCGGATTTCTTAAAAATTCGCTCATGGGGTCATGCTGCATGACTGGACTTTTTCGTTTAGAGAGACTACTTGGACCTAACATGGGCATAAAAGTGCACAACTGTTCCGAGAAGAACAGCGAATGGGTAGTAACAGATTGTTGGATAAGTGATTAATCGTAACGATCTTTATTCTGTAGCGAAACTTCTGGAAAAAAAAATAAAAAATACAATGCTAGTCATGAAAACCACTCCGGAGTCCCAAGAAAACGACTGAAAAAGAAACAAGAAAAAATTAAGAAAGAAGAAAAACCGAGCAAATGTAACCAGACGTCCAAGTATCCATGGAGAGAGGGCCCTTCAGAGGCGCCCCATATGAGCCTGCTAATAGGTTACAAAGGAATCTAAGGCCGCAAAGAGGCAATGCATGTCTTCCCGATGGACCCATGCACGGAGAAGACTTCTGCATCTCTCCCTCATGTCTGAGCCGGGGGTACCATAAAAACCTTATAATTACCGCTTCGGCACCGGCCATTTTAATTACCGGTTTCTTTCAAAACATAATCAACAAGATCATAATAAGTTCCGCGATGCGTTTGCTTTTTACCGAATGCCGGTATAGCATCGGGCATTACAAGCGAGGACGCATTCCGCACATTTCTACCTGTCCTCAGAAAAAACTCTGCATGAGGAGGGGAAGATATTCCGATGAAACATTTTTGATGGATGCCCGTCTGTCAGTCGGCTTGAGGTCTCCCGTCTAGAAAAGATGCTTTTTTTTCATTTTCTCCGCGTCTTTTTTTGCGTTCTTTTACACATTCGACCACCAATATTGACATGCTTGGGGTTTCTTCAGAGTTTCCCGGTAGCGGTGATGCCCCTTCTCCGGCGGTTCGCCTTCTGCCCCCGCGGGCGGACTGCATCTCACAGGTTCTTCTTCGTTCCGGGGAGATCGGAATGAGTCTGATATGCCAATAAGGATGCCTCAATAGCTTCGAGAGAGGAATCGAAAAATAATGGCGCTTGCTGGAAGTCCGATAATTGGCGATGCGGTGGGATGAGGGGTTTTTGAAATCGCCGTCACGACGTCCGAATGCGGTTATGTTCTTCACCAAAGGACAACGGGTTGAAAGAAATATCTTTAATGGATTTGTCTGTCTAAAATTGAGAGGTGTGTCTGCTTGGGAGACACTGCATCAGAAAATGAGAATATGTAATGGACAACGCTAAAGAGTTCTAAGCTTCGTTTTCAGTGCGCATTCTGACAGTTCCCGAACTCATCAGAACTGGAACGGGAAATCCCGGGGCGTTCCGGAACTTGTGGAACAGCGTTCTGCACTGCGAATGATTTCATAACTTGGAAGTAGAATAACCTGTGTTGTTGTTTGTAACCTCGTGTTACCTTCTGGTAATCCTTTTCAGAATATTTTTAGTTCCCGTGAATATATTACTTATTGACATTTTATGTCTTTGCTACGGCACATAAACTAAAAAAACGGGAACTTGGCAATATGTCGACACATAAACTGGTCGACACCTCCTGTCGCCATATTTCCACACCAGGTGTTGAAGAACGTCGATAACGCACATCTTTGAAACTGGTCGACGGATTTATGTCGAAAAATTTGAGATCCGTTTTTCGCTGTATTTCAACAACAGGAGTTGAACATGAGCTAAAAACACCCCTCTTGAAACTGGTCGACTGCTAAACGACGACAAAAGGGTTGTTTGGCCACTACCTGTCCTCAGCCTTGGTCCCATGGGGTCTTTCAATCCGAGGATTAAATGAAAAGTCACATTTACGTTTCTAAACTGTTGTGTGATCGTGTTATGAGACCACGAAACTATACACTTCATTCTGATCCACACATCCAACTAATCTGCATTTTTACTAAGGGATTGACTACTTGATGTTATATATTTTTGAGATGCGAGCTTGCGAGCATCCAGACCACCAAACTATACACTTCATTCTAACCTACATGTCAGGTATACGAAGGATGTCGATGTAAATATGTCGACGTATCCCCATGGTTGACTTGGACGACCTTTTTCAACAAGGGGTGTTGAAAGTTGTCGACTAGTCGCTGTATTTTTGTGTCGCCATATTTCCAATGCCTGTGAAATCGACATTGGTCAACCCTTGGTGTTGAAAGATGTCGACACGGCTTCTTGCCCGTTTGTCGACCAGTTTATGTGTCGACATATTGCCCCCATCCAAAAAAAAGTCACAGAAAATTGCTCACGAAAATATTTTGATGATTTCCGCTTACAACCGAGTCGTTGCTAGGGAAATGGTACTTCGTCGTTTTTCATCCCTCAAAAATCGTTGACCATTCGTTCGAAAGCTCTCGATTTATCCAACCATATTATGTTAACTACTGCAAAGTGCATGGCCAACAAGCTGAGTTGTGAGCAAGGTTATTTGAATAATTGTGTACACTCAGGTGATCATTCTCAATAATTGATGTTGTGAACATGATTGCCACCGCTTGTTAATTTCTGATGATTTCATTGAGCTGGTGTTTCGATGATTTGATTCATAGCAGGTGATCCAAATATTGCGAGAACGGTTTGATTTGTGAAGCGGTGGTTAAATCATTTTAATAGTTAATTTCTATGCTTTACACTCTAGGAAGCTATAATTTCGTATGTAGCTTCTTTTGGACATTTACTTGACGATGCCCAGGGTCCGGATCAGATGAGTGGCTCTTAGAGCTTGCATACGAGCCTGCAACACATACTTGTCTTCAACTAAAGACATAAAATGTCCCAATGTGTTGCAGACTCGTATGCAGGCGTTTCGTTCTTTCTCGTCCTTCTCGCATGATTCTATACTGTACTAACGTAGGCCAGGGCCAGCCAATTATGCCCGTGAATATTACTTAACTATTACCCCACGGCAATGAAAAAATCCCTTAGTAAATGAGTCGGTATACAGTTAAAATCAGAAACTCGTAAACGAGTTCCACTATCCGCTTTACAAGCAGATACCATGTTACATGGATATGTCTTTGATTGGGGATTTCATAACGGTTGTCCTCGAGTGTTGTCAAGAGGATGAAAATGTTTCCTATTGAGTGAAGTAAATGATGCTATTGCTTTACGTTAAGAATATTGTAACCGGCTTATTAAAATTGTTTATAGTCCAATCAACTTAGTTTTAGAATGTAGCCACTTACGTAAGGAGGGGGAAATCGGTAGCTTCAGATGTGAACATTTATCACATAAATCAAGCGCATTCCAACAAGTGGCGAACGATTTTTGTGCGATGAAAACTGCGGAAGTTCCATTCCCCTAGCAACGGCTGGGTTGTACGTGAAAAACACTGAAATTGTGACACAAATTTTGCGTGACGGAAATTTTTGGTTGACCCCCCAAGCAAAGACATGTCAAAAAAAAAAAAAAAAAAAAAAAAATAATAATAATATTTAAAAAATCCTTGATGATTAAGGAGAATACTTGAAACAATTGAGTTTCGTGGGTGTAGACGAGATCCAACTATAACTTCAATTTCGTCCTCGTCATTTACAAACCGAACACCATCGTTGAAACTATCGCTTTCCAAACTTGATGAGCTAGTTGACTAACGATATGATATGATATATATACCTACTAACGATATGATCAAGTATGATTTCGATGAAGAAGAAGAGAGTTGTTTACTCCACGAGATCCGAAAAATTATGAAATGCGCATCCGTTAACTGCATCCTCGCGTTCGAGTTCTGACAGTTCCGAAAAAAAAAAAAAAAAAAAAAACGGGGACTGTCAGAACCGTTCGGAACTGGGTTCGCAAAACACTGCAAACGCCGAACTCAGTGTTCTTGGAGTTCCGGCACTGCGAACGACAAAACTCGACTGCGCCTGCCCAGAACCGTTCCGAACTCGCAGAACGCCACTGAGAACGAAGCTCTAAATTTTCAAATTTTATTTTACACGTCGAGTTTATACTGAGGATTATTAGGGCCAGTTCCACCAACGAGAGTTAACTCTGGATTCTAGTTACTCAGGATCTAGATAGCAGCCGCGAGTCAGAGTTTTCACTGTTTGTCGTGGAATTATCAGGAATGGGGCCAAACAAATGATTTCTCCTCTTTTCCAAGCTTTCGGTAAATTGCTTTTGATGCTGAGCAAGGTAATCAAATTATTTGTATAATTTTATGACTGCCAGATGTTATTTTCTTCTTCTTTTTAAATCTGCATAGACTGGTTTTAGTTACTTCATTGAGTTGGTGAGTGTTGGTTGTTTGTTGTTTTTTCCGTTATTGGTATTACCATCCCTCGATATGAAGTTGTTGATTTGAGTACCTGTTTGTATTTTAGTACCTGTTGTATTTTAGTACCTGTTTGCAACCTATGATGTATTTACTGATCAGTTGGTCGCAGAGTAGTGTGATATTCACGCTGTACTTCACATCTGAGTAAGTTAGCTGATTTACCTTTAGTATACTTGTTTCTTCCTGGAGTATTTTTGCGTTTATACCTTTATTTATTATCTTTCATGAGTTCGCCGTTTTTCTAAGGGTTGAGCAGTTGTATTGTATATTATAGGCCCTGAAGAATATAATAAAATTATCGAAAGCTTGGCGAAAGAGGAGGAGTCATTTGTTTGGCCCCTTTCCTGATAATTCCACGACAGATTGCTGCGTTTGGGTCGATAATAATTTATTCTGCATTTTAACTGTTTCGCCATCAATTTTTAATCCTAGATAACCGATCCGTGGATCAATTAGCATCCGAGGTATACTCCTCAGACCAAATAATTTAATATTTGATAGCTGGAGACGTGAGCTATGATGGATTGGACTGCTGTCCATTACTTATAATTAGTTTCAATGTAGGTGTTGTTTGTTTACATTTTGAAACAAAAGCGTGATAAATCGAGAGCTTTACAAGGAGTGGAGAAAGATTTTTGTCCGGTGAATACTAAAGAAGTTTCATTTCCCCAGCAACGGCTTGTTTGTACGTGAAAATCAAAAGAAAATGCTGCAAGCTCTAAGAGCCACTCAGCTGATCCGGACCCCGGGCATCGTCAAGTAAATGTCCTAAAGAGGCTACATACGAAATTACAGCTTCCTAGAGTGTAAAGTATAGAAATTAGCTTTAAGAGCCACTCATCTGATCCGGACCCTGGGCATGGTCAAGTAAATGTCCTAAAGAGGCTACATACGAAATTACAGCTTCAGAAATTACCAATTAAAATGATTTAACCACCGCTTCACAAATCAAACCGTTCTTGCAATATTCGGATCACCTGTTGACTATGAATCACATCATCGAAACACCAGCTCAATGAAATCATCAGAAATTAACAAGCGGTTGCAATCATGTTCACAATATCAATTATTGAAATTGATCACCTGTGTGTAAACAATTATTCATATAACCTTGCTCATAACTCAGCTTGTTGGCCACGCACTTCGCAGTAGTTAACATAATATGGTTGGATAAATTGAGAGCTTTCGAACGAATGGTCAACGAATTTTGTGGGATGAAAATCGACGAAGTACCATTTCCCTAGCAACGACTCGGTTGTAAGCGGAAATCATCAGAATATTTGGTAACAAATTCGGTAACGGTTTTCGAGTTATGTGCCAGAGCAAAGACATAAAATGTCAAAATTAGTGAGTAACAGTTGATGAAAGTGAAGAATAATTATTTTTGTCCGTCACACATCTCCATTCCGACATCAAAATGAAAGATGCCAAGTACAGTTCGGCGGCAATCTTCGTAGATGATAGTTATATTTTCAGACTGAACATTTAACAACAACTTTCAAGTTTTTCTCGGTGATTTTTTTTGCTTTGTGTTGTACAAAACTTTTTCCAGGTTTAATAGAGGTCATGAAAGGACAAAATCAACGTACATAAACAAACAGAACGTCAAATCAAAGAAAACGAACGTCAAATCTTCAACCTTTATTTTGCTAACATTTGCGCTTATCGGTCAGTGCCGTTCGCGCTTCCTAGACGTATTCCTCAGGGGCCAAAAAGATTAGCGCTTATGGGCTCCACCGCATACACGTAGTTTCAAGAATAAAGTTTCAGTCATGCAGCATGATCGTATGAGCGAATTTTCGTAAATTATCGTATTATTATTATTATTAATTATCATATTTAATTATCATATTAATAATTAGCTTTTTTTGCAGATTTCTTCCGATTTTTTAGCAAATTTTTTCCAATTTTAATTTAAGTACATTTTTCAGCATAATTGTGTACATAAATTTTTTAATGTTCTATTTTATATTTATTATAAAAGCAAAGTTAGTTTATTCGAGCAATATTCTGCGAAAAAAATGTAATTTTAAACATTTTTAGCTATTTTTAGCCTTTTTTTTAGCACATTTTTTGAAATTTGACCAATTTAATGAGCTCAAAAAGTGCTGGCCAACGAACTCATCCTGTCTTTTGAACGGAATTTTTATCTCAACCTAAGGAAAGATATCGTCTGGAATGACACATACATATACATATATATATATATATATATATATATATATATATATATATATATATATATATATATATATATATATATATAGGTATAGGTATATATATATATATATATATACAGAAAATTAAGCTCCCCTAAACATCACATAGAGGTCGAAAACTCGATTGTGGACATTCTCCTTATAAACGATTTTCCCCATAAACTTGAGTGTGAACTCCTCAAGAAGAAGAAACATCAAATAGCACTCAATAGTAATACCATTCCAATAGACACCCCCCGCGATCAAAATGTTATTCACTACCCTACGTTGAACAATTATCCCCCTCATTAATTAAAATACTAATAGACAATGAAAGCAACTGTAAATTTGCTTATAAAAATCAAATGACTATCCATAATATATTTAGTAATACCAAGGATCCGATCACAAAAGATGTGCAATCCCATCTTGTTTATAAAGTCCCTAGTTCTTGTGGAAAGTCTTATTATGGAGTGACACATTCCCATTTGAAAACTAGGGTATATAGCCATAAACATAGCGTCGATGTTGTGCGCAGAAACACACACAAAAAAGATCCCACAGTCCTAACCACCAACGCCCGTAGCGAAGACCACAATTTGAATTTTGAAAAAACTAGAATTATTACTCATGAAAACAATGTATTTAAAACCAACGTAAAATAAATTATAACAATAGAAAGAAATCATCACAATGCAATAAAGTCCAAGTCTGATGTTCAAAATTTAAGCAAAAAAATGTAATCCATTTAAATCGTATCAATAATTCTACTACCAGACGCCTGAATAATTCTCTACCAACAGTCTCTCAAATAGCACCGAATCCATTTAGGTACCCTAGGTAGTGATGGTCCGTTGGAAAAACGGTAAAGCTAATCCTCTCACAACCCAATTCAAAAATAGATATATCAGGTAGACTTTTCTCCGTCAAAGCTCAGTTTGTAGTTAAACGTCCCTGGGTGTACAACTCTCCGGACTGCAGTGAATTATTATTACTATCTACCAGTTTACAGATTTGTGCTATTCACCTTCCAACATCACTCATGTAAGTTATTTCATATTTCCATACTAACATTTTCCACCCAATTAGATTAGATGTAACATTCAAATAAAACTAAAATCCCGATAAGACCGACTTAGACGAAGTCCTGTCATGAATTATCTGTTATAGAACCCTGATGATATACGAATAAACGTACGAAACGTTGGCTACAAAGGCCTATATACTTAATCTACCGCACCTCAATAAATATTTGCAGTTTCCGATTTCAATATTCACTATATATATATAAAATGACTAAGGTTGTTGTTAAAGTTAACCTGTGCTGAAGACCAGATGTGATGTAGTCTCCATACATCAATAATGCAATCTGTATCACCTAAGCCCTGAAGAAGATTTATAAATAAATCGAAACGTCGGAGTAGTTGAGTTTTTTCCCGAGCCATTGCAATAACTTAATTTTCTACAAAAATTCGCTAAAAATCAAAAACAAGCGAGAGAAGTGCTCCATCGTGTCACTATCATTAGTTACCGCATTAGTTGAACTAAAAAACTGCTGAAATAATGCCCCACTCTGTCCCAAATGTTATTGCTAATTTGAATTTTCGTCGTAAGTCAATAAGGATGGTGTGGTGGCTGGAGCAGGGCCTCAGATATTATCTCCTGGGTGGTGTGAAGTGTGAGGTGAGGGAGGCAGCTATTATTTACTGCTCCCCCCGATCTGGGTACACTCTTAACCACTTAACCCCGACCTGATTCATACGACCCATCTGACTGTTATGGCAGAGTACATCTGCTCTCGGATCGCTTCCCATAACCAGGTACACACTGGTGTCATAGGTGGGGAATGTGACTGAATCGTCCCTCTAAAACACTCTACACTGCCGGCTCCTCTAGTAAGAAATGGGAGTCTTTCATACGACGTATTGGAAGTTTGTTGAAAAGAGAGTGGTGGGGAGGGGGTCTTTCTCTTAAAAAAGAAAAAAATTCAAGTAGGTATGCTTCACTCGTTCAAACGACACTTCCTCACAGACCACTACCACAAGGGATCTGGTAGACCAAGTCTGAACGTTGTTCTTTCGGTCTAAAATCTTTTATTTTGAAGAATAGAGGTCTGTTCGTATTCAGTGTTCGAAATGCTACATTTACGTGTTTATAAGGCTCGAAAATCCTAGTCTTTTGTTCTGCCACCCCTTTCACTTATGGCATAACTGGTTGTTATTGTTGAGTTGGAGTTGTACTGTCCTGAGCGTTTCTCTGAAATGTACCTACTACGTTCAGGGAGTCTCCGAAACAAGTGTCACACAAAGAAGGAATCGATTCTACAACTAATTCGCAACAAAAATTTCTTATTGACAACTTTTTTGAAAGGCTTAGTTTTCGAGTAATTCAATATTTAGGATTTTTTTTAGTGTTTTCAACCTTATATCACTTAAATACTATTACTAACACACACTAAAATACTAAATACACTAAAAATACTAACAACTCCCTTAAATGACTGTGAAAATTAAAAAAATGAGTAGGTACACCTTTGGAAACAGCGTTAAATTTCCTCTCATCCTGATACCATTTCAAAATTTTGTAAGCAGGTTTATGGGCGAGGAACCCGGCTGAGGGTGAAAATTTGACAAATCTTAAGAAATCTGTCAAAATTCGGAGCGCTATATAGCTCGAATGTCTTCTATTGGATTTTACCCCCAAAGACGGAAAAAACTGCGTCAAGATCTTCTCCTTCCAATGGTGTAGTCGATTTTACTTTTACTTTGTTAATTAGTGAAAACAGTGTTTCAATGTTGAAAAACATTGTATTTTCAATGAAATCGAGCGTTTTCTTGAAAAATTACCTTCTACGAAAATACAAATTCGGGGTCGGTTTCTAGGTAGGTAGGTTTTTTAACGCTGTATCGAAAGGTATCACTTGCATATCTCCAAAACCCTGTTTTAGCCGTATCTAACACTTTAGCTAACGAGTTTCACCCCTAAAAACACGGAAAATTCATCATACCACATGCACTCAAATTTGTGAGTTAAATGTTTAACTATATTATAACGGGGTTGGGGAGATAAGCAAGTGTTGCCATTCTATTCAGCTTACAAAAAAATACGTAGAAACCGAACCTGAACTCGTATATTCATAAAAAGTCATTATTAAAAAATAAATAAATAAATAAAAAAAATTTAAAAAAAAATCGATTTTATTAAAAAAACAAAACAAAAAATAACAAACAATGTTTTTCAACATTAAAATACAGTTTTCTCCCCTAATTAACAAACTAAAAGTAATTGACCACACCGTTGAAAAGGATGAGATCTTGACGCAGTTTTCCTGTCTTCGGGGATAAAATTTAAGAAGACTTTTGAGCTATAGCGCTCAGAATTTAGACTGATTTCTTATGATTGGTCAAATTCCAACTTTCAGCCGGATTTTTCTCCCATTAAATGTGCATAAACAATTTATCAAACTAGGGTATTAGGGAGATAGGAAATTTAACTTTCTTTTCAACGGTGCACTCATTTTTTAATTGTCACTATGATTTGTGGAAGTTATGGTTATGTTAGTGATATAACGTAGAAAACACGAAAAAGTCTTAGGTAAATATTGAATTACTCGAAAACTAAACGTTAAAAAAAAACCCAAAGAGGAAAGTATTGTTGCAAATTAATTGTAGAATCGATCCCTGAAGTTACAGGAACTTAGGTTGAGACAAACTGTGTAGTTTTGTCTAGCATTTTTATGGGATAGCCAATAGACTTCAGGATCACTATTAACATTTTTGTGTTTCCTTTGGCAAATCTGGGGTCTGAAACAGGGTGTCTACAGGTCACGAATTCTCGGAAAGTGCCGGGAAAGTTACGGATTTAATAGTAGGGCAGGATATTTCCAAAAGTCCCGGATTTTAATATAAAAGTCACCGATTTTTATGGCGTCGGTCACCAAATAATCATAATATAATGCCAGTATCAGGATTCACAAAACATACGAGAGAATCAATTGGGATTTTTGAATCTATATATTACTGATAGACTATCTATCTATATAGACTACTCATGATTACAGTAGGTCTACTGGTAAATATTTCGGTACGCTATTCCTAAAGAAATTAAAACGTGTAAAAAGTCACCAATTTTTAAAATTTAGAACCCCAAAAGTCCCCAAAAAGTCCCCGATTTTTATTGAACAGATCTAGTAGACACCCTGTGAAAGCCTGAGCCATCGATGTACAATAGTATACATCGATATATTGCTAAAGTAATAATTGTATTTAATCGAATCTCTGACAAGGACTGCCATAGGCTTTCTAAGAAGGGGTCGGTGCCTTCCCCACTGACAGCGCTGAATGCAGGCACAAAGGGTGACATTTTGTATGCATAGGTTTGGGTAAGCCGAGGGCAGGTATTACTCCTGTCTTTTGTGCTATTCACTTTGACTGCAGGATCCCAAACTTGTTGAATTTATTAAAGGATGGGAAGAATTATATTGCCTTCAGGGCTAAAAAAAAGTAAACTAGGAAAAAAAATTCCGAACGCGGTTTACCAACGCCCTACGCTGGTTGCTGCGGTGTGCTAGGATTAACCGCGACATCTTCCACTAAACAATGGGGTTGACAATAGAAGACTAGTCTATCCGACCCTCAACAGAGGACACGAATGAAAAGAATGAACAATCAAGGGGATTTGAAGAATGTCTTCAGGACAGGAGTTCCCATCGCCACTAAAACCTATTGGTCCAGTTTCGTGTATTTTGGCTTTAGGCGAAGCAGCTGGTAGTGGAGTAACAACGGCAAAAATAATTGGACAGATTTATTCATTCGCCAGGTAAGCAACGCTATTCAAATTTGAGAATAAACGCATTTATTGATTCATTTATTGAAAACCGCCAAGCCCATAAAAAGGTATAATACAGTATTGAAAAGAAAACATTCCCTGAAAATGTCATTAAAATCTGTGGAAGTTACGCTCGTTACAAGAATTACACATTCTCGCATGCCCAGCAGTTACTAATGATGCAATCATCAAGAAATTGATATGAGCTGATCAAATCGTCTTTCTCCAACTATCCTCTATGTCTGAGCGAGATCGGACGACTAGGCGTAAAAAATGATGTATTAAGGCGTTGCACAGGTTGACTTGAATAAAAGCAAGCCCCCCTCATCAATCAAATTTTCAGACACTCCTATGGATCTGATTCAAAAGAGTCCTTACTTAAAAGTATTTACTTAAAGTACTTACGTATAAATTACCTATTAGGACCAAACTACTGAGATCAACCCCCCCCCCCTCCCTCTCCACAAACACCTCCCATATTTCAGAAATCCAATTTCATTCGCTCGAACAACAGATCACCAGTTCGTTCGGTGATGACCAAATTATGGTCTCTGATCGTTGTTTCGCAACACCTAAAATCTTCCCCTCTGTATTTTGTTGCTAACCTTTACCATTCTTTCCCGAAGCGATACATGCTTCGATTCGTTTTTCTAAAATCTGCAAGATCTCATTTTGGACCAAAAATTGACTCTGATCGTTCTTTCCCGTGACCCTTCATATTTTAATAGCCTATGGTTGAGGCTGACGTAATCTAAACATATTCGCCCAATCAGATCCACAGTTTGTTCGGTGATGTCAAAGATACCTCTTTCCAAACCCCCTCCCTCCAAAACACCCCTATGGGTCGGAATTGAAAATTCCCCAGTTTGTTCAGTGATGAAAAAGATACCACAGCCCCCCTTCCCTTAAAAAAAACCCCTTCTATGGGTCAGATTTGAAAAATATCAAGTAGCCTGTGTTAGAATACTCCAAACATGTTCGACAACTCAAATCCCCAGTTGGTTCAGTGACATTCGAAACGCTTTAACTCCACCACCCCCTCCCCCACCATTGTGAGCCAGATTTGAAAAAAGTTTAAAAAGTAGTCTTTGACTTGAATTAGAGTAATCCAAACATATTCGACAATCAAATCACCAGTTTGTTCAGTGATGACAAAGATATCATATCCCCCCCTCCTCCCCTAAAACACCCCCTATGGGCAGATTTGAAAAATTTCAAGTAGCCTTTGATTCAAATTAGAATAATCCAAACATATTCGCACTATCAGATCCCCAGTTCGTTCAATGTTGTCCAAGATACCCCATTTCACCCCCTCCCCATCCTCTAAAAAACCCCTCTGGCTCAAATTTTAAAAACTTCAAATATCCTATAATTTAAGTTTGACTGATACAGTTATATCCCCTCACTCATATTAGTTATCCAATGACCCCTGTAACCATGAAAAGCGGACAAACATACTGACAGACAGGCAGACAGAGAAAATTTGAGAAAATGGTACCAATCGTCTACAAATAGCCTGAAACGGAAAAGAAACGCAAAATTTCATAATTCTAATCAATGTACAGGCAGACATGATCACGATTTTATTAATATAGTTTCTATATTTACGTATTTGTGTCCTTCCAGACAACAACTCTCCTTAGGATTGAGATAAAAATTCAAAATTTCTTTTTAAATAGCACATTATTATTTAGAACGAGTTTATTGCCATAAAATTGGTAATTAACTATTTCTTTTCACTCTATGTCCTCAATTTTCAAAACAATCTAACAAATATGGTACAATGATTTACGAAAATTCGCTCATACGATCATGCTGCATGACTGGAACTTTCTCAAACATTTTCACTGTGAAGCGGAAAATTGCGGGGTCTGGAACTGTTGAAGTGAAAACCCTTCTTGAAGGCTTGATGCGCCATGTTCTGATCAATTATTAGGTATATACGGGGTTTAACAATTATAGACCATTGATCTTCGTAGAAGGGCTATCTAGCACAGAAATAATAAACCATTGTGTAATAATTTGCAGAGTTTTTTTCTCGTTGAATCGAATGGTATCACTGGCAGATATTCCCCAACATCGTTGTAACCCAGTTTTACACTTTAACTAACTAGTTTTTAGTGTATTTTTCCAAGCTCAATTCTATATGTTTTTAAAGGGGAAAACTAGTTAGTTGAAGTGTAAAATTCGGTTAAAGCGGACTCGGAGAGATCTGCGAGTGTTGATTTGATTAAGCGTGAAAAAATAATTAGAAACCGGTCCCAAACTCGTATTTTCTTAGGGGATCATTCTTCTCGAAAGCCCACGGTATCATAGAAACCTTTTTTTACACACTCCGCCCATTTTTAAAAAACAGTCTCAAGTGGTTACTAAAAATTACACAATGGAAAATCATAGATAACCTAAGAGATTTTTGCACGTTCTTGAAAAAATGGAAAAGTCCAACAATAATTCTATAAGATTTAACTGGCTGACTCAACTTAAGGAACTCCTTATAAAATGTGGAGTGCAACAAGGAATAACTTTGGATTGTGAAAATCTCAAAATGCTCACTCATAAATGTGTAGAGGATGCTGAAATCTTTCTTAAAAATAAAGATGTTGATGCAGTATTTTCTGGCTCCTGTAATGATTACTATTGGCTTGTGATAGCGCAGGATGGATTTAACGATTATATGATGTCCCTTTTCAATTTAAAAAGTTATTTGCACAAATAAGATTGACAAGTAAACACCATTTTACAAGTAAGATTAGGAATTATAATTACAATTCTCCAAATATCGTATGTACAGCCTTACACGGGTCTTCTTGAAAACTTATTTCATGTTCTATTTGAGTGTCCCAAGTATAAATGGACCAGAAAAAGATATATATCTCGGACTTGATGGGGGGTACCTGAAACTTGATAAATTTTGTATCAGTACCAAGTGAATTCGACCTAAAAAGGCTTCGTAAGTGAAGATTGTAAACTGAGAAATTTATGTTTGTTAGACTGAAGGATTAACTCGCTTATATATACTGGTACTGCCTATGTTAACTGCTTGAACGTTTTTGAAATGATTCATGAAGTTCGTTGTGTGTTTCATTTTATTGTTGTTTCCAATATTTATAGGGTAAAGAGAATAAGCTGAATTAATAATGAATGTTATATTAATTTGTAATTTATGAAATAGTTGAAATTTGTACCAACGCTGTAATAGATTATCATTAATTGTGTGTAAAAAACTGGACTCCACGATCAATTTCTAAATTTTGCACTGTTATAATTGATTCAACTGGGTATTGAAAAAAAAGTCCAGTCATGCAGCATGACCCCATGAGCGTACTTTTGAAGATGTTTCATGCAAATGTTTCATGCAAATATTACCGATTTTTACAACTATCGAACGGAATTATTTCGATTTTTGACTGATTTTTCAACTTTGAAATTTTTGAAAACTTGATACATATTCTTGTAGGAAATTTTACGCTGATTCCGAATACACCACATGTTAGTATGCTGAACAAATTATTTCGCACAACAAATCGCAAAAAACAGGCTATTTTGAAATTTTTGACTACATTTTTGCAAATTTCAACCCGAAGATGTAATCCGATCATGCTGGCCAACGAACTTGAACTTTCGTTATGTGTCCTTAACATTTTAAAATTTGTTTGAAGTTTCTAGCACAATTCTACGGACAGTTATCGTCTGGAATGACACATACATATATACATAAAAATATACATACATACATATATACATACATACATACATGCATACATAAAAAATGCGTTAAACTTCAGAATATGATTCAGAATAGCCTGAAACGGATTTCTGCATAAAATTGTTTCAAAAATTCACATTCTACAAATTTTGAGACGAGAGCAATAGCTTAATTTTCTTCAAAATTCGCTAACACTACGTTAATGATGTGTACACTACAACTGTTTCAATCATGTATCTTTCGTAAAGCATACTCGGATGTAAGGAGCATACATGTTCAAATACATTAAATAAATAAATAAATTATTAAATAAATTTTTTTACTTACTCCGCACATATAAGTTGAACAAGAAAGATTGATATGCCAAGGATTTATTCAGCCCTGTTCGATTTCTTCGAGGTTGCCACCTAGAACGGGGCTATCCCTTAATGTGCGCTTTCTTTCTATACATCCTCCAGTTCACCTGTATTTGATTACAATTCAGCGATAACGATTCTTCAGCTGTCGAACGCTATTCGACGGAGAAAGCTAGGAAAAAGATTTGAGATAAGCCGAGCCTTGACGAGGGATCGCCGAGTCAACACTCAGCTATGTGGCGTAGTCCCTGGCGGCCACTGGTCATTGGTATTCATTATCACCGACTCCTAGGTGTCTCTCGCTGTTCGCACAACCTTCTTTCCCCTTTCCTCCTCCTCTTCATCATATCCTCCTGTTCCCCCCTTTTTTCCCACATTAATTCTTCAAAGGAAGGCGGGCCATTGTCCCACGCGTCTCCTGAAGAACGAGCGACAGGTCACGTTTCCAGTTCGGGCATGTTTGATGATGCTCGTTGGTGACTGGATACTGGGAAAATCCTCAATAACCAATAAAAGTTAATTACAGGGCCAACAGAAAATAACAATTTTCACTTGTGAGTCAGAGCAGGAAACGACCGGTTCGAGTGACTGGCGGTCAATGCCAAAAACAACATCATTTTCTTGTTAGTGGCACTTCGCCCATTCCACCACAATATCCCAGGGAATCCTATAAATTGCAGGCACGGAAGAGGCTCGCTATCAGTGTTCCCGCTGCTTTCCACTAGCCAACATAAAGGTGAGTGTAGTTACTGCAAATATACAGGGTGACCCACGGAAAGTTTACGCACCCCATCATTTCCCCTGAACTCAGATTAAAAAATTTGGACCAACTCCATTCTTCATTTTTTTTAACGTAGATCCCAGGAAAAATACTTTCGTTCGCGCCACTTGCGCCAGAAGTGGACCAAATGACTTAAACTTTGTTTTTTCGAATATGAACCCCCCCCCCCATTTCTTATAGCAGATTCAAATTCAGCGTGGAATTTAATGAAGAAATGACACATCACTCGACTTTTTAAGTGCGCGTTAACGGGCGCTATTCCGCTCCAAAAGTGCGCGATTCCGCTCTAAAAGTGCGAAAATGGTGAAATAACTGAGTTTTTGAAGATATTCAATTGCCACATGTTGTACATGATTTTGGGGTATTTTTCGTGTTGAACCTCGTAGTAATGCTCATTTATTAATATCTACAACACCAACTTGGGAAAACTCCGAAAAAACTACATTTTCGTACGCTTTGTTTTTTTATTTGATTTTTTTTTTTAATTTGTTTATTTCATAATTTCACAAATTTAAAACACATAGAAATGAAAAATAGGGATTCAGTCAGTTACTAAGTTTAAATGAAAACACTTCCACATAAAAATGAAGAAACATCATGAAATTAATCTTCCATATGAGGTATAGGTATACCTTGAGGCGGGCGGTGAGTTGAACATTCCTTTCTGTTTTCAAAATTTCGCCATAATTTGACGTAAATATTTATTATTCAATTTTCTTTCTAAATATTGTAGATGTTTATGTTCCTACATTTATCATAAAGTAATTTTTTAAATCAAAAAGTAGAGTTCATGTAAGCTTTTCAAACAGATGGTTCTTTCTTAGACTTAAGGGTAGGTTATTAATCATTTTAATAGTACTATAACGATACGATTTTTGAGCATACGTAGTTTGGAGTAAGGGAAGGCTTAATTTAAAATTATTCTTAAATCTAGTGGAAGCAGTGTGAGGGGGAAGTTGAAGGTTTTGGATTTTAGAATTTGTTTTACGCCATTGAAGTTAATTAATTGTACAATGGGGAGAACTTTCAATTTATTAAAGATAGGAAAAGTGTGGTGTACACATCCGACCTTCTCAAATCGGATAATGGCTTTTTGGCTGTCAATAATTGGTCTTAGTGTGGATATATACGTACTATTCCAAACCGGAATACAATACGATAGAACAGATTGCACCAATGCAAAATAAACTCTCTTCATTAGATCTTTATGAAGAATTCTAGAATGTTTTAAAACATATGGGTACAGTAATTTTCTTAATTTATTATTTATTCGGTTTATTTGAAATTGAAATTTGAGTCGTGAATCAAAGTACATACCCAAATACTTTGCACATTGTGAAGGGATAACATTACACGACCCGCAGGTATATTGACATGTGAGTGAATGGATAGGTATAGGTGACGATTGGGGGGTGCTTCTTGGATCAATACTAGATACTAAATATGGGGTTTTCAGTGTGAAATCATCCAGTTGTTTAAAATGTTTAACCCTTGACCGACCATCTGTCTAACTTCATCCCATGTATCAGCACAGCAGTAATATACTGTGCCATCTGCAAACTGGATAGTGTTACCGGGTAAATTTAGTTTTGATATTGAGTTTACATAAAAATTATAAACAAAATTGGACCCAGTACAGTGCCTTGAGGCAAATGGGTAAGATAAGTGCGATTCTGGTCGATTTTCGGTGTTTTTCCAAGTTGGTGTTGTAAATATCAATAAATGAACATCATTACGAGGTTCAATACGAAAATTACCGCCAAATCATGTATTCCATCTGGCATTTGAATATCTTCATAAAATCTGTATTTCACAATTTCCACACTTTTAGAGTGGAACTGCACCCATTTACACGCATTTAAAAAATCGAGTGATCGGTCATTTTTCCATGAAATTTCACGTAGAATTTGAATCTGCAATAAAAGATGGGGGTTCCTATTAAAAAAAAAAAAAAAAAAAAGTATATGTCTCAAAATAGTACTGAAATGAAGGTAGAAGTTATAGGCGGCTTCTTACTGTGTATAATTTCATTCTCTCTTCACAGCTAGTTTCGCTTATACAATAAAGCCTCATCAGGTCCTACAAAGGTTGAAGAATATTTTTTGATAGATTTACAGAGGATCTTCATATTAAACCACGTTATGTTTGTGATAATAACCACAAGTGTTATCAATTGTGTAGTTTAATGTATTTCTCTCATAAAAAATTTGCAGTTTCTTGTATGTCAAGCTATAAATTCATATAATTTACGTATAAACTTGTTAAAGATAACTGTACATAATAGGGAAATCATCTTCTATGAAGAATTTTATGATTCTCCCCAAGGATGGTAAGAGCCTCTACCTCTGTCACATACACTTAACTTGCCGATCCCAAATTTTTACTTAAATTCAATATTTCCCAATTCCAGACTAGTTTCAGGCTCCATATAAACGTATCCTAGCAGAATAAATTAAATCTTGTGCCACATTGACGAAATACTGTCACCTTGTATGGATTATGACTCTACCCTAATTCTAAGTACTTATTTTACCATCTAGTTATAATAACGTAGTATACTACAAAGACCCTCTGTAAGTCTATCAAAAAATATTCTTCAAATTGTGTAGCACCTGAAGAGGCTTTATTGTATAGGCGAAACTAGTTGTGAAGAGAGAATAAAATTATACACTGGAGAAGCCGCCTAACTTCCACCTTCATTTCAGTACTCATATGAGACATGAAGCCAAGTGGCGCGCGTGAAAGTATTTTCCCTGAAATCTTCTAAAGAATTATGAAGAATGGCGTTGATCCCAATTTTGCTTCCGAGTCTTCCATTAGGTAGCGGAAGCATTGTTTTACCCACGGTTAATTTACTAGACTAAAGTTACGAGACCAAAACTATATCGACAGCTTTTCCGAACGATGAACGCAAAAATCAATCGGAAAAACGATCCATTCGCTTGGAAATTCAGGCTGTTCTGAGTTCCGAAACGGAGGCCGATTTAAAACTTGTTGAAAATCCATGAAAATCCAAAAAATTCATGAACTGTGTACGGGAAATTGAAGACGAATTTCAAAAATTTTACGGGAATTTTATTTGTCAGAACGCAGGAGTTTTTTCTCGTCTAATTGAAGTCGTAAAACATAAGAATCCCGAGATTGATGATTTCGTAGTTTCGTGCTTTGTTAGGACTCGAACATTTATCAGAATGAAGAATATAAATAAGTTACGAAAGGAAGAAAAACTTTTGAAATCAAGAAAACGGAGTGCCAGTGAAGACAGAAAAAAATTCAAGAAAATGAAGAAACTAGTTGGATAAATTTGTATTTTCGTGTTGTTATTATTATTACCTACCTATTATGTAGGTACCTACAATCAAAGTTTACCAAGGAATTATGTTTTACTTCTAATTTTTTGAAAATAATCAAAGTAAATAACTTACGTAGAATTAATGTAATTACCTATCTGCAATTGAATATTTTTATTTCATTCATTATTCTTGAATATTCTCTTTTTTATCTAGATACCTACCTTGCAAACTCGTTTGCCTCAAAGTAACATAATTATATCGGTTCTTTTCTCCGTAGATAAATGAGGAAAAGATGATCTTTCTGTTTTTTTCTCCATCTAATTTCTAAAAAACCAAATTTTAAACTAGATATAATACAGAAAAAAGCTTTCAATAACAATCTATCGAAGAATAGTTGATGAAATCATCAGTAGAGTTACTTATAACACTTTTTTTGCACTGATTCCGTGCGTATTCGAGAGGCTCCCGCAATGGTAAAGGGACTACCTACGTCATAGGCCAGGAGCCCCCGGCGTTGACAGGTACCGTCTAGTAAAGTAACCGTGGTTTTGGTTTTACCTATCGGGAGTGAAAAAATTTTTGGTCTCCGAAATTCAACATTTCCCCTCGCATTTTACGTTTTAGGCCATTCAGAACAACTTTGGTTGCCTGTGTGTGTGTGTGTCTGTGCCTGTGTCTGTCGTGTGTCCGCAAATCCTTGTAACAAGCTTATTTTCCACAGTTTCCATCCGATTTGGATGAGATTTTCAGAGGTTCTGTGAGCTGAGATGTAGACGGTCCCCTATCGGGTTCATCATCCTTGACTCCATACATCACTCAGCTCATGCGCAAAACTTAAATTCCATCAAGCACCATTTTCTCATGCCCCAGTCGTTCCATCTCTCTCAAATTTGGATGATAGTTGGGGAATAATAATTTGATCATCTCACATCAATTTCAACATGATTGTATCATCAATAGTACTGCGCATGCGAAAATGTGATATCCATGAAACGACCTTAATTTCCACAGTTTAAATCCGATTTTGATGAAATTGTCAGTGAATGTGCGGGTTAGGTTGTAGATGGTCCCTACCTATTTCATTATTATTTCCATCAGTTCATTCTGCGCATGCTCAAACGTCAATTACATTGTGTATACCTAATTTTTTTTTTTTTTTCTCAATCGACCAATTATGACGTTTCACGCTATTCCTTGGTTTCTCTATCCCGCAATGAATTATTACTTTTTTCTTTTTTTCATTCGATATTTCTATTGGCAACCACCTTATGTTGTGCCCGGATGCCGATAGTTTCTCAGTTAGAGCGTGTAGTTTGAGGTAACATTCGTATAGCAACAGGGAAGTTAATGTTAGTAATAAAGTAAACGCATACCTTGTTTTGTTGGATGTTTATGACGAAACTTGAACAAACAAAACTGAACGTAATGAACTTGAAAGTATAAATGATAAACAGAAGGTTGATAAACTTGATCCAAGATTCAAGGTTGAAGATCCTGATCGAAAGTTGGAGACGAAGTGAGGAATCGGAGTCTTGACTCTTGACAAAAGAAGATATCGGATCACCTGATCTTCCAGAAGTGAAGATGTGGAGACGTGTTCTAGGTCCGAATCTGAAGGTAGACCAACTAATCTGCGGAATATATAAATATTATTAATTGACATAATAAAATATATTATCATGCCTATGAAGGATTTCCGAGTTATTTACCGGAAATGCAATCAACCATTATCGAAGGCAAAGCCGAATAGATAGGGAACTCTAGCTGGAGACTAGGCCATATGTTGCAACCATGACTTGGAGAAACTAATATTTCAACATGTTGATCTCCCTTCAATGAATTATTGTTTATTAGTAGTTCATGAAAAATATAGAATCGTCGAGTCCGAAATTATGTAACGTATATTTTAAGATCCTGCGTAATAATTTCATTCGTTCATTTAAATACAAAGAAATGGGTAAAAACATCACACTTTTTTTTTTAGTGTGTACCAGTTGCAGCACCTTAGAAAAACGTCTGCCAAGTTGGGTGTGGTGCGGAAAAGAGTAAATTAAGTAGTAGCGTGGAATGTCATAGGCAATTGGTCAATTGACAAACGAAAAAATGATACTCAATGTAATTTACGTTTTTGGAAGCGCAGAATGAACTGATGAGTTGAAAACAATGAAAGAGGTACGGATACACAACCTAAACCACGTATTCGCTGATAATTTCATCAAAATTGAATGAAAACTGTGGAAATTAATGTCATTACAAGTATTTAACATTGGCGCATGCGCAGTAGGTATTAATGATACAGTCATGTTGAAATTTGTGAAACATGATCAAATTGTCATCCCCCAACTAGGTATAACCGAATTTAAGCGAGATCGGACGACTAGGGCGTGAGAAAATGGTGCTTGGAAGAATTTACATTTGCGCATGCGCAGAGTGAGGTATTGAGTCAAGAACGATGAAACTGATAGGGGACTGTCTACCGCGTAGCCCGCACATTCTATGAAAATGTCATCCAAATTGGATAAAAATTGGAAAATAAGCTTGTTACAAGTATTTGCGGACACAGGACAGACACACACACTCAGACACACACATAGGCAGCCAAACAGACGGACACGGATCACGAAAATAAATTGAGAGTTGCAGCTTGGGCAGCGTTTGACAACATCGGTAATTATCCCCTCCACCCCACCCCGAACCTCGACAGCAAATCCGAAATATCCTAGTTTTGTTGCACAACTAGACGGAAATTGGAATCGAACAAAATGAGAACCACGAAAATCAGTTAAGAATTGTAAACTGGGTAGCGTCGAAAAAATTAGCCGAAAAAACCAGTTTTTGGCTTTACCCCATTCATTCACCCTCTTCCGTGTTGAATATAAAATTTCCGCGGTTCGTTGCACAACTAGACTAAAGTTGGGATCGAACAATCAATGAATCACGGAAATAGGTTGAGAATTGTGGCGTGGACAACGTGGACAAAATTTGCAACACACATTCGCGCGCGCGGGCGCGCGCTCGCACACACACACACACACACACACACAGACATACACCTATCATTTTTCCCACGGATTTGGTCTTGGAATGGTCTGAAACGGATTTATATGCGGTTATTTTTTTCTCGTGCTTGCGTTGTCCCCTACTTCTGTGGATCAATTCCTATAGGTCGTCCCTCTTAAATAAGAAGCCTTGCCTGTATGACCTAGCTTCTGAGGGACGTCCTAAAAGTGGAACAGAGTCAATTGGAGGGTAGTATATAATTTTCAAGGAGTGTTTGGTTTGAAATACGCTGTAATCCACGCGTCTAGATACGTCCATGTTACAATATATGAGGATGCCCACCCAACTCGGCCAACGTTTTTTAAAAATTGTCTGCAACTTTGGTTTTCGACAGTGTTCCTTTTTCAACTTCACTCAAATTGATCTGTTTCGTTTTGAAACCTTTCGACAATTGTTTTCTTTTCAAACTCATCGTCAGTACACTCGGCCATACAACGGAACAACGACTCACAATAGAACTCGAACGCAAACAACTTGAAACTGACCTTGACCTGAGATGAACCTAAAAAACTGAGAAGGAGAGATACGTCGTAGATGTAATAGACTCAGGGGGCCCAATATTGTGTTTGAGTTTCGTGTTAACCGAGGAAATCAAGATAATCACTACGTTGAAGTATAGGGAACCGGGAAAACTGTTTGCGTATATTGAATTTGTTGCAATAATTTTCGTGATATGCTCGTCTAAGCCGTAACGTCACGACACTTTCTCGAAGCAGATGTTTTCTGACATTTCAACAACGATACGTTAGTGCAACGACCGCTCAATGTTCGTCCCAACAAGACGTAAAAACAGGGGTCATAAAGGGCTTTGACCAGTCAATTCCCACGTTTCCTGGTTCCTCATAGTTTTTGCTCCTGTTTTCGCTCCGAGATGACAATCCTCGCCTCCCAAGTTCGTGGAAAACGAGACCCTTAAGCGCAATCGGTCTCTTTAGTGCCCCTCTGCCCTTCCTCAGGTATTTATGACGCTCTCCCTTTCGTTTGAGGGTTCGTATAACTAACATACTGATGGGTACTATGCGTGGTTGTTTCTTTCTTCGCCAGGCGAAGTGCCTCTATACCGATGCATGTATAAATGTAGGATTCCTGTTCTATATTAACATATCCATGCACTTTCGTCCCTTTACGATATAATGGACATATATGGTGGATGCATATCTGTCATATAGTCTGCCTGACCGGGTGATTGTCTCCCTACTCACGAATCCTAGGATTTTACGCGTAAGGCCCTGTGCCATCCCATGGGCAACTCTCATGTATTGGAATTTCTCAAGTTTGAGCTACGCATCGGATGCTGCGCCATTGACCCCCCCCCCGTGTTGGGTATAATCTTATCGTCGAATACGAATACGATTGTAATCGCGATAATTATTCGTTGATTCTGAGTCAACTGCGATTATATTCGTATTCGTGTAATCGTATTCGTGAGGTACAAGCTAAGTGAGGTGGAGCTAATGAAGTTAAAGGAGGGGAAGAGTTACTGGTTTCAACAGTTTGAAGGGATAATTCCAAGCTTTATGGGATTCAATCTCCCTTCACCTTTGACTATAAGCTGTGTCTTTTCTAATGTGTGTTCAGTTATTGTTTGTTACTGATGATGGTCTAGCCGTCGAAATCGATTTAACATTGTAACTCTTCATTTTTCGTGGAAATAGAAAACGTTTTAGCGAATTTTTGAAGAAAATTAAGCTATTGCTCTCGCCTCAAAATTTGTAGAACGTGAATTTTTGAAAAATTTTTATGCAGAAATCCGTTTCAGGCTATTCTGAATCATATTCTGAAGTTTAACGAATTTTTTCATGTATGTATTTATGTATATATGTATGTATGTATGTATGTAGGTCATTGCCGCGACCGTGTCATGGCGCGGGATGTGGTGCGGGAAAAGCGCCACGGAGTTACTCGAGTTGGGCATCTCAGCGGGAGTGCTCCGTGGTATCACCACCCGCGTCCTGAGGGGTTCTTACTTGAACTGGTGGTCATTTTATAGGGGCACTTCCTTTCATCCCATTCTTCCTTCTCGTCCTGCAACTTCCCTTATCCCCAGAGCCGGCGTCGGGTAAACCTGGGCGTCCTCCCCACTGTTTTATTTTATTTGTTTATTTTTCAATTTAATGGTGTGCCCCCTCCGCCTTTGAGGGGAGGTTTGTAAAAAAAAAAAAAACGAAAGTTCAAGTTCGTTGGCCAGTGTGATCGGATTACATCTTCGGGTTGAAATTTTCAAAAATGTAGTCAAAAATTTCAAAATAGCCTGTTTTTTTGCGATTTGTTGTGCGAAATAATTTTTTCAGCATACTAACATGTGGTATATTCGGAATCAGCGTAAAATTTCCTATAAGAATATGTATTAAGTTTTCAAAAATTTCAAAGTTGAAAAATCAGTCAAAAATCGAAATAATGCCGTTCGCTAGTTGTAAAAATCGGTAATATTTGCATGAAACATTGTCCAAATTCAGATTGAACTACTCTTAGGGAAGTATCCCTGTATAACCAATCCTAGAACCATGCTGTTTAAAATGTAGGTAGTAGGTGCTTGTTAAAAAAAAAAAAAAAAAAAAAAAAAAAAAGTAATCTTAACTGATGAGTTTACTCAGTGAAATATTCCGTCCTCCGATTCTCTCGGTCGCTCTCTTTAATGTTTTACGCTCAACTGTTTTAGGACTTGATGTAGCTTTAATACTGACTGTGGCTTAGAAAATATCAGCCATGACATTATGAAGAAGTTCTATTTATGTATGTACTAGCACGCAGACCCAAGGCCTCGGCTCCGCTCGGCCGTCAGTTATCTTAATCTCAAGGTTGAAATCTACAAGATTAGTTTAATAATAATAATGTATGAGTACCTCCTAATTATTTTTAATAATTTGATTCCATGTTTGTCTATCAAAATCATAAACTAAAATTTCTCTACACTATCAATAGCGACTGAAATGTCGAAGATTTCTTCAAAAATTCGCTCATGGGGTCATGCTGCATGACTGGACTTTTTTCACTAACTTCCGTTCGGAACTTGGTAGACGTTTTTCCTTCTCTGTTGATTACAGGCTCATTAATGAAAATAGTAAACAAAAAGCGTTAAAATCCAGGAATCGTTTCAGAATGCCTCAAGCGGATCCCCATGAAGAAATTATTGGTAAATTTCTATTTTGTAGTTTATGGGGCCATTGCAATACCTCAATTTCCTACGAAAATTCGTTAGCAAAGCCTGAATTCATTGTGAACAGATGATAACATTAGGCCTTGGAAAAGGGAAAGGCGGGAATATGACGTGAAATATTCAAAGGAACTCCGGTAGAGAAGGGAAACAGGAAACCGCTCTCCTCTTAATCGCCCTGAAATTTTAATAGGTCGCAAATGTTCGCCCCTCCCTCTCTACTTCTTCCGATTCACCTCCCCTCCCGTCAACAGCGTTCGCGAAGCTTCACTTATTGTTAGTATGGCTTTTACCTGTTTGCTCTTCCCGCTGGCTCCCTCTTCCACTTCATCTTCGGTTTATGGCTTATTCAAAATCACTTCCAGTCAGACGTTCCCGCTTTTCAGGGAAAGCGGTTATTCCGAAGGTCGATCCGGAAATAAATCATTAGTTCGATTGCTTTTTGAGGGAAAGGCGCCACCGCCGCTTTTCTCTCAATTCCCCTGATGATCCCCTCCACACTGGAATACGACGAGAGTCAAGCGGCTCATGCAGCTTTAGTTCCTTCCCCTCCGCAGTGAGCTCTGTCAGCGCTTGTTCTATGTAATCACAAAGTAACATCCCCTTTTCCTCCCTTCCAATTCTCATCATTTTCTCACCATTTTTTAGTACGTCCCTCTGAAGCTATGTCTCATAGGCAAGGCTTCGTAATAAGAGGGACGCTTATTAAAATTGATCCAGGGGGTTGGGGTACAACCCAAGCCTGAGGAAAATAAAATAAAATAAATATAAAAAATAAAATACATCTTCGCTCTATGAATCCTTTAGGGATGACACGAGGTCGGTTCCGCGTGTCAACTCATCTCGGATGTGTTCTGAGATTGAAACTCAGTCACATAAAACTGTCATGAAATCGCACGATGGATCGCGTCATAAAAAATATAATGAACGGATATAGATTTGGAAATTTTGGTGATTTTGGAAAAAACCTTCAACTCTCAAGGAATAGACCTGCGATAAGAAAGAAGGTCGTGAACATGAGTAGGTATGTGAGTTGAAAAACGCAAAATTCATTAAAATCCCTATGTAAATTTGCACTGAACTCTCACTGAAAACTGTCACATTTTGACAGTTACAGTACTTATTATTTACTTACAGACAAATTATTTATGTAAAATTTTTGTTTACCATTGTCCTCAGTAGTGACGACGTTCACTATAAACTCGTTGAAACTGAAATGTAAAATGTAACTGAATTGTGGCTTAGAGAATGTATCCAAACACAAACGGTGGGTACAGCTTTCGTACAAGTACGCAACCCCGAGGGACATTTTATGTCTTTGCACGTACCTCGTACCCAGTTTTTTGCGCAAACGATATTCACGCATCAGCTCCTTGCCCAACTTGGGAAGTTGCACTATGTTGTCAGTCGTATTATCGGTGTCCGGCGTGGGTTTTGATATTGTAAGTGTGTCATCGGCATTTGTCGTACTTGTACGCAGTTTTTTGCGCAAACGATATTCACGCATCAGCACCTTGGCCGATTTGGGTAGTTTCCGTTTCATCGATGGTCCATTGGATGATTGTTGATGCTCCATGTAATGTTTCGTCGTAACTGGTGGAGCCTTATAAACTGCTTCTCATTTACACACTCACGAGTGCATTTCATAAAAATTTTGTTGTTGTTGTTGTATTCTAATATACTGGACCATAAAAACTTATGTTTAACAATTTAAGTTATGTTCATGTTTAACATAAAAATTTTGTTAAACATAAACACAGTCCGAGCTTCATCTCCACGACTCGTATATCTCCAAGAGATAATTCGTTTATCGGTTGTTTGGTCTTAAAATTATATCTTTACATATATAAAGCTTGCAATCGTGTTCACAATATAAATTATTGAGAATGATCACCTGTGTGTAAACAATTATTTAAACAATCACGCCGCAGCTCATACCGCAGCTTGTCGGCCACGCACTCCGCAGTGGTAAACGTAATATGGTTAGGTAAATCGAGAGCTGGTGGTGAACGATTTTTGGACGGTGATAACTGGAGAAGTTCAAGTTCCGTAGCAACGATTCGGTTGTACGTGAAAATCATTAGAAATTTTTCATAACGCTTTCTTCGTCACACCGTAACGTCACACTTTTTGAGTTATGTGCCATAGTAAAGACATACAATTTCAAAAATATCCGCTTACAAATCCGTTTCAGACCATTCTAAAACCTAATCAGTGAAAAAAACCAAAGAGACCAAAAACCAAATATTGTCAACGCTGCCCAGGCCACCATTTTCACTCAACCGATTTTCGAGATTCTTTCTTTATTCGATCGCATTTTCGGTCTAGTTATGCAACGAATCCCAGAAATTTTTAGTTCTACGATGGAAAAGGGTGATGGAGGGGGTAAAGTTGAAAAAACGTATTTTTTCAACAAATTTTGTCAACGCCACCCAAGCTACCACCGAGTTTCAATCGAGTTTCGTGATTTTTATTTGGTTCGATTCCAAACTCAGTCTAGTTGTGCAACAAACCTCGGGAATTTATTTATTCACGTGCATCTAGTCATACCTTTATTCAACTAAGATCTTAGTATTTATCGTTATATAGTTATCAAATGTAAGGATCATCTAGTCGTAGTTTATTAGCGAATTTTTGAAGAAAATTAAGCTATTGCTCTCGCCTCAAAATTTGTAGAATGTGAATTTTTGAAAAAATTTTATGCAGAAATCCGTTTCAGGCTATTCTGAATCATATTCTGAAGTTTAACGCATTTTTTTTATGTATGTATGTATGTATGTATGTGTGTATGTATGTGTCATTCCAGACGATAACTGTCCGTAGAATTGTGCTAGAAACTTCAAACAAATTTTAAAATGTTAAGGACACAAAACGAAAGTTCAATTTCGTTGACCAGCATGATCGGATTACATCTTCGGGTTGAAATTTTCTAAAATGTAGTCAAAAATTTCAAAATAGCCTGTTTTTTGCGATTTGTTGTGCGAAATAATTTTTTCAGCATACTAACATGTGGTATATTCGGAATCAGCGTAAAAATTCCTATAAGAATATGTATCAAGTTTTCAAAAATTTCAAAGTTGGAAAATCAGTCAAAAATCGAAATAACACCGTTCGCTCGTTGTAAAAATCGGTAATATTTGTTCGAAACAGAGACTACAGTTTGTCTGTCAATTTCTTGCTGTGGGGTACTAGATTCGAATGCAACTGACTTTATATCACTCGTAATATAAAGCCTCATCATCGATTGGCTGTGGAATTACGTTTCTTTCATATGACGTCGGAATGTTATTTTATTTTATGTCAAGATTTGATGATGTTATGATAGTATACTGACCACATTGGACATCGAAATCTATGAATATTTACCTACATTTGTCTTTAAATCTACAAGATTAGTTTAATAATAATAAAGTATGAGTACCTCCTAATTATTTTTAATAATTTGATTCCATGTTTGTCTATCAAAATCATAAACTAAAATTTCTCTACACGATCAATAGCGACTGAAATGTCGAAGATTTCTTCAAAAATTCGATCATGGGGTCATGCTGCATGACTGGACTTTTTTTTTATAAGGGGGTACTTTTATCCGCTGTAGGGGTTACAAAGTGGTCATCGCTGTATCCTTTGAAGCAAAGTGCGGTGATGCCTCACTTCGCCGGTTATTATTATTATTCCTCCCCCTCCGATCTACCAGTGGAGTCCTTATGGCAGTCCGTTTAGTGACGGACGGTCAGCATGGATCCCCTTAGAATCGTGCCCACTGCAGTGTCCCTTTGACACCCCTTTTTGATTGCCATTAATGACCCTTCCGGTAGAGACGTCGCTTAAATTCTCAAAAAAAAAGAGAATTTTGGAAATTTTGATTTTAAAATTTTGGAGACATTGCAATAGCTTCATTTTCTTCTCAAATTTTCCAAAACGTACCTACTTGGATTTCATTGTTATTTGCAAAAGTTGGTTTTTAACAATTTCATTCTACTGAAAATGCTCAAATTTCAATATACTTTGATATATCATAATATGACGGGTAATTCAAGAAAATTGGCTCATACGATCATGCTGCATGACTGGAACTTTTTTTTTCCTCAAAATTTTTCCCCCAGGAACTAGGGATTCTTCAGGAAGATGCTGAAAAATAAGATTTAAAATAACAAATTTAATGTTGTAAAATCTCTAAAAAACGTTTTCTTTATGTCTTTATGAAAAACAAATTTAATATTCTCTTTTTAACTTTACGATTATCAGGAACACATAGCCACAAAACTAAAAATGTTCGTGGGAATTCTCAAACGTTAATTCGAGTGGCAATTTGATTTTGAACAGAATATTTTGGCTATCATTAAGTAGACTCAGAAGTAATGTGAGTATAATGTAATTATTCGTTGTTAAGGTAATTAACCAAAACAGAGATACCTAGTCACAGGAATTCATCGAAATTACACGAATTTTTGCCGTCGTAGGTAGGTATATTTTTCAATTCCATGATTCATAGCATAGACCATAATTTTCTACAAAACTGGCATGAGTGATGCGAATATAATGTATATGTGATATGACCACAAAAATAAATTCACCTCAAATCTGTCACATATTGCAAGTGGAAGCGAATTGGTAGGTACATGCGAACTCAAGTTTTGTGAAATCTTAATTTGTTTACCTCATTCGCAAATGTATTAATATTTGCAAAACTATGTGGTCTTTAGGGCAGTGATGCAATCGGAAAGCCAATAATAGAGGATATTTTTGACTAATAGTTATTTTCCACAAAGATCGCTAATTGCAAATTAGCTCGTTATGTCCCAAACCGTGCGGCTGTTGTTTACATAGTGTTAGTCGCCTATTGTCTTTTATAATGACAGGACTAAAAAACTGTTGAAATCCCATTATAAAAGACGCCTTTATTTTCTCTCTCATCAGTCTCGTTGTGTGTTTCAGGAAGATTGGTGCTCTTTTGGTAAACATGAGGCAGTTCGTTTGGTTCGCGGCAGTTCTTGCCGTTGCTGCAGCAAATCAGATCAAGTTGTTCAACCACTGTCCGTTCACGGTTTGGCCTGGAATTCAAGGCAACCCAGGACACGCTCATCTGGAAGGCGGTGGCTTTGCTTTACCTGCGTACCAAGCCAAATTCGTCAACGTCCCCAGCAATTGGGGAGGACGGTTTTGGGCGAGAACCAAGTGTGATGGATCAGGACGTTGCGAAACTGGGGACTGCGGTGGGAAAATCCAATGCAACGGAGCCGGCGGGACTCCTCCCGTATCTCTAGCCGAAATCACCTTTGCCGGACACGAAGGACTTGATTTCTACGACATTAGCCTCGTCGACGGGTACAACTTGCCCATCAAGATGGCTCCGACTCGCGGTTTCAGAGTCAGAGACGGGAGCAAATACGACTGCAAGCCCGCGGGATGCCACGCCGACCTGAACGCCATCTGCCCGCCCGAATTGGCCCAAAAGTCCGGAGAATGGACTGTAGCTTGCAATAGCGCTTGCATGAAATTCAACACCGATCAGTACTGTTGTCGCGGTGCTTACGGACTTCCTCAGACTTGCAAAAGCGTGCACTGGCCAAAGAACTACCCAGCGATCTTCAAGAAGGCGTGCCCTGATGCTTACAGTTATGCTTACGATGACACCTCCAGTACATTCACATGCAAAGGCAGCCCAGCTACTGACTACGAAATCGTTTTCTGTCCATGAACATTCTCCGTTTTGAGATTATTTTTTTATCCTTATACTCGTAAGTAAATCAATAAACGTCTTCCTACCTTACAGCCTTTTTATAATTTTATTTATTATCCATCTTCCTTCAATGACACCAGAGAATCAGTTGATTAAAATGAAAAACGGGTAAATCTTCCTTCTCAAAATTTTCTTCCTCACAGTCTTCTGATTCGATATCATCACTGTCATATTCGTCACTGTAGGGGGGTTTCCATCAGCTGAGTGATGGGGTAAACAAATAATTCAGCCATTCCTTTAGTAATTTCGAGCTTTTAATGGTAAGTTGTTGCTGATGAGTTACTTGTAACTACTGCACTCGCAATTTGTCCTATATGAGGTTAGACTTCCAATAGGTAAATAAGAGAATAAGGTATAAATAAGTAAATATAAGGTATAAGTAAGTAAATAACTGGCATAGGATTCTCAGAAGATTCGGAACAAAGAGTTAAGGAATCATCAGCAAAATTTCTCAAGGGAAATTTCTAGATGGCAAGAAATCCGATATCTTTCATAACCTAATTTCGTCGCATCCTGTAATTGCAGGTATCTCCACAACAATAAGTTACCATTAAAAGCTCGAATTACTGAAGAGCTGAATAAAGTGTTTGACCCAATAGGAGGTTTGGAGAATTTGGAAGTCCATCAACTAAAACAATGTAATATATTATATTATATATTATGATATATAATATACCTGAACTGCAAGCATGGGGGTCTGGTTAAAAGGGGCCATGGTCTAATCCGGGATGTAGTAGCTGGCCTGAGCACAGTCGGAGAGCCTGGACTGGTTGCTGATATTTAAGTTCATGGAGTTTGGGACAGGGAAAGGGCATCATTCTATGACATCCGCGTTATCAACGCCAACGCCTCTTTCTACGCAACCCACGACTGCTCAACGGTAGACGACAAAGCTGCAAGAGCCAAGCATAGAAATGATGCAGCAGTGGAAGACCTCCACAGATCGTTTGCACCTCTCATAATCTCGTGCGAAGGAGTCCAACACAAAGAATTCCAAATGCTCACCAAACGGTTTGTTGACTCTTTGGCCAGCAAATTAGAGAAACCCCGCTCAGTCGTAACATGTTTCGTGAGAACTAAAATACAAATGGCCACAATACGGGCAATCTCTCTTAGGCTGCGGGGCTCACGAAAAATGCAACAATCAGCAGCAGAGGAGGGTCCTCAGATGGGAAGGGAGCAGGCGGCGTTTATAATGTGCACTAGAACCAATCTCAGGGGTACAAATGATAAGGAAATCAATAAGAAAATTCTATAACAGATGGGGATGAGCCCAAAGATAAAATAATACACGACTAGCTGCGAATGTAAATAGGTTGTAATAAAATAAAATAAAATTGATATTCTGAATACAGAAGGGGGTTTACTTCAACCCTTATTCAAAATGTTGAATTGTTAGTGAGGGCAGGTATGTACTATATATACTAGATGTAAGTGGGTATATCTCTATCTCTATCTCTATCTCTATCTATACTATTAATAAGAATGAAACTCCGTCTGTCTGTTTGTTTGTTTGTCGTGTCTATGCACGGCCAAACGGCTGAGTGGGGGGAGTCTACGAGTGGGGGGATCTTTTTGGGATTTTCCGATAGGGTGTATAAGCGATTTTAAAATTTTCTAATCCCACCCGAACCATGGGCCGTAGGGCGGGAGGGGGGTCGAAGTAATAATTAATGTGCGCTTTTTGGACTTCCCCGCTTCCCCTACCCCTCTAAAGGGCCGTTGACAATTCCGGAAAAATACGGGTTTCGTAGGTTTTCCTACGAGGAAGACGACGGCGCGATCGGATCGCGAAAAAAGTATCGGGAAATGCGTCAAAAAAATGCGAGAGTACGGACCCGTTTTCTCGAAAAGTCCGCCGAAAAACTTGGTTTTTTCCGATTAAAATATACCCCATAAAGGTACGTTTTTCGGAACGGTTTTCGCGGGCGAAATACAGCTTTGATCCCGCCGAATCTGAATCCGAAATCGGATATCGAAAAAAGTGACGTGAGGTTGGTCAAATTGCGAGCGGAAGCGAGGGAAGCGTTTAATAGCAGAACTTAATTGTGCCCCGAACGCGAGACGGCTCTACGAAGACGTCAAGGGGTTTGATGAGGCGGGGCTTGCACCTGACGGGAACGGGTTGCGAGCAGGTACACATAGGTTGCGAGCCAGGCGTACGCACTTACGTCTTGAAGGGTATACAGGTATACCTTGCGAGTGAAGCGAGAGCCATGTCAACAGAATAAATTCGGATTTTTTCCTACAAATATACAGCAATACCTTGCGAGCGAAGCGAGCAACATCCCCGAATAAACTTTTTGTGGTTCCACGTAGTTTCATAAGATTTAATTTGTTTGTAAGAATTTCCAACAGAAAAAAACGTCAGCCAAGTTGGGTGGGCGGTATAACTTCCTCAAGCGAGCGAAGCGAGCAGCATACCCTACAGAAGTTAAACCTACCCTTAGAGATCTACCGTTTGCGAGCGAAGCGAGCAACATTCCCTACATGCCACACTTTGCGAGCGAAGCGAGCAATATTGCCCTACATGCCACACTTTGCGAGCGAAGCGAGCAATTTAATGGGGGGTCCGGGGGGCTTGCCCCCCGGCTGGACGTGGAGGCGAGCCGGAGCGGCTAGTAATTAATAAGAATGAAACTCCGTCTGTCGCTCTGTCTGTCTGTCGTGTCTATTCACGGCCAAACGGCTGAGTGGGCCGGATCTACGAGTGATGGGATCTTTTTGGGATTTTCCGATAGGGTGTATAAGCGAATTTAAAATTTTCTAATCCCACCCGAACCATGGGCCGTAGGGCGGGAGGGGGGTCGAAGTAAGAATTAATGTGCGCTTTTTGGACTTCCCCGCTTCCCCTACCCCTCTAAACGGCCGTTGACAATTCCGGAAAAATACGGGTTTCGTAGGTTTTCCTACGAGGAAGACGACGGCGCGATCGGATCGCGAAAAAAGTATCGGGAAATGCGTTAAAAAAATGCGAGAGTACGGACCCGTTTTCTCGAAAAGTCCGCCGAAAAACTTGGTTTTTTCCGATTAAAATATACCCCATAAAGGTACGTTTTTCGGAACGGTTTTCGCGGGCGAAATACAGCTTTGATCCCGCCGAATCTGAATCCGAAGTCGGATATCGAAAAAAGTGACGGAGTGTAGGTCAAATTGGGAGGGGAATTGCGAGGGAAGCGTTTAACATCAGAAATTAATCGACCACGGGCCGCCGTTACACAACGTTGCTTACCTGAAGGGACCCTCACAGGGGGGTTCCCATTTGCACTTCTACGCAATACCTTGCGAGCAAAGCGAGAGCCATTTCAAATAATAAATACGGACTTTGTCCTACACATATACAGGTATACCTTGCGAGCGAAGCGAGCAACATCCCCGAATAAACTTTTCGTGGTTCCACGTAGTTTCTAAGATTTAATTTGTTTGTAAGAATTCCCAACTGAAAAAAACGTCTGCCAAGTTGGGTGGGCAGTACAACATTCCCTAATAAACTTTTCGTGGTTCCACGTAGTTTTATAAGAATTAATTTGTTTGTAAGAATTTCCAACAGAAAAAAAACGTCTGCCAAGTTGGGTGGGCAGTATAACTTCTTCTACAGAATAAATACGGACTTGCGAGCGAAGCGAGCAACATCCCCTAATAAACTTTCCGTGGTTCCACGTCCCCTACAGAAGTTAAACCTACCCTTACTACCGTTTGCCACACATCCCCTAAATGCCATTGCGAGTTTTATAAGATTTAATTTGTAAGTAAGAATTCCCCAACAGAAAAAAACGTCTGCCAAGTTGGGTGGGCAGTATAACTTCCTCAAGCGAGCGTAGCGAGCAGCATCCCCTACAGAAGTTAAACCTACCCTTAGGGATCTACCGTTTGCGAGCAAAGCGAGTAAAATTCCCTAAATGCCATACTTTGCGAGCGAAGCGAGCAACATTTTCTACATGCCAGACTTTGCGAGCGAAGCGAGCAACATATCCTACATGCCAGACTTTGCGAGCGAAGCGAGCAATATTCCCTACACGCCACACGTTGCGAGCGAAGCGAGCAACTTAATGGGGGGTCCGGGGGGCTTGCCCCCCGGCTGGACGTGGAGGCGAGCGTAGCGAGCCGGAGCGGCTAGTACTAGATATTCGTAGGTGTGGCGAGTTCACAAATAAAGCAATTTATAAAGGTAGTAGTACAAAAGGGAACGGCAATAATAATAATAATCAGGGAAATGACGAAATATCAATACGGTTGCGTATAGATAGTTAGTACTTTTTTTTTTCAATTGACAAAACCCATTTTCCTGGGGAATTGCCGCAGTCCAAAATCTCAAAAATTTTCAGCCCTGGGGAAAACCGCGCGACCACGACTATTACACAAAAACTCAGCAAATACCAATTTAATTGTAAGATGTGGGATAAATAATAGTGAATAAGCAGCTTCAAACATTTGGCCGGTGGAAATTTGGTCGGTGTCATCTAATTTGGCTGACGAGGACGTTTGTGGATGACGAACAGTGATTCTTCACATGCAGTTACCTACCTTCCTTTTTTCGGGTGTGTGTTTGGTGTGTGTGTGTGTGTGTTTGTTTGGAATGAGTTATAATACTAATATAATTCTCATTTTGACAATGATTATGATGCAGGGAACGAATCGTAGAGCGAAAATGGCGACGCACAGTGGTTCCAAAACATAATATCCTGGACCTGGACAAAATAAAATTTTCGAGTGTAAAGGTATGGCCTTAGCGGGTCTTGACATGCATTTCAATAGGTCTGGACAAGTGGAAATAAAGGCCGTTATCAATTTTACGACCTGACGTGTCAGTGTGTGCTGAAAAATGTGGAAAAACTACGATTAATAACAACTTGTTATTAGTTCGCTGCATTCAACACATCGAGTGAACTTTCTATCCATACTGGCTTGCGACACGAGAAATCTTCCACAATGATCTATATAATTAGAGGTGAGCTATATATTAAAAATTAGGTAGATAGATGGGTAATTACTTTTGGCATGAAGATAAGTAAATGTTTGGATGTATATTACAACGAAGTCCTAGTAACTCAGAGTAACCCAGATTTGCCTCTTTTTGCCTTTAGTAAGGTTATGTGTTTTTTTTTGTTTTTTTTTCGTAGGAAAAGAAAACACGATTCCATAATTCGTTTACAACTTTTTTTCGCTCAAGAGTCAATGTGTGTTTTCCAGCGAAACAACTGAGCTTTGCAAGGTCTCATTTGACGCATATTTGCATCTAACACTAATGTAATGTTCTGATTCCCGCCTGACTTAGTCATCTCAAAATTTACAAAAAAACAAGATTTTGAAAAATTGACGAATTTTTTTTTAAATTATTTCGAAAGAGTGATTAATTTGTGACTCTTAATGATTAACTTTTTTGTTTTTTATTTTAATCGAAAAGTTGGGAATTGAGCGTTTTTTCCCCAATTAAAACGTGTATATTTCAAAAACTGCTGCTGATCCTGGAAACCGAGTTTCAGAATCGAATTTAGCACCCTTGAAAACCCCCAGAACCAATTTTCTTTCTTTTGCTACAAGGAAATTTAATTTTGTCTCGCTAGATTGGATTTTTGAACCACTTTACGAAGCAAGGTACCAGCTAAAGTGAAACTCATGTCAACAATCTTGTTTATAATTTGTACGGTACATGGCTCCCTAGCGCTCCTAGCGGCGGACCATGTTAGTTCGAACCCCATTCAGTTACGTTCATTTCACAACACATGTTTTATATGTTTATGTTCATAGCCAGCCATAACCAGTCACTTACAGTTTACAGAACGAACACCCTTTTCTAAGCCGTGTAAATATTAGTGGAATCGTTTAAGATCTTACCGCGACAAAAAAGGTCCATTATTTCGAGTCGAAGTATATTTTTAAAGACGGCGCGGAATGCAGAATCAATGTTCCCAAGCCAGGTTGGGTGGATCGTCGTTTTTTTCTCCTTTCCTGGTTTCGCGTGATGGGCGGTCGGTAGCTCCTTCTATTTACCACCAGGCAGATAGACATCTCTGAGGTGTGATACATAAATCTGTCGCAGAGCTCGAGGTGGTGTCCCCTCCTGGGTGAGACACCCCGCCCTGCCAGGGGTATCAGGACAGAAGATCGTCCCGAACCCCTCCACCCGGCTCGTGACTCCGCTGAAATGCTCCATTTAGAATATCTTTGGAGTCGATAGCTCTTCACTTCTTTAATTGTCACATTCGTGCTTGCGGCGGAGGGCACGATTTAATTCTTTGCAGAGGCAGCACCTTCCTTTGGGGGACCCCTTCTGGGTGTAGTCTCGGGAGTTTCGAGACGTGAACGTCCTTTTGCGTGTTGTCCTATCGCCGCAGGTTCGCCCCCTTGATTGAAAGGCAGCTTTCCGGCCGGAAACGCCTTGAATGACTTCTAAGGAGGTGGGAGTGAGGTATAGTTCAGGATTCAGATGAAATCCATTGCACGACCTGGGTTCAGTAAATACTTCACTATCCCATATGTTCAGATTTTGGAACTTACTGTACATCCCTACTCATTCAAGGGTGAGAGGGAAACTATGTAGTTCGTTCAACTAAATATTATAAAAGCGAGCACTCTCTGACAGTGTAATGTCAACACATAAAAGGCACGTAAAAATAAAAACTTGCGATAATGAAGTATGTGGATACATGCAGCAAAAAGTAGAGTTTTGACAGGTCGACCAAGCTCCTCGATTGTAAGGCAGCTTTTCGTCTGGGAATGCCGTTGAATGACGTCAAAAGAAGTAGGAGTGAGGTATTGTTCAGGATTTAGATGAAATCCATTGCACGACTTGGGTTCAATAAATACTTCATCCTCCCATAAGTTCAGATTTTGGAACTTATTGTACATCCCTACTCACTAAAGGGTGAGAGGGAAACTATGTTGTTCCTCTAAACGTAAATATTATAATAGCGAGCACTCTCTGACAGAGCAATGTCAACACATAAAAGGAACGTTGAAAAAAAAAAAAAAAAAAAAAAAAAAAAAACGGACGGTAGATCTATACTTACTACGGTTCTACAGTCAGATCATTAAATGATTATTAAATTATGGTTACTTAGCAATATTAGTTTATAACTGAGCGTAATAAATCAGCTTTCCTTGACACCACAGAGGCTTAGGGATTATGAGATGCTGTGATAAAATGAGAGCACTCCAAAAAGTGGCTAACGATTTTCCTGCTATGAAAACTAAGGGAGTTACACTTCCCTAGTAACGCATTGGTTGTACGTGAAAATCAATAGAAAACCCCACGTGACGCTCGTGACGGAAGAAAACAAATGGAAACGTCCTGCTAATGATTATTAAATGATAAAAAAAAAACGTGCAATAATGAATTATGTAGATAGATACAGCAGAATGTAGAGTTTTGACAGGTCGTCCGAGCTCCTCGATTGTAAGGCAGCTTTTCGACTGGAAACGCCGTTGAATGACTTCTAAGGAGGTGGGAGTGAGGTATAGTTCAGGATTCAGATATTAGTTCATAAGATGCAGGATGAATGGATTTTTCATCAGAATTGTTTTTTTCTGTATTAAGGGTGCTTCTGAAAGTTCAGTTTTACAAGATAGCTAAAATAACGTCATTTATTACTACAAAATAAATTCGTTCCGTATGCCTTTGTAAACGAAACAAAAGCATTGGAACTTTCTAAGCTGTTTACACATATTTACTGGATGGTAAAAAAAGAAAATAACCTGCTCCAACAGTTCTTGGAAATAAATAACGGTAACTTAAAAAGTCAGATTTGTACATGTTCAATGGACTGCAAAGTACTTGCGCTGCCTTCCGCCGGCCTGAAGCTAACTTTTCTCGAAAGTTAACATATTATTCTAGGTGTCCTGTAAGTTTCATTACCGGCCTACACCGGCTGTTTTGTCAGTACCATTTCAAACATTACATGAAAGCGCGAACTTCTCATCACTCAGCGAGCGTGATTGGTCAAGGAATTTTTCGCGACACTTTTTTTTCCCGACCGACACTTTTTTTTCCCGACCGACACTTTTTTCCCCGACCGGCACATTTTCTATTGATTTTCACGTACAACCAAGGCGTTACTAGGGAAGAGTAACTCCCATAGTTTTCATAGTAGGAAAATCGTTCGCCACTTTTTGGAATGCTCTCATTTTACCGCGACATTTCATGACCTCTAAGCCATTGTACTGTCAAGGAATGCCGATTTATTAGTCTAAGTTAAAAACTAATATTTTTTGGTAACCATAATGGAATAATCTTGTGAAAAGAAGGTACTACATGGTTGGTATACAATTGAGTAGTAGGTACCAACTGGTAAGCAGTAGGTACTAGACATATCCATGATCTTTTGTTTTTCCCATCAAGGGAGAAATTAAAATGCTTGATTTACACTTTACGATTTGACATGGATATGTCTTTTGGCTGGGGGTCAAGGATTTTTCTATAGAAGAGAAGTTGTAGAAGATGAAATTCTGCATCGAACGAGACGCTGTCTAACTCATTTTCCCGATTTTTAGCAATTTTCGAAGTTTTTGTGACCTACCTACCCCTCGCTTTTTGAGGATTTCCATAGAAGTGGTTAGATCACGAAAACTTTTGAAAAATCTCCAAAAATAGATGAGAAGAGTTAGAAAGCTGGCGGTGGTATCACTCGATGCAAAATTCTTTACTCTACAACTTTTTTTTCCGTACGAAAGAACTTAAGATCAGCTCCGTTGGTCAAAAGGGAAACAAAATTCTCAAAAATCGATTTTTCGGATTGAAGAAGCCATTTTGGGTAAAGGGACATGGGGTCTATTCAGAATCACCGCAAAATTTCTTGCGAAAATTGAGCTGAACTTAAGTTTTTTTTCACAAAAAATCCTTTTTGGTCTCACTGTAGCCCGTACAATGACGTCAAAAAGTGGCAGTCAGGTATAGTTCAGGATTCAGATGAACTCCAGATCTTGGTTCAGAAAATAATTCATTCAGAAATATTATGTTCAGTATTTGGGGCTTACTGTACACCCCTCAATGAATCAGTATTTATGTATCCTACTTATTAAAGAATGAGAGGGAAACTATGTAGTTTGACCAAACGTAACTATTAAAAAAGCGAGCACACTCTGAAATAAGTAATGGCAATACATAAAAGGAACGTCAAAAGAAAGACTTGCAATGTTGAAGTTTGTGCATAGATACGAAAGAAAGTAGAGTTTGGACATGTCCTATTTCCTGAGGTGTCCTCCTCGATAAAAAGACAGCTTTTTGACTGGTAACGCCGTAGAATGTCGTTAGAAAAAGTAGGAGTGAGGTATAGCTCAGGATTCAGATAAAATCCACTGCAAGACCTGGGCTCAGTAAATATTTCGTTCAGCCATATGTTCAGTATTTGGAGCTTACTGTACATCCTCAATGAATCACTATTTACGTATCCTACTTATTGAAGAATAAGTGGGAAACTATGTATTTTGACGAAACATATATATTATAAAAGCGGGCACACTGAGGAAGAAGTAATAATGTCAACACACATATAAAAGGAACGTAAAAAGAAAGTCTTGCAATGATGAAGTATGTAGATTGATACAGCATAAAGTAAAGTTTTGACAGGTTGACCTAGCTACTCAGGTGTCCTACTTGATTGGGGAAGGCAGCTTTCGGACTGGAAGTGCCGTTGAATTTAGTAGAAAGAAGTACCATATGTTCAGTATTTGGAACACTGTACATTCTTCAATGAATCACTATTTCAAAACGGAATTCAGTGAAAAAACGTTGTCGATTTCCACGAAAAAATAAAGAGTTACAATGATAAATCGATTACGACGGTTTGGCCATCATCAGTAAATAACAATAACTGAAGACACATTAAAAAGGGCACGGCTTTATAGTCACAGGTGAAGGGAGATTGAATCCCATTGGTCAAGAGAAAGGAAAGGAGGCAGGAGGTACAACCAATTAAGTGCAAGCAAAGTGAAGGGGGATTATGGCTAATCAGATGAAGTGAAAGGAGGGGAGGAATTACTGGTTTGAACAGTTTGAAGGAACGATTCCAAGCTTTACAAAATGGATTTATCAGTGGTGAACTATATTGAGGGACATTTACCAGATCTGTCACTTTTGATAATTTCGAATTTTTCAAGTACATTCAACAAACATCCCTTTGGACAAAAATGAAGAAATTCTACAAACTGTCCATCTGTCAAATCAAAATTGTAACTATGATTGGATTCCTTAGATGTTTTGCAAATGTAGACTTACCCTTATTTTCCCTGAAATCCTCCTGATGCTCGTCTATTCTTTAGCTGAATTTCCTACCAGTTTGACCGCAATATTCGTGGCCACGAGAACGTTTTAGTTTATCAACCCCACTTTTATCCTGAACAGTGATTTTGTCCTTAACGGATCTTAGTAACGCTTCAAGACTATTTCTAGTTTTAAAACCTACTTTGGAACCTCGCGATGATAGAATTTTGTCGATTTTTTCAAGAATTTTCCCATAATACTTTTCTTCTAAATTTACATCTTCCTTAGCCAGATTGGAAAAATTTTCCTTTTTCTTTTTCCTAAGGACCTTATCCCATATGGTATCAACTAGATCTCCTCCATATCCGTTACTAGCCGCTATGCTTTTGATAATGAAGTTTTCTTTTGATAAATTTTGTTCACTCAATGGGATAGATACTGCTCGGTTGATCATACTATGGAAGGCTGCATGCTTATGGACTAAAGGGTGATTTGAAGTTCTACGGATAGTTATATCGCTATACATGTATCTTTTCTATAAAATGAAAAATCATGCTTTTTGCTTACCAAAGAGATGGGCGTACCTGAAAAATTGAGTTTATTTCCGCCGAATTTGAGGATGAATTTGATAAAGGGATCTAAGTTATTGATTTTTTCATGAAAAGAATTTACTCGTAGTTGTCTTTCTGTGCCCTTCCATAGAATGATAACTGATGAGAATGATGATGATCACTATTTATGTATCCCACTCAATAAAGGATGAGAGAGAAACTAAGTAGTTGGTCCAAACGTAAATATTGGTAGATATTGCAAGTACATTCTGGAAGAAGTGATGTCAACAGAAAAATGAACGTTATACTTGCAGTGATGAAGTACATATGTGCATAGATACAGCAGAAATTAGAGTTTGGACAGGTTGTCCTCCTGAGGTGTCCTCCTCGATTGAATGGCAAGCTTTTATATTATCAAAATCACGAGGCTTGTATGTATCAGGCTCCTGCTAACACTGTACGAGCGATTGCATGATCCTTACAACTTCCCTATTGTTCATAATAATATGTGAACAGAAGTGTGGATAGTATGGAATCCCCGGCAATGGAAAATAGGGCGGGAATAAAACCAACGTAAAATCCCCTCACGTGAAAAAACCGGGGAAACGCTTGTCCTTTGAAAAAAGTAACACACGTTTTGCCCTCGCGGGCCATAAAGATGTCAGTTGAGTGAAAGACCCTTTCCCTGCGGAGGACGTCTATTGGAGAGGGTGAAAGTGATGGGGAGGAATAGCGTTGATATTTGTCCAAGCTTGTATATTAATGCCGCTCTCTCGCAGAGACAATCGAATGGAGTATTAAAAAAAAGAAAGAAAAAAAATATTTAAAAAAATCCCTGCGGTGGTGTGCGATGGAAGTACATAGGTGTGGGTGGGGAGGACACATCTGAAAACTCGACTTTAGATGGAACGTGAATGGGGAGGGGGGTCAATGAAGAGGGGTGAAAATAAAATAAAAACCCTGAAAAAAGTGCTGCGGCACGAGAAGGCAACCGGGGGTGGCAGACTAGGGGTTTTTTTTCACGAATCAGACCCTCCCGTTCTCACCCCATACAAAAAAAGAAGGAAAAACACAATTTTTTTGAAAAAAAGGGAGAAAGGTGAAAAAAAAGTGCGATTTCAACCCTTGCAAACCTGGTGGACTTGCCGCGGAGGTTGTAAGCTTCTCCCGACACGGGCTCGTAGGTTTGGACGGGCGAAGAGATTTATGTGTTTTTTGAATTTGGCAAAAAACCTCACAAACCCCCCTCTATCCATCACACTTACCATAGCCACCCACTGTCAGCCCTGTGTCCAGTCGTTTCCCATCGTCTAAAAACATTATACTCCCGGTCGCACGTCTAAAAACATTATACTCCCGGTCGCACCGATCCGCGATTTCCATAGAGTTTGATCAGCTCGACTGACGCGGATTTCGGAGATCCGTCTGGGAGATAGCATTGTGGAGAATTCTCGGTAGAAGGTTGAAAGTTTTTATATATGTTTCAAATCCCCGATGTGGTTGCGGGTGAAACGTAATTTGAAGACTCTTCTCAACATCCATAATATGATTCAACGGATCACGAAAATGTGCTAATAAATAAAGGGAGTTGTTGGAAATTGAACTGAATTTAAAACTTCTGTGCTCTATGAGAGAGAACAATGAAACTGATAGGGGACCGTCTACCCCCAGATCGCACATCCCTTGAAAATTTCATCCAAATCGGATCAAAACTGTCGAAAATAAGCTTGTTACAAGGATTTGCGGACACACGGCACACACACACACACACACACACGCAAAGACAGACAGACAAGGAACCACGGAACCAAAGTTGTTCAGAGTGGTCTAAAACGTGGACCCCATATCAGGGATCTAGGTACCCCCCCAGAGGTGCAATGGGGGCCTAAATCCTCGACAAAGAGGTAGAGGAGGATGACAGTATCCCTTCAGAGAGATACCACTCCTACTAATAGCATTAATGAGCTATGTTTGGAGTAGATTGGTTTCCAGGGACCTGGATCACCCATCCAACGCCAAACTCAGCCTCTCAAGAACACGAGAAGTGGCGTGCAACGCCCGTTGTTTTCCAACGGAGCGACGGCAGCGCTTTCTCTGGGATTCTGACGGGAACTCTGTCACACTCCCTCACTTACAGACATACTTGATTGAAGATCAGGTATGTTAACTAGGTGGAATAGTTACTGGCTGAGAACTGATGCTCATTAATAAATAGCTGCATTGGCGATTGAGGATGGGAAAAGAGAAATTAAAACAGGACGGATTGTCAATGAATCTTCATATGAAGTATTCATTAGGTAATTAACCCCCAATCAAAGATTGGAACAATCGGGAATAAACGGTGGCTCAACTATGGAGACTTATACCTTTAGGAAAATAAAATAGATATAAATTGATATGCCCAACATTGGGAACTTGAATTGGGTAATAGCCCTGGAAATTGAATAATTGGGAACAATACCCTTGAATAAGTGGGAACCAAGCCCGGGTATAAAGAATAAAAATGGCTAAGGCCAGTATACCATAAGTATGAAATTGAAAATATAAAAAGGGGAATAAAAGAGAAATTATAAGTCAAAGACCAATGAAATTATTTATATACCAAAGGGTGATAATGGGAATTCCTTCTGGAACCCCGGGCCATGTTTCTTCTGAAACATTAACGCCCCAAAAATAGTGGATTGGACTACTAGGCGTCAGCCGTGCATAATCCAAACCACGCTCTGCTACCATATCAGGGATCTAGGTACCCCCCAGAGGTGCAACGGGGGCCTAAATCCTCGATAAAAAGGTAGAGGAGGTTGTCAGTATCCCGTCAGAGAGATACCCACTCCTACTAATAGCATTAATGAGCTACGTTCGGAGTAGATTGGATTTCCAGGGACCTGGATCACTCATCAAACGCCAAACTCCGCTTCTCAAAAACACGAGAAGGCGTGCAACGCCCGTTGTTCACCAACGGAGTGACGACAGCGCATTCTCTGAGATCCCGACGGGAACTCTGTCACAAATGCGAGTGGAAATTTTGATTTTCGAGACCAAACATTTTTCTTCTCCCGAAAGTGAAAACAATGCTTCCGCTACCTAGCCTAGACTCGGAAGCAACTTTCTTATTAGGTCATGCTGCATGATTTGTGCTTTTTTACGTATATTCATTATTAATATATAAGTATACTTTAGTATTCTGTAGTTACTTTATTGTATTGAAGATTAAGCAGTGTTTTCTACTATCCTCCTGCTTGAGAGTATTTGAATCTGGTTTATGTAGCTCACTTATTTCTAATTTACCACATTCTAGAACTGCTAGCAACAGCAAAATAAGGTTACCCTTGACTAGAACTGAATTTTATAATCGGAGCTCTTTTGTGCAGGCCATTAAATTGTTTTACTTTAATAATATTAACCCTATGGATTTTAGTAGTGTGAAACATTTCAAGAAATTTTTACTTTCAAAATGTATTTCTTTCTCATAATAGCTATTCTGTAAATTTTAATTTTCTTCTTTTTTTGAATTGATGGTATTGTACAATGCTCTACCGGCTGGGTGAGTTTAGGCTCTGCCAGTTTACACAAGTTCTTTTGAACTTTTTAACTTGCAGGCGTATGTTTATTCACAAAAAGTATTTGTATTTCTTTTCTTATACATTTTTTTCATATGCCAATAAATGATTCTATTCTAAGTATCTACCGCTATGACGAGTTCGGTTCTGCAGACGGTTTCACCCACCAGCGGGTCGGCCAAGCTGTTTTTCCCCGGAACGAAATCCTCTCCCAAGTTGACTTATTATCTCCCAACTATATTGCGAGGGTCCGAATTTATGAGGACTTTTAGAGAGGGCAGGAGGAGCTCCTCCGAAAAACACGACCCGAGGGGTTTACGATGACATGTTTCCGTCATATCTGCGGCCGACCCTCTCGTCCTAATTCTGTTCTGATAGGAGATGAAATTTATTGCGTAGACGCCCGTCCGGCGCCACCCCTATCAAAACGTACCATCCGTATTAGAGGGGCTGCTCTTCTCCAGAAGGTCCCAGAGGTACCAACAAGTTTCCACCCGCTGAGGATCAGATGGGTCTCTTGTTTTTGGTATACTGACTCCTGGGGCCTATTTCATAAAACAACAAGTTACAAGTGCACAAGTTAACAAGTACAGGTACTTGTAACGCATGGTAAACTAGAAAATTGTTTCACCAAAACAAACAGAACAAGTGTAGAAAAGATACACTTGTAGAAACCAAGTTCACAATAGTAGCAGAAAAGAAACATGGGGCGAGTGGGGACGAACGAAATGAATGAACAACGTCAAGCGGGATGTCGAAATTGAAGTTTTATCAGCGACTCCGGTGTTTAGCGAATATAAAACGGTGTTAAGTACACGATAGTATGTTTATTCGACATAAGAAGGTGAAATGATTGGAAGACGGACAAATTATAAACTGAAAAGTGAAGATTTGATTTCAACGGCTGGCATAATCAGGTTTTTCTACTCCATTCAGCGGAAATTATAAATCACTTCATCAAGTCTTAATGCTGCTGGGTTAGGAATATCATCTGTAACTTCGAGATGATCTTCACACTTCACTTTGTTCTTCAATGATGAGAGATCCTCAATACCCGATCAGGAAAAATTGCACAGGGTCACGCACCATTTGAATCTTTCAAGGGTCTCGGAAGATATCCTAAATCTCTCGTTAAACTCAAAAATACCCACGAAATGAGCGTTTATTCGTGGCTGAAAAAATCTTTGGCGTCTTCTACGCTAAATGCTTCTTTCTTGTCTGTATTCTTCAGCAGAAGAGTCCCACATATTGAACTCCGAGAAGTTGTAAACTCAGAATGCTGGAAAATTACAAGCTTACAGAAGAACGGACGTAGGTTAAAATTCGGCAATTTTTACAACAGTTGTAAAAAATTGCCGAAAATTAAAAAATTTCACTGTAAAGCAGTGACTTGTTCAAAAAAATGGAGAAATAATTGTAACTTGTCCAAATTCGCATGTACTCTTGTTAATTTTCACCGTGCATTACAAGTCTACACTTGTACCTTAACTTGAACATAGCATCGGCTTGTAACTGGTCACTTGTTGCTTTATGAAATAAGCCCCAGGTTCGAAGAGAGTAAGGAAGGCGTAATTTGTAATCTTTCTATTTCCATTGTTGTGGGAGCGAGGATGAATTTGACTGAATGGAATAAATGAAATTATTGACTCCGAATTGCGACGAACAGTCGCTAATTTTCTGAATTTAGGTGAACGAAATTCAAAACTCTAGAAGACTCCCAACAGATTTTATTTCTCAAATGTTGATGAGAATCTCAAGTTTCCAAACTCAAAAATGGATTTCGCGCATTCGAACATTTTTTCGCAATCCCCATTTTTGTTGCGTATTGTGTCCTGAAAAAATCTAGATGTCAGGAAGCCAAAGTTGTTCGTATGAAAAGGTAAGATTATGGTGCATATTTTAGAAGTACAGGCTAAATTTAACATCTATACTATAATTAGACCTACTTATGCGTCTGAGGATTTCACAAAATTCACTTTTCAGAACGACTAAACACCAATTGAACCATTTTAAAAAACGTGTATGGTACATTAGGGAGATTGGAAATTTACCACTCTTTCCAACGGTATAATCAAACTTGAATTTTCTCAGATAATTAAGGGGGTTATGGCCGTTTCAGTGACTCAAGGTTGAAATGACCAAAAAAATCTTAATTAGTTGTACAATTGATCCCTGGCCTGTGGCAGGTACCAAAGGTTAACACCCTTTATTTTAAATAAAATACTGCGTTAAATATCATCTTCAAAACACTTTCTTCTCTTTAACGACTGTCCATAAGAATTTAACGAAAAAAGAGGTGACTGCGCCGTGTTGACAAAAAATGCCAACATCAATTCTTCAAGCCTCCACTCGCCCGCTATGCTCGGCAAGATCATTATACGGGTTAATGTTTTTTTATCGCTACACTCGAGCTTCATTACGCATAATCCGCTCAGCCTAATCTCACCTGTCACATCTCTCTCGGGTCTCTCTGCATCATTCCCTCCCGCTTTAGCAATGTTAATCACAGCGCGTTTTCCCTCCCTCTTTTTTATCTGAAGGGCTGTCGCTATTTTATTATGTATTTCGTGTGTTTTAAATCTCTCGGAGACGCGTTCTTATCCCTCCTAACTCCATTCGGTTTTTCCATCCTCTTTTTTGGGGGGGTGGCTTTCCGAAGATGCGGTGACAGATTTACGGTCCCGCAAAATGGGATAATTGGGCGTTTTAAAACGACTCCGGAGGTGCCCCTTTCCATCCCTCCGCAGTTTTTGAATTCAAATAGGAGAAATCCGTTTTTATTTTATTTATTCATTTAAAATTATTTATATTTTCATTAATATCACTTCCTATTATTATTTTATTTTAATTTTTTTGGTTTATTACTTTCAATAATGAGCCTTTCTGATAGACCAAGGAGTGAATGAAAAATAAAGTAACATATATAACAATAATTTAAAAAAATTACCTAAATGAGAAATAATGGCAAAAAAAGTAACTCCCTCAAGATTTGTTGTTTAAATGTCCACGAACTCTAAAATCCAAAAATCAAATTATATCCACTATTAAAAAAAAAAAAAAAAAAAAAAAAAAAAAAAAAAAAAAAAAAAAAAAAAAAAAAAAAAAAAAAAACTGGGCACTCCGCGCCTCGCCCGGGGGCAAACCCTCTGGATCTCCCGTTACCTTTATTTACACACTTCGAATGAAATTATTGAACCACAGAATGCGGTTTAGCTCACGCACATAAACCCGTGAAATCCGCATTTATAACATCAAAAATGACTCCGATTTTGCGATGTATCTTATCACTACTATGTCAAGTTGTTTTATTTATTTATCACCAGCGCAACGGTCTCGCCACCAACTCAATGAACTCATCAGAAATTATCAAGCGATCGCAATCATGTTCACAATATCAATTATTGAGAATGGTAACCTGTGTGTAAACAATTATTCAAATAACCATACTCATAACTCAGCTTGTTGGCCACGCACTTCGCAATAGTTAATACAATCTGGTTGGATAAATCGAAAGCTTTCCAACATGGTCAACGAATTTTGTAGAACGAAAAATGACGAAGTACCATTTCCATAGCAACCACTCGGTTGTAAGCGGAAATCGTCGGAAATTGTTTCAACACATTTTCTCACACATAGGTAAACGTTTCGTTTTTGGTTGGAAATGCCAAGGCTAAAACAAATTCTATGTTTAAAAACCATTTTTAAAAAACTGATCATGTTTATGATTGATACAAAGCAACCTTTTATCATTAATTTATCAAAAAGTTATCAAAACAGTGGTTTATATTATAAGACTTGTATAGAACATCTCACACGGACTTTGAAATTAATCCTGAAACCTTGATATCTCTTTTAATTAATCCGAAAAGATAAAATTGAGTGAATGATTATTGGATAGTACTCAAAAATTAGAATAGTCAATCGTTGTTTTCATAGATTTTAGCTATAGAATATATACAAGAATAAATAGAAATTCATGTCCAGGAATTCTTTCTGATTGCCTCAAAGCGGATTTTCAAGAAGAAAATGTTAGAAAACGTTCATTTTTAAACGTTTTGGAGCGTTATCTTCATTTTCTACGAAAATTTGCTAAAATTCCTGATCCGCTCTCATTTTAGGGCATTTGACGGGAAGTCAATTTTCAATTCGATTGTATTACCTTTAGTTGATACTCCATTTCTCATTTAGGATTTCCAAGAGCACTTACGGAAAATCGTTTTTAGCGAATTTTTGTAGAAAATGAAGTTATTGCAATGGCTCCAAAAATGTTAAAATCGAAAGTTTTAATAATTTTCTTCATTATAATCCGTTTTGAGACATTCTGAAGCAAATCCTAGAATTTAACGCTCATTCACATACGAACGTAAATATGTACATGACATTCGAGACGATAACTCTCCTAAGGATTGATATAAAATGTCCGTTCTTGCGCCAATAATTCAAACTTACCAAATGAAAGTTCGCAGGCCAGCACATTTTGAGCGCATAAAATTGTCCTCATTTCTAAAAATCTGGTTAACGAATCACTAAAGAGGCTAAAAACGGGTAAAACAATTTATTTAGCCTCTAAACGACTAATACCAACATAATCTCTTCTTTTGAATTGATGAAATAAATACGAGTTCTTTATAGAATTTTTAATGTAGTATTCAAAATTGTACCTGAATTTGTCCTATTGTTCTTCGTTTCAGAGAAAAATATCTTTTAATGTGTCAAAAAATGTTGTTTTTTTGGCGATTTTTACTGGGTTTAAACGAGATTTGCCCCTGAACACGAGCTAGATAATTTAAAATCCGGTTTCATTCAAATTCAGCACTCCAAAATCATAAATTAAGCTGGTTAAATCTGGAAATACGATACAAAGCTTTTAGTTCTGATTTTCCAGAATAATGAACAAGAAAAAAAAAAAAAAAAAAAAAAAAAAAACAGGCGTATGGGCTGTAACATTAAAATGCAAGCTAATATGGGAACACGGCTTCCATTTTCTGATTCAGTGACCTCGAAAACCCCCCAGTTCACTGTTACTTTCTTTGTTACTCGTTCATCACTTTTTTTGTGTTCTCCATTGTAATTTAGAGAAATTTGCTCAAACAACCATGCTGCATGAATGAACCTTCGTATTGTGCTGCCTTCAATATTATTGCATCACTAGACATGGAAATTCATTCAGACTTAGCCACTCTGGACACAGTTACATCGACGAGGATTCGGGCTGCGGAATCTCCAGAACGGAAAATCTTGTATTCTTGAGGGATTTTCAAATGCGAACAACCAACCCTTCCGAAGCTGTCAAGGGTCCAAGACAAAAAAGCAAACCCGACGAAAAAAAATAAAAGAAAACCTCCCCAAAAAAGGTTGAAGGCTTCAGGCCAATCAGAATAATTCGCCTTCGCCCGCAACCAGGGATTTCTCTTTGTATTTTTTAGGAGACTCCGTCGGAGCTGCCCCTCTCTGACACGATCTTCCGACCGCACGGGGACCAGAATACATCCCTGCGATACACCCTGACTTGATATATCTCCTGCCATCTCCTTTTTTTCCGAAGCTTTCCCTTCCTCCCTTTTCTCTGCATACACCTGGTCACTTTCCTCTCCCAATTCTCAGGAGTTTTCCCCAAACCTAAGGGTTGATTGGCAGGCCGAGGGAAAAAGCGCTTCTATTTTATATTCAGTATGGCTTCTGATATCGGGAGGCCTGTACGTCCTTCGTCTCCCTCAGGGCTTTTCCCCGTTTTTCCGGGACGTTTCCGTGTCCTTTCTTTTCCGCTGTCCAATATAAACCCTTCCTCTTGTTTCAACCAGATTCTCACGAATAATGTAAAAGGCATATGTGCTGGAAATGTTGCAGCCACATACTCAAATTCAATCACTTGACAATATGCCAAGGAATGAAGCCCCAAAATAAAAGAATTTCATCAAACGATTAGACACCTGATCAAACGCCTAGAAATTTCATGATGCGTCTAGGCGTTTGACTAAACGACGCTTGCTGTATAGACAGTTGAGCCTTTTGTCAACAAATATCTATTCATCATGAAAATCTTAATTTTGACCTAGGCATTTAGTCAAGAGACCGAAAATGTTGCAGCCACATACCCAAGTCACTTGACAATATGCCTAGGAATGAAGCCCCAAAATATAAGAATTTCATCAAACGATTAGACACTTGATGAAACGCCTAGGAATTGTATGATGCATCTAGTCCTTAGCCTAAACGACGCTTGCTGTATAGACAGTTGAGCCTTTTGTCAACAAATATCTATTCATCATGAAAATCTTAATTTTGACCTAGGCATTTAGTCAAGAGACCGAAAATGTTGCAGCCACATACCCAAATTCAGCCACCCTGACAATATGCCTAGGAATGAAGCCTCAAAATATGAAAATTTCATTGAAGGATTAGACACTTGATGAAACGCCTAGGAATTTCATGATGCATCTAGTCCTTAGCCTAAACGACGCTCGCTGTATAGACAGTTGAGCCTTTTGTCAACAAATATCTATTCATCATGAAAATCTTAATTTTGACCTAGGCATTTAGTCAAGAGACCGAAAATGTTGCAGTCACATACTCAAGTCACTTGACAATATGCCTAGGAATGAAGCCTCAAAATATGAAAATTTCATTGAAGGATTAGACACTTGATGAAACGCCTAGGAATTTCATGATGCATCTAGGCCTTAGACTAAACGAAGCTCGCTGTTTAGACAGTTGACCTTCATTGACTTTTTGTCATCAAATGTCTAGTCATCATGAAATTCTAAATTTTGACTTAGGATTTTAGTCAAGGGACCGGACTTAGGTAAGTGACGTGTACTAGGAATTTTATCAAGTAAACGGGTATATGTATGTGACAGGATTTACGTATGTGACTGCGACATTGTTGTCACTTTGTCAACTTAGTCATAACCTTAAATATAGCCAAATCACTAATATTTTTACTAACTGCCTAAAACCCTTCTTGCACTTCATTTAGAGCCTAATGTATTTATAAAACGCATAGGTAGTCGATTGAATGGCTAGGTTTCTGTACAAATGAGAGTAATTTAGCTATATGACTAGTCATATTTTTAGGTAATTACTGAGTTGACAAAGTGACTGCAACAGATATAAAGGAGCTGACGCCATCACATCTAACCAACAACTAATTTAAAACGTTTTAGACCATTCTGAACAACTTTGGTCCCGTGTCTGTCTGTCTGTGTGTCTGGGGTAGACGGTCTCCTATCAGTTTCATCGTTCTTGACTCAATACCTTACTCTGCGCATGCGCAAACGAAAATTCTACTAAGCATCATTAACTCAAGCTACAGTCGTCCGATCTCGCTCAAATTTGGATAATAGTTGAGGGATAAAATTTGATCATCTTCTATCAATTTCAACAAGGTTGTATTATTAATAGCTACTACTCATGCGCCAATATGAAATCTTTGTAACAAGCTTATTTTCCACAGTTTACATCGGATCTGGATGACATTTTCAGGGAATATGCGACCTAGGGAGTGGATGGTCCCCTGTCAGTTTCATTGTTGCCAAACCAAATACTTCACTCTGCGCATGCGTAAACGTAAATTCCTTCATGCTCCATTTTCTCTCGCCCCAGTCGTCCGATCTCGCTCGAATTTGGATGATAGTTGGGGGATGACAATTTGAGCATTCCATATTAATTTCAACATGGTTGTACTGCGCATGGGCCTTAATGCGACCTTAATTTACTGTGTTTTCATCCAATTTTGATGAAAATGTCAGAAAATGCGCGGGTTTTCAACTATCAGTTCATTGTGCGCTTGCACAAACGTTAATTACATTGAGTATAATTATTTCGTTTCTCAATTGAAAAATTATGACATTTCAATCTACGTCTTGATTTAGTCTTTTCCCCTTTGGAATTTTTCCAGATCATTTAAAACTTTTCAGTGAAAGGTCATCAGGCTCATTCATGAAAGGTAAACGAGGAAGCTTTGAGCCACACCCAACTTGGCAGACGTTATTCATACGTTTCAAACAACTGATTGTTCTTCATCGAAAATTATACTATCAGAATAGATTAAATAGGTTGAAGCATTGAAGATTTCAGGTGTGTAACAGCTGTTCTCTCACTATTATATCGTTATCACCCACATTTTGAGGGCAAATGCCTCCTTGATATCATATAACTCAAGGTTTAAACTTTAAATCGGCGTTTCAAGGAAACGCTGTAAATCGACGTTTACTGATAACAACAGAGTAAACATTGATTACATTGGTGAAACCCGTTTATTTTGAAACCAGGGTTACCAACAGTACGGTAATTACCGTACACATCAGGTAATTTTGATGCATGTACGGTGTACGGTAGCAATCTCATTACTGTACGCGGGAATACGGTAAATTGGAAAACCTAGGTAAATACCCTATTATAAATCTACTTATCTATCACTTCAGCATTAGTTCATCTAGAGATTGTAACAGGTTTAGAATAAAGAAAATCATTAGCATGGTACCTAGTATTTTGGGTAAAAAAGAAATACAACTCCTGCCAAAATTCGCATCGAACTTATTTGCCCGCCATCACTCAAATGCACAATGCGAGAGGACTTTCAGGAAAACCAATATTATAAACACAGAATGAGAAATAATGTGAACTACATGATCATTGCTGGAGTCATTTGAACATTTCGACCAGTGATGTGCGAAAAATGATGACATCTGTGAATGCTTCAAATTTCACCGATTTACATTCAAAGCCTGAACAACTAGTAGCCTGTAAGCCTGAGAAATCAATCGAAGATGAATATTTCTTGTAACATTTTAACTTTTGTTTTATGATGTAATTTTGGTTATTCCAGTTAGGAAAAAAAGTACCAAGTTTCGCTCTAAAAGATATATTAATTTATCTAAAAGCATTTAATGTACATATAATTTTTGTTGATATATATGTGTAAATTGAAGTTATGGTAAGTTTATGGATTGCTGTACGAGTATGTACGGTAATTTGGGAGAGATTGGTATGGTAATGGGTGAACATGAGTCGGCAACCCTGTTTGAAACAACGTGCAAAACTCTGGCCCCGTGAAACGATGATCTACTTTAACCACGGTTAGTGACTGTTGGTGAAACCGGCCCTGAGATGAGAAAATATTTCCAACAGCCCCTAACTAGTCTTGAAGTATTCATGTCCTGATCAACAAATTTGAGTGTTTTTGATAGGTGCACAAAGAGAAATGCCTTTATTTAAAGTTGACATACGCTTTGTATTGTTAAATACGTCAAGCATCGGAATTGTCACTGGAAATGGCATCATTTTCCGTAATTGGCAGTATTAAAGTAAATTCATCAATTTCTAATTTGGTGTATTTAGGTTCGAACTTAACATGAATTTCCAACACGGGTTCAAGTCAGGAAACCCACCAGCCTTTAGACGGTCGTTGATGTTTTACCGGGGACCGCATTCACTTCTGCATAATAAATCTGGCCGTCCGCCCTAATAAATTTTACCTCCCGCAAAGAAAGGGGCGCCGCCGGGAATCGCTCTGTTCGCGGAAGGAACGCGAAAATCCGCGGCACGCAAAAAAGGGGTTGAACTAAGGTCATGGCATAATGTTTTGAATAAGTTCAAAAGGAGGTAAAAAAAGGAACGAGTGCAACAAAAAATGTAGGTACGCAGCGGTAGCTTTACGAAACATTGACTTGTGACAGGAGGATATAGTTGAATGTGGGAAAGAACATATCTGGGATAACTCTGAGGTTTACCATTTCCAAATACTTTCAGCAAAAGTCCTTTTGTGTGTAGTTGAGGCGGCAAAAAACGAGTGCCTCTTTCGAGGGTGTTGGAGACCCAGATATAAATCAAAGTTAACGAAGAAAATGCGAAATTTATAAACAGAAGGGGTTCAGGGACGGACGCCGCAGAGGTTCAAAAGAAACGCAAGAAAAAACTCGAGGATCAGCGGAAGACAATGGCTTGTAAATATGAGATAAGGAGGGGAGAGAAGCTCATAGTTAACGAGGAGGGCTTGTTTGAGTTCGTTGAGAGTCGGAGGAGAGGTGTGGAATGCCATTTCGTCTGTGGATTCTGTAGGTAATGAGACTCTGACTTTAATTTCAAAATAATACTTTATGCAATGATATTGGGGTAGTTGGGGGAATAAATCATTCCTCAGAAAATCTTCGTACCTCAAAGAATTATTGAGTTTCGCAGGTTGTAATCATATTCCTGTACTTAGTTCAACGGTAGTAAATCAAAAATCACAACACATAAATAAAAACATTCAAGTTTGGAGTTTATTTATTTATTTATTTTTTTTAAAGGGTAGTAAGCCTGTTAGTTTGGAACGGGACGTCGTTATAAGTGGGATAGGAGGGAGCCTCCCCTTTCAGTTTTCACTGAATTGAGAGAAGTTGGGAAAATTTAGGAGCAGTCAATAAAACCCTTAATTCGAAGAGACTTATTTGAAAGACTAATCCTAATCAAATCCTGGTTTTCCCAACTGTAGGTACCAGTTAATTATAAAAGACTTGTCATTTTCATTTTATGCATAAAACTTTCATTTTTTCAAATTTTCCTAAATTTCCTCAGCATTTTCCAATTATTTTATATCTCGAAAATGGATTGAGATAGAAAATTTCGCTTGGAGGGGGTTTCCGTCAACTCTCCCAAAATCATTTTTCACACTCATCCAAATCCACCCCATCGTTACGAAACTAGTGCAGCGATGATAATAAAATATGGGTTATTTCAAGGATTCTGGATTTGAATTTGATGTAAAAAACACAAAATTTTGAACTACTGGATTACTCCATCTAAAAACGATTTTGAATTTGGGAATTTCGGGAGTCAGTGTCTTAAAAAGCAGTGGTTGGTATTCGATGGATTTCACAACTGTAGCCATTACACAATCCGAGATTCCAAAGTTATTTCAAAAGCGCAGGAAATAGGTTACAATTTTCTCATATCTTTCATATCCAGTTTTCTGCAACAAATTATCTTCAAAATCGTCCTTTACACCGCATCCCTCGCTCTGCAAATCTCCTTCTGAACATCCATCCTGATTTTGATTTTTTCACGGACTCCTTAAGTTCTCTCAAATCACTTATTATTAATTCCCCGGTATTGTTTTAATATTGGACACTAAATCTCTCTTGCTGATTGAATTTGTTTTCTTGTTGTTATCTGATATTTTTATTATAATAAGTATGTAAATTATTCTGAACCGCTCGTATATGTAATTAAGCTGTTGTTAATTGGGCTTGCCCCGTAATCAAATAAATAAATAAATAAATAAATGGTGAAGTTACATAACTAGGTATTTTCATGTTTGTACCTCCCATCACTTCAATGACAACAGCCTACGACACCATCCAGGAACATTGGTCACCATCTGACGAGTATATTTTTGGGGTAATCCTTGTTGATAGATATTAGCACTCGTATTGCAAAATAGCACACTTCCATGCCTACAAAAAGCAATAATGTGCTCCCTCTAAAAATTCTGTCCTCAGCAGGTCTCAATTTGATTTCGAGAAACCGTTCAGGTAATCGTTTTGAAGATATTTCTGAGCTAACTAACGATATCTGGAACTATAATCATCAAATTAGTGTAAAGAAATTTGTTCCATTGGTTGGATAATTGGATCAGCATTGTAAAAGATAGCCCTAAAATGATGTACCTACCTATTTGGATTACTTATACGACTGCTTTCTGTTAGTATTAACTAGACGTTTACGAGATGCGCCAGCCTACTCGAAACGTCCTCATAATAATTTATAGTTTCCTTTTTGAATACCTAGTTCAAAGATATCTTTCCATCTTCTTTCTAACAGATAGAAATCCAGTTGAAAAAACCTGGTCATTCATGAGTTCGAAGGTCTCCCCTCTTCAGGGGACGTCTTCCGTACCCAGACCTCCGCAATAAATCAGGAATTTAGGCGACGCTCTTTATCTCGTCTCTGAGTCTCACTCAGGAATCCGACTCGAAACGAATGAAAAGAAAAACGCCTTTAGATTTTTACTTCCACTACGGTCTATCGATTTCCATTCTGGGTCCCCAATATTTTGGCTGGTACAATGATTACTCATGAAGTGATTCTAGATAATTGGCTGTATTTGAATTGCGGAAAACTTACCACAAGTAATTAGTGAGGACGTAACAGTTGCGGAAGCGTGGGCCCTATATAACATCCGAATCGCGGATCTAAGAAGGTCTCTACGCAATAATATTTCAACAGGTTCAGACAGAGTCTGTATAAATTGATATTTTATGTAAATAAATATCTCCATTGAATACCATTCTTGCAGCAAAACCACTCGTGTAGCAAAAAACCTCATGTCTAACGCATTTTTTTTTTTTATACTTGGAGTGGGAGTCTGGCAGAATTTATAATAATCACACGTTCGATATAGCCTAAGTGAAATTTTAAAAAAACATGTACAACGTGATCCCCACACTCATGATGAAGCACACAACTCGGAGTAGAATCTGGAGGGCTCCACACTCTTTTTGAAAAATATCGAATGAGCCATTCCGTCTCCTCGTACCTTCGAAAACTCCATACCTGACAAGCATACCCTATCACACAACGTGCGGTAGCATTAAAAACTTTCAACTCATAACCAAAAGAGATATCTTGATTCATGAAATGTTTCCAAATGCTGCTAAGACCAAATTGGGCAGATGCTTTCTTATTTATTAAATGGGGTTTCCAATCAAGGGATGGGGTAAATGTGACTCCAAGATATTTATACATTTTAACCACCTCTATCGGCCTACCATTTAAGAAAAACCATTCATGTGTTGCATGGATTCCCCCTCCGTTTTTAAAAATCATGACTTTAGATTTATCTAAATGTACCTCTAAATTTTTCTGTTGACAGTACTTTTCCAATTCATTGATCCCTTTAGAGCTCTTGACCTGTCGGCTAACAAAACAATGTCGTCAGCATACTATAATATTTTTATCTTAACCTTCCCTGAACACACTCCTACACTCAAAGCTTCATATTTATCATCTAAATATAGTGCAAAAATCAAGGGAGAAATCAGAAATCCCTGCCTGACCCCCATAGTACAATAAAACAATAAAAAACGTCTTCCAAGTTGGGTGTGGCACATAGCTTCCTCGTTTACGTACCATCTTCTTCCAACAATCATCCAAATTCAAGCGAATTCGAACGACTGAAGAATGAAAGATGGAACAAGATGGAATTTACGTTTGCGAATGCGCACAGTGAAGTATTGATTTGGCAATAATGAAACTGATAGGTGACCATCTAAAACCTAACCCGGGCATTCTCTGACAATTTCATCGAAATCGGATGAAAACAGTGGAAATCAAAGTCGTTACAAGGATTTCACTTAGGCGCATGCGCAGCTGCTATTAATGATACAATCATGTTGAAATTGATATAAGATGATCAAATCGTCATCCCCCAACCATCATCCGAATTTGAGCGAGATCGGATGACTAGGAAGTGAAAAGTTGGAGCATAATGGAATTTACGTTTGCGCATGCGCAGAGTGAAGTATAGATTTCGCAACAATGAAACTGATAGGGGACTGTCTTCCCCCTAGCCCGCACATTCACTGAAAATGTCATCCACACACTGAACACGACACACACACAGCCAGACACGGGACCAAAGTTGATCAGAATTGTCAGGAACGTAAAATGCGAGTGGAAATTTTGATTTTGGAGATCAAACATTTTTTTTTTCTCCCGAAAGTGAAAACAATGCTTCCGCTACCTTTAGGTAGACCCGGAAACAATAAAATAAAAAAAATAATAATAATAAAAACAGAGAGAAAGAAAGAAAACGTCCTGAAAAACGAGTTCCACAATCTGCTTTACAAGCACATACCGTGTTACATGGATATGTCTTCGATTGGGGATTTCATAAAGGTTGACCTCGAGAGTTGTAAACAAATCCTTCAACTTTGGACCGTAGACGACGAAATGTAGGATAAAGAATTTATTTTATTATTCTTGGAGGCACAAAAAGCATAATATAAATACCTAGGTACTATTAAAGTTATTTCTCCAAACAGACGCTATTTAGTTTCCAAAAATTGTTTATAGCCCAATCAACTTAGTTTAGGAATGTAGCCAGGTACGTAAGGAAGGGGAAATTGGTAGCTTGAGATGTGAACATTTATCACATAAATCAAGCGCTTTCCAACGAGTGGTGAACGATTTCTGTGCTATGAAAACTGCGGAAGTTCCATTCCCCTAGCAACGGCTGGGTTGTACGTGAAAATCATTAGTTTGAATAATCGTGACATCAACTTTTGCGTGACGAAAATTTTTGGTTGACCCCCCAGAGCAAAGACATATCCATGTCAAAAACCCGGGCGGTAGGGCAACACTGCACTCAACAGATTTTTGAGCGGTTGCCGGGAAAGGCGGCGGAAAGCGGCGGATAGCGCGGGCGGAGGTTTATCGACTGCGCTGGGATTTTTTTCCCACCCACGAGCCGTTGGTTCCGATGTGTGTTCACAGAATGCGCGGGTATCGACGGGTCAACCTTCTCCGGAAACTGGTCGACCTTCCGCTAATTCTGAGAGGGAAGTTTATCACATGGGCCATAAGCATCATTTGTCACATAGGTAGCAGGTAGTCGCCAGAGATACCAAACACAGCCTATCGCATCTCTACCTATATATTATTATTATTATAGTATTATTTTTTTTCACGTTAAATAGGTATGTTTTTTTTCTTGTTTTTTAATGTGCAGTCAAAAATAGGCACGAGTTCTCTAGGCCAACGTTTCTGTATATTTATATACTATCTGCAGGCCACAAAAAGAAACGGTACCAAGGGGGAAAGTTGAGATATAGACATATGAAGTATACATACCTACAACCTACTTATATACTTACATAGTTTACGTTTTTTGTAGCCCTGAGAATTTTATATAAATATATATACCGAAACGTTAAACTAGAAGCAAGTTGACTGAACCTCAGTTTGGGCCTAGCAGTTGAGTGACCGAATCTTATCCTTAATAATTAACAAACGGATTCTTAAACACAGATACCAAACACAGCCTATACACATCTCGACCATTAGTTAATGGGTATAGTATTATTATTTTCCATGTTGAGTAGGTATGTTTTTTTCTATTTTATTTAAGGTGCAGTAAAAAATAAGCGCGAGTTCTCTAGGCCAACGTTTCGGTATATTTATATACTATCTGCAGGCCTCAAAAAGAAATGGTAGGTACCAGGAGGTGTCAGACGAGAGTTAATATGTAGACATGCGAAGTATACATACCTACAGCCTACTTTTATACTTACATATTTTACGTTTTTTGTAGCCCTGAGAATTTTATATAAATATATATATACCGAAACGTTGGACTAGCAACAAGTTGACTGAACCTCATGACCCTCACAACCTCATTTTGGGTCAAGCAGTTGAGCGACCGCATCTTATCCTTAATATTTAAAAAACGGATTCTCAATTAGATGATTTCTTCATTTTGGCACGGGTACTTCAAGACAGTAAAACCATATCAGTTTACTACTACATAACTACCTACCTATTCGGTATTTACCTATTAGTATTAACACTAGGAAAGTCCTTCAGCCACGAGCCTCTTGCCTCAAGACGAATGAAAATTTGCAACAAAATTTAAATTGCCTTAGCTATACCTTTTTACTACGAACCAATCCGTTTCCAGTTGCTTAATTGTTGCTTCTTTAAATGACTGAATCAAGTGTGGTGAAGTTCTGAAATCCCATTTCAATAATTAATATGTCTACCTTTACCTTCCGTTTATTTTTCATATAAATAAGGGAATTGTCATCTAACCGATTTTAGCTTGGATGAATCGAGAGAAGAAATGAATATATGAACCGTGTGTGAGTCTTGCCCACTAGCACAATGTGTAGTCCTGGAGTGATAAAAGTGTGGTTTGGACCCTGAGGAACTGCATAAAGCTTGAGCGTTACTCACGGGCTACAACCAACTCAAGCCTCGCTACACACTATTCATGAAGGTCTTGTTTGGAATTATTCAATATTTCCTCTAAACCTGGTCATGTACCTAGCACCTACCTACTTCAAGATCCTTGGAGATTTAGACAACCCCAATACTCTTAAAAATTGAAATCGTTCGCAAAACTTGCCAAAAGAGGTTGGTGGTCAGTGCCATTGGGCAACCTAGGTTCTGGATAGATCGCTTTATACACTACTAATAAATTTGTTTCTCCTTAATACGAAGTAATTTTAATAGTGAGCAGTTTTCAGACGACTCAAATGAGAAGATAATTTTGCTGTGGTACAAACATTTTCTTTTTGTTTTTTGTTTGCAATTCGAGGGCATAAATCACACTTCCTGGTCGCCTGATATGGTTCATTCGAAGCTGTAGGGTTCTCATAACTAGCTAGTTCATTTCTTTTTTCGGAGCTAGAATGTGAAAAGCAGTATAATGTTAGGACATGTTTATTACATTTCGAAGTCGCACAGTGTTTCGATTCTGAGGGTTTAGTTGGAAAAAAGATGGAACCACTAATCGATAGCAGTGTTGGGCAAAAATTAGTTACGGCTAATAACTACAACTAAATTAGTTACTACAATGGCGAATAATAACTACAACTAGTTATTATTTTCAGAGTCACCACTACTAAGTAATTTGTCGGAAACATTGTTTACATTCTCGGAAGACGATATGGCTGTAACATGACTATATGAGCGAATTTATTATTGTTTTTCTTTTTTTCTTCTTATTAGTGCGCCAAAATAGTGACCATATTTAGATTTTTCGGGTCAAAATACATGCAACGACTAATTATTATTGTTGTTTTACATAAAAAATAGTACATAAGGTTACACGAAGAAAATTCCCCACTATAATTTGAATGGTTTCAATTTTGATGTTTAAAAAAAAGTTATCTTTCAGTTATTGTTTGTGCGAATAATGACTAAAAACTAATTAGTTATTTGTTTCATAGAATGTCACTAATGACTACATTAATTATTAGTTTCACCTACGTGTAACTAATAACTAAACACCAACCATCTATTAGTTATTAGTTCGAATAATTTCTCAAAAATTATCTATTATTTGAAGGGTTGTAACTAAAAACTAATTCGGGTGAATTTAGTCATAATAATAAATTGAAGTCACAGTTATCAATTACAACGCTAGTTACACAAAAATATTAGGTTATCAGATGAGGTTATAGGTGGTAACTAATGGTTGTTAGTTACAGCGTTATTTGAACTAGAAAATTAGTCGATAGTAATGCGTCGTATCGCTATTTCAGTAACCTGTCGTATAGTAGAAACTTATATGTATTAGATATAGCATTAGAAGAAATGAACATTTTGAAATATAATTATGTCCATTGATGAAGTGAACAAACAAATGGCAAAAGTGCTATTTGGGTAAAATTAGCCATTGTAACTTGGAAATTTATTTCATGGAAATCCCCAAAATATAACCTAGGTTTCGGCTACGTTTTTCTCCCCCCTAGATAACGAAAGGAGGCGAGGAAACATCACAACAATGCACTCAAACTAGATTATTTATAACGTTTTATTAAAAAATAAAATAAATCCTACGTCAGCTTGCCGGTAAATCCGGAAGATGGTGTTGGGTGTTGCGCAAAACACGGAAATGTCTCTTGACGCTGCGGATTTATCGTTATTGAAAACAATAAATCTAACATGAGAGAACTTGAAATGTTAGTAGTGGCATTTCCACTGCATTGTTCACGGCAAAGGGACTGAACAAGGAAAGACAGTATCGCCCCAGAATAAAGAGAAAAAAAGGGGATAAATTAATGTTTGGTGAGAGGATATTGGTATGGACGGGCCATGATTCTCATCGAGTAGTTCCCATGAGCTGGTGATATTCCTAACCCCCGACCGTTGGCGCCATCGGATAATAATTTCTCGGAATTGTTTTATTATTCAAAGTGCGGACTGAGGCTTGGCAGCAACTGAGCTTATCCACTGACTCCTTAACTAGACCTCAACAAGACCAACATACCTTCGGAAATGTTCGGCAATCATGACTCGTCGTTAAGTTAGTCCATATAAAACCTGTCACTATACTTTCCCACCGAGTCGAAGTAGACAAATGAAAATGGTACGAGTAACTATTGAGAAAATGGCAAACACTGAACATTTTTGGGGAACCGTTTCCAAACTGCATAAGATAGGTAAGTTCAATCAGAAAGATAACTCCATAAAATTGGTAAGTTCACTCATTAAGATAACTTCATAAAATAGGTAAGTTCACTCATTAAGGTAACTTCATAAGATAGATAAATTCACTCATCAAGATAACTTCATAAGATATTTGGAAGATATTCATTTATGGACAAAATTTTGTGCTCTCTACTCCTCCGACACCGCTGGTTTCAATTTGGACCAAATTTTGAAATGATGTATTAACATGTTGGAACTTGTGCCTCGCTGACTTTGATGAGGATCAGCTGACCACGAGCCGTAATATCAATCATAATTATGACAATATCTTGCTCAAATCTCTCCTATTCACGGCAGGACGACGAAATTTGATAGGGAGCCTCTCTGGAACAGCAAGAGACGAATGACCTTACAGGATCCATCCTGATCAGCTGAGTGTGCTAAAGCCATAACGCCTGTCTGATTACAACTATTCGAAAAATTTTTTCTTTTTTCCCCCAACGCAACCTTAAGATAGACAACTTTATTCCAAAAATACGTGATCCACACTACCCTAGATTTAGGTAAAACTGTCCTAATTCCAGGGTAAAAGGATGAATTGTTGAATAGTTCGTCCGGATATTGTTGAACAAGAAATTCCTGAATAGGTTCATCCGTTGTTTTGTTCGCAATTTTTCGTTAATAACGTGATCCGCTTCCTAAGAACTAAGACACAATTATGGGATCAACTATGTTTCATCGAAGTTCGAGGCATTTAAAAAGCGTCTGCAAAGTTGGATGCGTAGCATAGCTTCTTCACATATTTTTCACACACATTCACAGCTTGTTCACATTCGACACGTCACATGGACGTATCGAGTTAGTTAAAGAACGAAGTACAAGTTGAGACGATTGGTAAGCAGGCGTTTTAAAAAATTAATGTTTGCGCATGCGCACAGAATACTATTAATCCAACGGCTATGAAACTGATAGGGGAACGCCTTGGAGCTAAACCGCACAACTTTTGAAAATGTCATAAGAATCGGCCCATTAGACTTGGGGTATTGCCTGGGTCAATGAATATTAGTTTCGTGAATTCGCAATGGTCCTTACTCGACCAATCGTGATATAATTTATAGGGCATTTTCTTTCGGACATATACCCAATTACCTAACGAGTTTGGACGAAATCAAACCAACAGATGATGAGAAATTGACGTTATTAGAAATTCACGTTTGCGCATGCGCACAGACTACTGTTATTCTACGGCATTGAAAATTGAAGGGGACCGTCTGAGTGCAGATCCGTACGATTCCTAAAAATTTAATCGGGATCGGACTGAAACTTGATATAATTTTGGGCGTGACAAGAATTTACCATAGACAGACAAAAAGACACCGAACCAAAATTAATCAGCAAGCTTAGAAATCCACAAATTAAGTGACAATTTTGATTTTCGAATACAATGATTTTCTCGACTTCTGTCACGAGCACAAAGCTTCCCTACCTTTGGTAGTGAGAAAGCAAAAATTAACAATTATAAATATTGGTGATAAGCATGTCGTCAACAATATGGTTGTTCCCCATTTCATCTTGAAAGTTAGAAGAATTATGAGCAAATTCAGTAATAACAGTTGTTTTGTTGAAAATTGCCTCGTTAGCCATCAACTTCGATATTGGAAAAGATGCTGTGATGTTGATATTACTGAATTATATTGATGTTAATGATGGATAATGATATATGACGATAGCTATTGATTGTCAAGAAGACTTGGCAATCAATTGCCAATAATCACATAATATGAGTGCTATATCTACTACACCTCTATACCCAAGGTATCGTTATAGTAATACAGAATTAAAGTAAACTGTTCCTATTATTGCTTATTTTTCATAACCATTGCCATGATTCCTATCTTCACATAGTTCATCATAATACTGTTTCTTTATTAGGACAGTTCAAATTATAACAAGACTTCGATATAACTCAGGATTCGATTTTTTATCAAAAAAAAAAAGAAAAAAAGAGTACCTATTTTATTTTTAAAAATTTTTTTTTTTTTTTTGAATTTTATATTTTAAAAATTTTTACCCTGAAGAAGCCCCAGTTCCTGGGGAGGGACGTTGGAGAGTAATAAAAAACCAGTTCAAGGACAAAATGGCCGTTTTTGTAAAGTCTTGTACATCATAATATCATACTTATGTACAATGATTTGTTCGTGTACAACTCATTATCGACCTAACCGCTAAATCGTCTAAACAAAGTTACATTCCAGTTGTCAATAACCTTATCCTTCATGAGGTCAAGATGCACCACTGATTTGATGTAGTAAGTTGTTAAAATTGATAACCTAATAACCGCATTGCATGATACCTCCTGCTCTCTGGTTGTTTGGCTTTACATAGATCCTTCCGTGGCTTCGTGAACGCTATGACTTTTAGGACAATGGCGGAACCTCTCGACTTGTAAAATTTACCTCTTCCACCACCACCACCACCCCTCCCCTCACCAATTACTAGGAGCACCGGCTCACGACGGGCCAGCTAATTCAATTGTTCACAGGGAAGGAGCATCGCCCATTCGCCCGGCCTGGATATGGCAGTTTCCCTGAGAAAACCATTCTCTTCGATCTTCAGAGCTGCACCACTTCATTGTTTTCGCCTGACCCCAATTAGGGTGAAAAACGCGATGCCCTCCCCTTATTTTTCGAATAGGTTCCGTGGGACTGTTCGTAATGAAAGGTGTGTCTTGAATCGAGTAGTACGTATACCTTCTACATGTGTGAAGAATCAATTCACAGAACAGCACCAAGATTTCGTTGTTTCTGTTTGCTGGAGGCTTCAAAAGGAGCCTTATGTATTCTGCTGATTCGTAAAATGCAGATATTTTATCTTGATCACATCGATGATGGTGCAAACAAAGAAGAAGACTGAACTCATGTTGAAATTCGGAAAAATACACTGGCTTATCGACTGGCCGGAGATCAAATCTAAAATCCAGTTTGGGTGTATGGAGCGCTATTGTGGAGCTGAACAGTCACAACCAATAGACAGATTATCCAGCGTCTTCAGAACTCAGAAGTACGATGTATCGCGGACGTGCCTTTATATTTCCGAAATAATGCTCTCCCCTGCTAACTTCAACTCGTCAACATGGATGAAGTGATTAAAAAGCGAGCTATTGCTCATCGTGTCAGACTAAAAGATTATGTAAATGAGAACACTGTTGAGCTTTTTAATGCAAGATGATATCGAGACGTAAAAAACCTGTGTTCAAAAAAATAATGCTAAACAACACATCCACACCTGTTGTACTGCAAGATCTAATTCGTCGCGTGTTAAACCGCTTGAGCTAGTGAAGGAAGCGAATGGGATAAGTGAAACAGACATGGGGCTAAGTTATGCATCTTAACCCCTGAAAAGTGTATATTATTAAAATAAGTCAATTTGATGTTGGTAATAAATTTACTCGGTGCAATAAAACGTTTCAAAAAAATATAAGTAACGATGGTTGATATGTACTGTGAGGTTTGAGTTGGTTGAAACATGCATAGCTAGCTCCCGTTCTACGCAAAACTTCAAATTCACCGATTTTTCGTAGTATCTTCATCCATTTTGGATTCATGATTCTGTCATTAAGATCGCTACTTCGCTTGAGATTGGTACAAATACAATATACAAATATAAAGCAAACCGTGTAATCTAGTCACCAAATGCCATTCGCCCGGCCTGGATATGGCAATTTCGGAAAAAAACATTTTCTTCGATCATTCAGATCTGCACCACTTCATTTTTTACGCCTGACCTCAATTAGGGTGAAAAACGCGATGCCCTTCCCAGTATTTTTCGAATAGGTTCCGTGGGACTGTTCGTAATGATGAATATCTTGAATCAAGTAGTTGTATACCTTTTACACGTGTGAAGGATCAATCTATAGAACATCACCAAGATCTTGTTCCTTCTGTGTCCTCGAGAGCTGCGAAAGAGACCTTTTGTACTCAGTTACAGAACCGCAGAAATCATACCCTTCTCGTTTGATGAATAACATGTTTGTACTGGATGGTTTAAATTGTCCTTGGAAACGAAGAAGGTCATACTCGTGTTGAAACTAAGAAAGATGTACTAGCTTATCGGCTGAAGATCCACCAAGACCATTGGTGACAAGCTGCTCTTGTACAATCTAGTACTAAAGCTAATTTGGGTGTATGGAGCACAGTTGTGGAGCCGCATGATTCCAACCAAAAGATACTCGTAGATCATCCAGCGTTTTCAGAACTAGGTACTACGATGTACCACGGACGCACCGTGGCATTTCCGAAATGATGCTCTCCACTGTGAACTTGTTGACAAAATGGATGAAGTGATTGAAAAGCTAGCTATTGCTCATATTGTCAGACTCCAAGATCACGTAAACTTGGAAGCTGTAAAGCTTTTGAATGTGCAAGATGTGATATTGAGACATACAAAACCTGTATTCAACAAAATGCTATACAACACATCCACCCCTGTTGTACGGTTACTCTAGGTTATTCAAATAATTTCATCGTAGGAAAAATTGAAAGTTTAGTTCCATTTCAGAAGATTCTGAAGCAAATCGAGATGAAAAATTCGTTCATTTTCAAAAATGATTAAAAGAAAGATGATGTCGTAAGACAGAACTTATTTGGTTAACTGTCACGAAACGAGCTTTAAAAAATGTACAAAAATACTTATCAATGGTTAAAATTGTCAAGATGTTTACTATGCAAGATATTATTTTAAAATAGTTGGGTAGTATGGCTTGCATTTTAATGAAAAAAACACACAATAAATGTCCTCCTACAAATTGACTAGTACCTTTTATTACCTCCATTGTCATTGGATACAACCGACATTTTCATTTTCCACCGTTTGCCATTTTCCGCAGTCTAAATTTACTTCCTTTAACATGAAATAAATCTATTTCCGAAAATGTTTCCTACAGAAAACAACCACTATGTTTTGTACAGCCTTTCATGTTACTTCCATCGATTGGGTTAGCATTTGCTTAAGTTGATAACTAGGGAGACGCGAAGAACCAAATTCACGTAGTTCTTTCTGAAAACTAATTGACTGTAAATATTGGGAACTGGGAGGGTAAATTTAGGTTTAGTTTCATGTTATTTTGGAGTGTCCATCATTTATGATTTAGGGCGCAGAATCACAGATTTTTTACAGAGAACTGTCACAAAACGACCTTTAAAAAATTTATAAAAATATTTACCAATGGTTAAAATTGTCAAGATGTTTTCTATGCAAGACATTATTTTGAAATAGTTAGTATGTGAATTTTAATGAAAAAAACATACAATAATTGTTCTCCAACAAATTGACTACTTTTACTTTTATTACCTCCCTTGTCATTGGATACAACCGACATTTTCATTTTCCACCGTTTGCCATTTTCCACCGTCTAAATTTACTTCCTTTAACATAAAATCTAGTTAACTTTCCGAACATTATTCCTACTGAATAAAACAACCACTATGTTTTGTACAGCCTTTCATGTTACTTCCATCGATTGGGTTAGCATTTGCTAAAGTTGATCACTAGGGAGACGCGAAGAACCAAATTCACGTAGTTTTTTCTGAATATACTGACTGTAAATACTGGGAACTGGAAAGGTAAATTTAGGTTTAGTTTCATGTTATTTTGGAGTGTCCATCATTTATGATTTAGGGCGCAGAATCACAGATTTTTTACAGAGAACTGTCACAAAACGAGCTTTAAAAAATTTATAAAAATACTCACCAATGGTTAAAATTGACAAGATGTTTTCTGTGCAAGATATTATTTTGAAATAGTTGGTATGTGAATTTTAATGAAAAAAACATACAATAATTGTTCTCCAACACATTGACTACCTTTTATTACCTCCCTTGTCATTGGATACAACCCAAATTTTCATTTTCCACCGTTTGCCATTTTCGACAGTCTAAATTTACTTCTTTAACATAAATCTAGTTATATTATAATAAATCTAGATCACTTTCCAAATATTATTCCTACTGAATAAAACAACCACTAAGTTTTGTACAGCCTTTCATGTTACTTCCATCGACTGGGTTAGCGTTTGCTAAAGTTGATAACTAGGGAGACGCGAAGAACCAAATTCACATCATTGTTTTTGAATACTGTCTGTAAATGTTGGGAACTGTGAGGGTAAATTTAGGTTTAGTTTCATGTTAGTTTTGGAGTGTTCACCATTTATGATTAAGGGTGCAGATGGTTAACTGATGAACTGATAAAGTTTCACGTGGTAAGTGCATGACGCCTATTTCCAATTTTCGCACGACTCCAACAAATGATTAAATCAAATCGGCACTACAGTTTTGTTGCTACAGGATGGTCTCAAGGACTATCTGACACGTCTGACAAGCCGTGATGAGTTCTTTAGAAGCCACCAATTGCTTTCTAAGGGGGGAAAAAAGCTTCTTCGAGTGGCCACTAGAAATCGCACGTCTCCTTCCGAGTGATGGACTTTACCCTCATCTCAAAAACTTAATAAAAGCCCGTTATTATGCGCACTCAACATTCTCCTCACCGGAACCATCGGAGCAAAACCTTCGAGAGAGGCGGATTCTGCCCACGTTTCATCCTTTTTCCCTTCAGGAGCAATCAACCGCAATCACATTTTCCACGTCATTTCCCCGGGAAAACGCTCTTCCCGGCGGCCACTCGACGGGTTTTCGAGGCCTCTGAGGGCGTTCCGTAGGTACTCGTCGCTCGACCGGAAGACTTTTTGCTTCCAATCAACGGAGGGGGAGCGCCCAGAAGTGGTCGGTACTTACAGTCCACCGACATAAAGTAAGTAGCCAAGCCACGTCATTCCTGTTGCCCCAACGCTTAAGGGATTTGACTCAACGTAACTGTACCATCAGAACATATTGAAGGTTCAACAGAAAACATACATAGCAGCAGCATATAGGTATTCGTGTTGGTAGCCATAATTTCTCACGGGAGTTCTCGTATGAGGGTGGAAGTTAGGCGGCTTCTTCCTTTTAGCGAATTTTTGAAGAAAATTAAGCTATTGCTCTCGCCTCAAAATTTGTAGAATGTGAATTTTTGAAAAAATTTTATGCAGAAATCCGTTTCACGCTATTCTGAATCATATTCTGAAGTTTAACGCATTTTTTTATGTATGTATGTATGTATATATGTATGTATGTATGTGTCATTCCAGACGATAACTGTCCGTAGAATTGTGCTAGAAACTTCAAACAAATTTTAAAATGTTAAGGACACCAAAAGAAAGTTCAAGTTCGTTGGCCAGCATAATCGGATTACATCTTCGGGTTGAAATTTTCAAAAACGTAAACACAAATTTTAAACTAGCCAGTTTTTTGCGATTTGTTGTGCGAAATAATTTTTTCAGCATACTAACATGTGGTATATTCGGAATCAGCGTAAAATTTCCTATAAGAATATGTATCAAGTTTTCAAAAATTTCAAAGTTGAAAAATCAGTCAAAAATCGAAATAATGCCGTTCGCTAGTTGTAAAAATCGGTAATATTTGCATGAAACATTGTCCAAATTCAGATTGAACTACTCTTATGGAAGTATCCCTGTATAACCAATCCTAGAACCATGCTGTTTAAAACGTAGGTAGTTGGTGCTTGTTAAAAAAAAAAAAAAAAAAAAAAAAAAAAAAAAAAGTAATCACAACTGATGAGTTTACTCTGTGAAAATGTAATCACAACTGATGAGTTTACTCTGTGAAATATCCCGTCCTCCGATTCTTTCGGTCGCTCTCTTTAATGTTTTACGCTCAACTGTTTTAGGACTTGATGTAGCTTTAATACTGACTGTGGCTTAGAAAAAAGTATGAGTACCTCCTAATTATTTTTAATAATTTGATTCCATGTTTGCCTAAAAAAATCATAAACTAAAATTTCTCTACACGATCAATAGCGACTGAAATGTCGAAGATTTCTTCAAAAATTCGCTCATGGGGTCATGCTGCATGACTGGACTTTTTACATTTTAATTTCTTCAGGTGCTACAAGGTTTATCAATATGGTTTTTTATGGTAGATATACAGAGGGTTGTTCATATTAAGTATACTAATTTACTAACTAGATGGTATGAGGGGTACTTACTTAAACTGGTGGTCGTTTTATAGGGGCACTTCCTTTCATCCCTTTCTTCCTTCTCGTCCTTCTGCAACTTCCCTCATCCCTAGAGCCGGCGTCGAATAAACCTGGGCGTCCTCCCCTCTTCTTTTATTTATTTTCCCAAAATAATGGTGTGCCCCCTCTGCCTTTGAGGGGGGTTTTCTTTAGGAAAAAAAAAAAAAAAAGTGTGTGTGTGTGTGACAAATTTTGTCGACGCAGCCCAGTCCACAATTCTCAACTAATTTTCTTTGATTCTTTTGTTGTTCGATCCCAATTTCAGTTTAGTTGTGCAACAAACCTTGGAAATGTTGAATTTCAAGATGGAAGAGGAGAAAAGGACGAGATACAGCCGAATAAATGGTAAAATGGCAATGGGAATCTGTTTGTGGTTAATTTGACAAATTTGGTCGAGTCACCCAGGCAACAATTCTCAACTGATTCTCAAGAGTCTTATTTTGTTCAATACCATTATTAGTCTATTTGTGCAACAAACCTCGGAAATTTCGGATTTGCTGTCGAGGTGGGGCGTAGGCGTAGAGGGGATACTTACCGATTTTTTAAGCGCTGCCCAACTTTCAAATCTCCACCAATTTCCGTGATTCTTAGATTATTCTATTATGAATTCGATATAGTTTTGGAAAGTACGTTAGAATTTTTGAATTTTAACAATAGAGGGGGGGGAGGGGGGGGGGGAAATGCAGGAAGTAATACTGATAAATAGAGATGAGTCGATACCAAAATTTATTGATTCCCGATACCGATACCGATACCTAAAAAATCGATTCCCGATTCTCGATACCGATACCATCGGCGCATAATAGCTAACTGTTTATTGTCATTAGGAGTTCTTGTTCCAATGAAGCTTTAATGCTTTAGTTACTTATTAAAATTAAATAAATTTTAAAGATTAATTCTTATTACAAATTCTAAATTTCAGATTTATATTTTCATTCAAGGCTTTAGTTAATTTGATTTGTGCAAATACAAAATTTGATATTTTTTTTGTTAGCTATCAAGTATTTAAAAGGCAACTTTTATTGCCTAGGATTGATTTCTTTCTGAATAAAACAAGTTAAGCAGACTGACTTGGTTTTTCAGTTTTTTTTCGGTAACTGTAAGCAAGGTATTTCGAAATAAGACAGGCTGTAGGCTTTTATACTTGGAAAACATAGCTTTGTCTAATGCTTCTGTTGTCACAAACAAAATAACACAAGCCTACTTGTAAACAAAGTTATAATTGTAAGTTGTGTTTTGGACGATTCATGTTTCGCAACTGCTAACTTCACACAACGTTTGCACGGTACAACCACCTTGTTTTTAGATGGTTGATATAGTACCGTAGTGTAATAAAACGCCCATCACCGGGCGGTATCGGTATCGGCTTTAGGCGATCGATTCTCGATACCGATACTAATGCCTAAGAATCGGTGGTATCGAGAATCGGTATCGGGAATCGACTCATCCCTACTGATAAATCATGATGCATTAACTATTCTCTTCCGATTTTCGTGACTCTTTTTTTGATCAACTACGAATTTGGTCTAAATTTGGAAAATTTCTCAGGATTTTCAAATTTCGTGATGGAAGGATGTCAATGGAGGGGGTAATAACGGTATATTGGATATTTTTATCTTATTTATCAGATTTCCGTGACTGTTTTTATTGTTTTTTCATCCAGATTTTAGTCGAGTCATGCAACCTTGGAAGTTTCAAATTTGCTGTTGGTGAGGGGGTTAAATGGGGGACCATGGGTATTTCCTAGAAATCATGATACTCTTTTTTTTGAATATTATTTCAATTCTCACCAAAATTATAGACAATTCATTCACAGGGACGTCCCTGTAATGTATGCAGTACTTTCCCATATGTTTTATCTTCATCGACTCACTTGAGGGAAATTGCTGTTCTATGTCCGTTCTGTCTGTGGATTTCCATTGGTTTGGCAGGCGCATGAGATCGAATGGATTTGGTTCGAACCGATGAGGAGCTTCACTCCATCAACCCGCTTCGTCGCTGAGGCGTCGGATTCCCTCCCTCTATGATAATTCGGCCCTCGTAGACCCACCTAATGAGCTTAGACCCCCGTTTCCTACCTACGGCTACGTACGACCCAAAGCCTAAATGGGATAGGAGAACCATTAGTTCGTAACCCTCCTCCGGCCCTGTACGTCCTATAGGTCCTGAAGGCTATTGACACAAGTGCTGAGCTTGACGTGGTCATAATTGCGGCGCGCCCCCTGGCCCTCGCACCCCTGGCGGGCTGTTCCTGTTGTGCGGTGCTTCTCCCCAGCTAAGTGGGAACTCCTCGTCGACACTGTTCCCCGATAAACCTGCCGCATTAAACCCAACCTGAATCTGCATATGTCTACTGAATTAGCATCAACGAAACCAGAATCAATTGACTTACCTAGAGCTCTCACTACTCCATTGTTTCGGTGTAGGGACTTTAATACCTGCATCAAATTGCTAACTCTATTCCAGACCTGTAGCCACTACATTAGCTACGATAGAGAAGAGAGGGGGGAGGGGGAGTACTATTATTGGAGTTAAAGGATTGTGAAACAGAAGTAAGTCAAGGGAACATGAAAAAAACTATGCGAATTGAGAGAGAGAGACAGAGAGAGAGAGAGAGAGAGAGAGAGAGAGAGAGAGAGAGAGAGAGAGAGAGAGAGAGAGAGAGAGAGAGAGAGAGAGAGAGAGAGAGAGAGACAGAGAGAGAGCGAACCTGAAAGCTTGTGAGGAGGGTCAAGCATAATATACGCCTCTAGTCTGCTCATGACGCAGTCCAAGCTAGAAACTCACCGACTAAAAGTTAATGAGGTAAAATTAAACACCCACCGACGCTTCATTAGCCAATCAATAAGTGACAAAAATTTTAATAAACTCGATTCTCGAAGTTAGAATTCCATTGTTTAAATATCAACTGATACGATCTTCGGAGTTCATAAGGCGATTTATACTACCAGAGCCTTTTTACGACACTACTGGACCAGAGTTAATGAAACTAGGGTTATACTTAAATCACATTCAGAGCCTAGTTTATTCTAGAATATTGGCATCAATTTTAATCAACCCTAAAGTGTAGAATTCAATGGCTGAAATATTCAAAAACCGAGATCTCGAAAACTTACAAGGTAACAGGTTTTTTTTTTTTTTTTTTTTTTTTTTTAATTTTTTTTTTATAAGTAGTCATTGATATATACAGGGTGTCCCATCTAAACGGGCCCATCGGGAAATTACAGCCTTACGGTGCGAGCTATCGAAAAATTGAACTGGACCTTTTTTATAGTATTTTAACTCAGCTTCACGATGCGGAAGTCCGATTTTTTATTTTTCCATGTTTTAGGGTCTCAAATCATTGATTGAAACTTACGGTTTCTTCTTGACCCCCCCCCCCCCTTTTTTTATTGCTTTTTCCGATTCTAGGTTGAATTTGGAACAGAAAATGCCTCCATGAAATTTTCTTTTTGGGGCTTCGTTTCTGAGTTATTCCACTTTTTGCGAAATACAGAAAATCGCCGATTTCTTTTAGACATTACCAACACTTTCTTACTATTTTTATCTTCAATTTTTGAGATGTTCTTTTGAAATCAGCATAACTCGATAACTATCTATCATCAGACTCCATCGTCCATAATCAACAATCACCATCAGGGGGATGACATAACACTTGAACCGCTTACGATTTAAAAAGAGTTTTCCAAATCGTCGTTTGGAAAAAAAAAAAAAAAAAAAAAAAAAACCTCAAACTGTTCAGTACACACAGAATCACTGTTCAGAATACAGTTAAAAAAACGTACCACGAGGAGACTTCCAGTCAGTTGTGTTCTGACAAATCGAAAATGCCACCTGCTCCTTCTGTAGCCTCTGCCCCTTTTCCTGCAAATGTATTCAAAGGTCAAGAAAAGAACAGCTCCTTGTTACTTATTGTTAAAAGTCTACACTATGATCTTTATTATTTAAAGAACCTTACATTAGTCCAGAAGACGGCGTCTCATACGTTCTTCTAATAAATGAGTAATAGTACTGAACCGTTTGAGGGTTTTTTTTTCCCCTGGTCTGATGATAGATAGTTTAATGCTGATTTCAAAAGTGTGGTGAACATCTCAAAAATTGAAGATAAAAATAGTAAGAAAGTGTTGGTAATGTCTAGAAGGAATCGGCAATTTTCTGTATTTCGCAAAAAGTGGAATAACTCAGAAACGAAGCCCCAAAAAGAAAATTTCATTGAGGCATTTTCTGTTCCAAATTCAACCTAGAATCGGAAAAAGCAATAAAAAAAGGGGGGGGGGGGGAAAGAGGAAACCGTAAGATTCAATCAGTGATTTGAGACCCTAAATTATGGAAAAATAAAAATCGGACTCCCGCATCGTGAAGCCGAGTTAAAATACTATAACAAAGGTCCAGTTCAATTTTTCGATAGGCTGTAATTTCCCGATGGACCCGTTTAGATGGGACACCCTATATATATTATCCCAAAGAATCGAATAAAACCACTCGGAATTCTGTAAATTAATCCGTTTGCTCTCCACCAGTGTGGTATACGGAATCGGAACGTCGAAGGACTGTGGTTTGGATCAAGAGGAACAGCTTCGAAATTATTGGTGGATTTTATTTTAAGCGGCATAACATCCCGAAATCGACTCCAATTTTAATGTACCGTAAGGTAATGAGAGATACGATAGGGATCATCCAATATTTTCTCCGTGGAAAAAAAAAAACAAAGTTAAGTCATATGCAAGGAAAAACCCCTACCTAGAATGAGAAGACATTTAGAAATATATAAGAGGATTACCACCACACCAAGAGTGAGTTGGTAAACTTTGACGTCAGGCATCCCTAAATTTGGGCAGCTCGCTTTATTGTTTTGAATGAATGAAGTTGTTGTTTGTTTTACCTTAAAATCTTTACTGAGAGCTAAGTGTTTCTCATTTATCTGTATATATATTTCCTAATGTATCTTTTCTATTTATTTTATTCTTTGTAGGTATTTATATTTCCTCATGTATCTTTTTGTTTGTTTGTTAACGTTGTGCGTAATCTTTCAAAACTTTGATTTATATAAATGAAAGAACGTAGAAACAACATTATTGTGAGACATAGGCAAATGCCTGTGTCGTCTCACAAGAGTTGTGCCAAACAGTGAAAACTAAAAAAATTTACTTAAATTCAGTAAGTCAGTACATTTTTTTCCAAATTAGAAATTAAAATTAAATTATTACTTCACACAAATCAAATGATGTATAATCCAACTACGTATATATACTATATATTATATTTTCTGCCTCAACCACACCGATCTTAAGGAGCCATTCAAATATTTTCTTTTTATATATATTACGGGAACATAGAAGTGGAGATTTTAGCGGAGGATCTATCATACGATGAATCATATAAATCATATACTGGGGGCTTCTAGTAAACAATGTTAAGTTAGGTTTCGGCGGAATAACATTACCGACCAGTCTGTATCGCGTCACATACTCATGCTGATGGCTCAAACGTATTATGGGGTTTCTATGGTACATAAGCAACAATGCCTTCAAAAACAATTGACGGGGGGTAGGTACCTACTTAAAAACTTCGAATTCTTGATAAAGATTAACAATTATTGAATAAGTTCGAGGTTATATCTATTCTAGTTGTTCCCTCATGATATATATATATATATATATATATATATATATATATATATATATATATATATATATATATATATATATATATATATTTTTTTTTTTTTTAAGGTTTAAGCCGCATCTCAACCAGAAGGGTCATTAGCGGCAAATGATATAGTTGTTATTATTATTTCTATTCGAAATGTTTGCTTTATATTTGAGATGTCTACATATTTCTAACTGGGCTAGTTTCTTATCAATAAATAAATAAATAAATAAATAAACAAATGATATTATACGATGATTTACGAAAATTCGTTCATATAATCATGCTGCATGACTGGATTTTTTATGTTTACACTAATTTATACCAATACTGATAATTTATACTAATAATTTAGAAGCTATATCCGAAGATTGTAGAGAGAAATGATAACTGAGACCACCTGCATGACGAACAGAAGAAAAACACCACCTGCCGATGTCATCAAGCATTCGCATTTACGAGGAGGCAATAACTGAAGTTGTCCGACTTCTGCCGACCCCGTATAAAACCCACTAAAGTCACCGATCAACGATTTCGTTTGACTTATCTGATATCCCACTCCCCCTTTACCATACAGAAGACATAACAGTGCATTTCTTCGTCATGAACGGGCCCTATCTCACTCTATTTGGCGAGCGCTAGACTTAGACGTGTATTTTCCGCTTCGGAGACCGGAGTCGCTTTTTTCAGTTCGATTTCTCCCGGCCGTACGCCAATAAAATCTAACATTCATCGCTGGGAACGGAAGACAGTTACTATGACAAATGTCCTCATAAAGCCCTTCCGGATCAGATGAAGTTGACCATTTCAGGCCAAGACGTAGAAGCTCGGGGATTATAAATTAAAAATTGATCCATAATTCAGAGAGTCTCACTTTTCAAACAAGGAACGGAGCAGATGCCACTTTTTTTCAAACTGTATATTTCAGCTAGATAATTTTTCTTGAACCCATTTACACATTATATACTTGATAAAATACGAGATATCCTAAGAAAGTATTGATTTCAGTAGGTACCTATTAGCATTTTTGCTTCGGGTATGAATTGTTATTTGTGTTGATATACACATCTTTGGCTTAACTCAAAATTCGTTTCAAACTAAAATTTAAAGGATCTTAGTCGAAAAATCTCAGTTTCGGATTCGTTCACGTACAATACCTTTTTTTTTGTATTAATTTTTATTGGCTCAAGATTACACTTTTACGCCATACTGGGTAATACATTTTTCATTAATTCATACTTTTAGTTATCTGATAATACTAAATATTTTTATACACCACAGTTGATTGTACTAAGGTATCTGTAAAGTTCTTTGTGTACCATTTGCTCTGCTGACGTCAGAATAAAATCTAAGTTGAATGGAGTTGAAATGCTTATATTGTCCTTAAGAAGTTTTCGTTCTCGAGAAAATATGGGGCACTCCAATATTTTGTGTTGCGCAATGTCTTCCTCTCCACAGTGATCGCAGCCGCTGGTTACAATTCCTTTCCCAAATCGTTGAAAAAGGTAGCGCGTTACTCAAACCTACATGAAACCTGAAGATAGTTTCTTGACGTCGCTTATCGCCGTTTTCTTCACGTTTTTATTATCAGCTATTTCGACATATTTTCCTGTTGTGTTTATAGTGTGCCTGCAGCTACATATTTCCGCTAGATTTTCCGAAAAGGTAAGTTCACATACTTCTTCAAAATTATATGAGAAATTTAACTAAGATAGGAGATCTTTAAATGTGCGGAATCAGATTGTAAAAATATTAATTAGGTAAATCACAATTTTGAAGCAATTTTTTTCCATTTTTGGCTTCACATTGTTGGCCCATAAAAAAATTATCTTGAACAATTTTGAATAACTGTTTCCTCAGATTTGGCCCGGACCCACTCAGCTGACCCGGACCCTGGGCATCGTCAAGTAAATGTCCTAAAGAGGCTACATACGAAATTACAGCTTCCTAGAGCGTAAAGCATAGAAATTACCTATTAGAATGATTCAAACACCGCTTCACAAATAAAACCGTTCTCGCAATATTCGGATCACCTGCTATGAATCAAATCATCGAAACACCAGCTCAATGAAATCATCAGAAATTAACAAGCGGTTGCAATCATGTTCACAGTATTAATTTTTGAGAATGATCACCTGTGTGTAAACAATTATTCATATAACCATGCTCATAACTCAGCTTGTTGGCCACGCACTTCGCAGTAGTTAACATAATATGATTGGATAAATCGAGAGCTTCGAACGAATGGTCAACGAATTTTGTGGGATGAAAAACGACGAAGTACCATTTCCCTAGCAACGACTCGGTTGTAAGCGGAAATCATCAGAAATTCTTCATAACGCTTTCTTCGTCACACTTTTCGAGTTATGTGTCATAGTAAAGACATAAAATGTCAACAGGAATTACAGAGGATGTGTCCACTTCATAATCTGGTAATAGTTTTTATGAAGTTTTTATCTTCTGATGGATAGAAGTCAAACCAACGTTATGTTGGAAGTGTTGGAAAGAGAGTTCTGTGGTAGGTGTCTGACGTGTTGGAGTTGAAAAGATGTTCGATGCATGTCCTGGTGGATACGTTGATAAAAATCCCTGAATGGTAGACTTTTGTGCAGGATATTGCCCCTAATACCTCCATACTTTGCAGCCGAGTCCACCATGTGGTTGCCAGATACTCCCACAACCTGTACAATACCTGTCCACTGATACGAATTCTCACACATCGGTAAGTAGGCATCCAGGAAATGAGTTCACGATAAAACCCAGGTGATTAGGATGGTCAAGTCTGAGTAAACCAAAAACTTATTTAAAAATCGATTTTCAAGCAAATGGTCGTCCAATTCGTCTGTTTTCAGGGTTTACATAATTTGTTCATTACTTCAAGGTTTAAGTACTAAATGAAAAAGGTAAGCGATTTCTCGAAAATTTGTGGTCAAAATTAAGAGATCACTGCGTTTTTTGTTTTTTTATTGGGGTTTTGAGGGTTGATTTAAGCTGATGGCGTGAAAGTTTTATTTGGATTACTACTGTATCAAAAAAACATAAGAAAAAGGTCTTTTCTTAAGCGAGACAGTTCCATTTCTTGCTTTAATAATTATCCGCACCATCCTGTCACTGACTGAGCGCCCTATCTCAATGACAGGATAGTGCGGATAATTTTTAAGCAATAATGGTATATTTAATTTCAATCCACCCTCTCGAACTCTAATCGAGGAAGTTGTACTCCTAGCAACCAACTCACGCCTCCAGCGCAGCTTTACTCTCAATACCCCAATAAAAAACTATATCTGAATTAAAGCAATCAATATAAATAGCAATAATATGCAATTCACAAATTTGAAACTGAATGTGGGGTACTTTTCACAACACGAGTACCTATGAAATCGACCACTAAGGTCAAACCATAGAGAAGTACCAACGCTACACGCTGATACATTGTGACAGGGATGTCTTGTGTTATTGGAAATGGCATACTAGAATGAACAAAGATAATTTAGCTCATTCAGGTGATCAGGACGGAGTCCGTTGTTTCATTCTTCTCCAAATACCCAAGAGAGGCTCCATATTAAATTTTTACTTTCCAGGGTAAACAAGATAGAATCTAGCTCACTCTTTAGACTGGAGCCCGTCATTGCATTCGTCCCTTGATGTTCAGAGAGAATCACTACTAAATCATAACTTTCAATTGTAAATAGGAGAGAATATAGCTTATTGAGCTGGTTGGGTTGGAATCTGTCATTTTATTTTAGATATCGAAGAGAGGCTCCATATTAAATTTCAAGTTTCTTGGGGTGAAAGCAGAAAATTTGGTTTAGTCAGCTGATCAGGATGAATCGCAGCAACCATGTCATTAATAACTTAATTACGAGTCCTTAGGAGCTAGTTTTTTCTATCTGCTTCATCTTGCCATCGAGTACCTAGTAGATAAATATAACTAACCCGAGAAAAGAGAAATACACTTCTTAATCCCGTTGACGTCTTCTTGCCATAATTCATAACACATTTATGTAGTTAGGTACTTGCAAAATTGATTACGTGTTTAATATAATACGGAGTAAGAGGAGGAAGAATTGTACAGCGTGATGTTTTGGGATAAATTGACAGCTTTCCAGAAGCGGTGAAAGATTTTCTTGAGATGAAAACTACCGGAGTTACACTTCCCTTGCAACGGACCGGTTGTACGCAAAGCTTGCTAACGTGTTTGACGTCACATGAATAGCACGACGGAAAATTTGGCTGACTCCCAGCGGTAAGAGAGACGTGGAAAGTCGACAGACGAATCGAAACCTGAACAATACAAAGTAGGTACAAATTGTATTCTTAAGACGCAAATAAAGAAACAAAGAAATCAGTCAGGAGGCATTATTCGTCGTTGGTTTGTTCTTCAAACTCTCCGACAGATTCTGCTTACCATAAAATTTTGTAACGCAGTTTTGGGACATATTTATGCTGTTTACACCTCATATCTGTGTACAGTAGAACCTAGATATAAATTCGTAACACAATATTTGTGACACCTTTATACTTTTAACCTTGCTTATCGTAACATTTCATTACGCATTTTTGGGACATAAGTATTTAGGTATAAGTACTTTTTACACCTCATATTTATGTACAGAAGAGCCTAGAATTAGTGGAACGGAATTACGGAACTTTTGTGGCACCTTGATACTTCCAACCTCATTTATCATAGTCTGTAGACTACAAAATATAAGTTTTTTTGGTTTATGGGCTGGGGGTCATGTGTTTTTTTTAATTCTACCCAATTTTCAGATCAACAATCAGATCAACGCGATATACCGACAGCAAAATCGGTAACTATACTGCAAGAATGAAATCAGAAATCATTAGAAATATTATTGGGAAGTTCCAAAATTTCATGATTGTTTAAAGTATCTTTGTTATTCAGCTGAATTCTCTATTGTTCATCCTAGGAAGTTGAAATAGAACTTCTTCATAATTTCATGGCTGATATTTTCTAAGCCACAGTCAGTATTAAAGCTACATCAAGTCCTAAAACAGTTGAGCGTAAAACATTAAAGAGAGCGACCGAGAGAATATTTCACAGAGTAAACTCATCAGTTGTGATTAAATTTTTTTTTTTTTTTTTTTTTAACAAGCACCTACTACCTACGTTTTAAACAGCATGGTTATAGGATTGGTTATACAGGGATACTTCCATAAGAGTAGTTCAATCTGAATTTGGACAATGTTTCATGCAAATATTGCCGATTTTTACAACTAGCGAACGGCATTATTTCGATTTTTGACTGATTTTTCAACTTTGAAATTTTTGAAAACTTGATACATATTCTTACATCTAGGAAATTTTACGCTGATTCCGAATATACCACATATTAGTATGCTGAAAAAATTATTTCGCACAACAAATCGCCAAAAACAGGCTATTTTGAAATTTTTGACTACATTTTTGAAAATTTCAACCCGAAGATGTGATCTGATCATGCTGACCAATAAACTTGAACTTTCGTTTAGTGTCCTTAACATTTTAAAATTTGTTTGCAGTTTCTAGCACAATTCTACGGACAGTTATCGTCTGTAATGACACATACGTACATACATACATACATACATACATAAAAAAATGCGTTAAACTTCAGAATATGATTCAGAATAGCCTGAAACGGATTTCTGCATAATTTTTTTTCAAAAATTCACATTCTACAAATTTTGATTCGAGAGCAATAGCTTAATTTTCTTCAAAAATTTGCTAAAACTATTGAAATGATTGGCTTATTCCTAATCGGCTAAATAAGCTAAATTCTCTCCTGTTCTTCCTAGGAAATTGAAATAATATAGGGAGATTCTCCGGGACACTTAGAGACAATTGAAATCATTGGGCATTTTTCGATCAGGTGAATGAACTAATTTAATTGAGATATTTTTAACTTGAGACACAAAACACATATTTCACAGGGAGAAAATAAGACATATTCATGTACCGATGTATCTGCATGTAGTGTAGATACTCAACATCAGTTTACTGATTTATGTTTCTGGAAGTTCAAACATAAAGTACTCAAATAATATAAAATAATAAAAATAACATTAATAGTAATAATAATAATAATGTAACGTTATTAAATAATGCGTGATTCGAGTATATGTTGTTAATATGTAAACACACACGTACATGTATATGTCCACTTTTTTACAACTGTACTCCCAAACATCTCAGAAGAGGGTTCAAGGAGTCAAAAATGAGACATTGAAGGTGGAAACTCATTGGTGGAAATGAGATTTGACGTGTGACTAGGAATAAATTCAGAGCTTTAGAATATCAGTGTGTTACAACTCCCTAGTAACGACTGGTTTTACGTGGAAAACATCAGAAAATTATTCCGAGTAACACAATTTCGTAACCAGGCTTCACAACACATTTGTGTGACCATTTCGAATGAAATAGCTTTGTGATAGTCATGCGAAAGGATGATTTGGTCATCAATATATAATTATATAAGTAACAAATTTAAGAGATTAGATATTCCCAGATTTAGTAATCTTTTCAACGACTTTAAACTTACTCCAATATACGCCCAATATCGACGGACAGTAACTTTGTGGGAAATTATACTGCGAAGAACATTTTCATATTAATCAACTACAGGTACTTAAGGCAGGCACCTAAGTAGGTTGTGCAACATGGATATCTACTACCCGTCAATGTCAGCCCCTAAATGACGTAAGAAATTTCAACTAATGAAGGAAAGTCCTTGAATATAATTGGTTGTCTTAGCGTTTTCCTCCTTTGAGTTTATCTCAGTTGGTGGCAATTTAAGTTAATTAGGGTCGTCCAGTATAAAAGAATCAACCGTGCAAGGGGGTCTTCACTTCACGGTATCAGCCAGTTTCTGTAACACGCACAGCCCTGTGAGTAATTTCTGTTCATCTCAACATGAATTTCGCTATTTTTGTTGTTTTTGCTTTGATGGCAATCTGCCTGTTGCATCAAGTTTACGCTTGCATTCCAAACGGCGGTTCGTGTCAGCCTAATGGAAGCGAGGGAAACTGCTGCTCTGGGTTTTGCTATAAACAAGTAGGGTGGGCCGAAGGAGATTGTCGAGACGGTTAAATAATAACACCGATGGTCCCCCATGAAAAGGCAGCGAACACGAATTCGATCACAGCAGACTTTTGACGACGGCTTACTTGAATATTAATCAACTCACTCGTGCACACCTTCACATCTTTCTCCATGATATTCATCTTTCACACTGGTTGAACGAAACAAATCGTTCGCCTATCGTATCGCCTTGCAGGAATAAGCAGGTATCGTACCGGAATTCAAGGTAATCAGTCAACTCATTACTTCACCATGTGTGCTGTATCACCATCAAATGTGGTATGAATCAGCAGCCTTCTGTGGATACTCCAGGTTCCTCAGAAACTACAGCAAAGTCAAGAACGAAGATCAACATCAACAAATAATGGTGGCAGAATACTGGCATTTCACCACGGACGGCACTTTTCAAGAAATCATCACCAAAACCCCCCTCGTCCGCATTGCTGCTCAACCTCTCCATCATATTTCTACTTTGTGAGTTGACAACCTGCTAAATTTTAACTTTCGTTTTACCATACATCATAATTTATCACACAAATAAATTTCACTTCAGCACGTAATACTTTGTGTTTTAATTTATAAACAAACCAATCGACCTTCCATCGTTCACCTGTTTCAAAAACAAGCTTTGCGCTCAAAAATATGAAATGAACTTTGAGAATATTATTTAGATGGAAAACGTCTAAACCATAGTTAACAAAACTCACATTTTTGTTTGGGTAGTTGGCTTTTTTTTTTTTTTAACTCATTTTCAAAAACTATTGTTTATTAAACGTCATTTTTTGTGGATGGTAAGCACCATCTAGACACATTGTGTCATTTCAAAATGTAAGTAATGAGCGATGGCTATTTTAACACTGTTTTAAAACTGTATTTGTACATTCTATGAATGTACCTATATCCTTACTCGTAGCTTGTGTATTCGATGCTATCATCAATTTGTTCAAGGCCTGACAAAACAGTAGTTTTTGAAAGTCAGTGGGTGCTTCTTCAGAAATCGATTTCATTGAGATTGAAATCCGCCGATCTCCCTCTAATCCAACGAGAACGGGGAATAGTGAAGTAAATTCTTCATCATCCTCGTCAAATTCGTCCTCAAAAAAGTCCAGTCATGTAGCATGACCCTATGAGCGAATTTTTTAAGAAATCTTCGACATTTCAGTCGCTATTGATGGTGTTGAGAAATTTTAGTTTATGATTTTGATAGACAAACATGGAATCAAATTATTAAAAATAATTAGGAGGTACTCATACTTTATTATTATTAAACTAATTTTGTAGATTTAAAGACAAATGTAGGTAAATATTCATAGGTTTCGATGTCCAATGTGGTCAGTATTGAAGGCAGTTGAAATCTTAACAGTATCCTATCAGTTGATTACATTTTTTTTTTTCTTTTTTTTTAACAAACACCTACTACTTACGTTTTAAACAGCATGGTTCTAGGATTGGTTATAAAGGGATACTTCCATACGAGTGGTTCAATCTGAATTTGGACAATGTTTCATGCAAATATTACCGATTTTTACAACTAGCGAACGGCATTATTTCGATTTTTGACTGATTTTTCAACTTTGAAATTTTCGAAAACTTGATACATATTCTTATAGGAAATTTTACGCTGATTCCGAATATACCACATGTTAGTATGCTGAAAAAATATTTCGCACAACAAATCGCAAAAAACAGGCTACTTTGAAATTTTTGACTACATTTTGGAAAATTTCAACCATAAGACGTAATCTGATCATGCTGGCCAACGAACTTGAACTTTCGTTTTGTGCCCTTAACATTTTAAAATTTGTTTGAAGTTTCTAGCACAATTCCACGGACAGTTATCGTCTGGAATGGCACATACATACATACTATACATACATACATACATACATACATACATTAAAAAATGCGTTGAACTTCAAAATATGATTCAGAATAGCCTGAAACGGATTTCTGCATAAAATTTTTTCAAAAATTCACATTCTACAAATTTTGGGGCGAGAGCAATAGCTTAATTTTCTTCAAAAATTAGCTAAAACCAATGCTCTAATCAATCCTATTTGGCTCATTTTCGTGCACGAAGGAAAAAGGAAAATGTAGCAAAACATGGGAAAACGTAGCTAAAAATGATTTCGATCATGTAACCAAAGATGGCGAAAAGAACAACCTATCTAGTAAATCGTTGATTTGAACGCTAGCCAACCGAATTTGGCTGGATGGTTTTGATCGTTAATTTCGCGCATTTGATCATTGATTTATCTGAACTGGAGTTGGTGAAACCGAATATCGTTGTTTAATAGCTGAGATCTTCGGTTTAATGAGTAAATGTTGATTAAAAATTTGGATGGAACCGGCCCTAAGGCTTGAAGATTCGAATCATTCTGAAATACATTGGATTTTTGTGCATCAAATTAAATTCAATTAATTAACTCAATGACATAACTAATTTCATAACTTAATATTTGTATCTCCCATTACTTCAATGCCAACAGCCTACGGCACCATCTAGTCACATTGTTCCCTTTCAAATATTGTGAGTAATGAGCTATTTTATAATACTATTTTGCAACTGTATTTGTACATTCTATTTATGTACCTATATCCTTACCCGTGACTTGTAAACTCGATGATATCATGAATTTGTCCAAAGACTGACAAAACAGTAGTTTTTGAAAGTCGGTACCTCCTCAGAAAAACGATTTCATTGAGATTGAAATCCGCCGTACTCATTCTAATCCAACGAGGACGGTGAATAGTGAAGTGTAATCATCATCATCCTCGACAAATTCGTCCTCAAAAAACAATGCTCTAATCAATACTATTTGGCTCATTTTCGTGCTCGTAGGAAACCGTGGGAAATAGCTAAGAAAATGTAGCAGAAAAATGGGAAAACGTAGCAAAAAAGGATCTCGGTCATGTAAACAAAGGTGGCGAAAAGAACTACCTACCTAGTAAATCGAATTCGGCTGGTTGGTTTTGATCGTTGATTTAGCTCCTTTGATCATTGATTTATCTGAACAGGAGTTGGTGAAACCGAATATCGTTGATTAACAGGTGAAATCTTTGGTTTGATGAGGGCGCATACCCGAAGCTCCCCATCGACGAGTTTTTATACGTGAAGCTCCCCGCTTACTTTCTCCTCATGTACGCGAAGCTCCCCGCCTCCTCTCTCTTCATGTACGCGAAGCTCCCCGCCTCCTTTCTCTTCATGTACGCGAAGCTCCCCGTCACCTATATACGAAAGTCACCTAATCCAGTAACCTAGACTTTTGGCATTACAAATGTCAAAATGAATAATAATTTCGCAGGGCTTCGAATACATCACGTCTATCTTGAGGAAGTCGCGATCCTAATTTTCGTCTTTTGGCCCAATAAGCGATACGTCTCAAGTTCATAACATCGTGGAACTGAATGATGTTAGCAGAAGGGGCCTCATCAATTGCAGCTCTAACTACCTGGAATGAACAGAATTTTCCAAAATTATCGTATTACGTTTGTGTTAAATTGAGTTGAAATGTGAGCAGTTTTTGTGCCTAAGTACGAATTTGATTCGCTTAAATTCATGAAATAACTTCATAAGTGCATGCAGTCTATTTGATTTCACTGTCTCGTTCCAATTTTTCATTGATTTTTTTTTTCTTTTTTATCGAAGCTAAGTTATTGAACTAATCTTTGATGGTCGGGATGAGATGTCTTCCACAGCCTTCCGTTTCATACTATTTTGGAGCACTCTTTTTGCAACGTCAATTTCTACTACTGCTGGGGGATGGTCGTGGTCGTGACTGCTAACCACATCCACAATCTGCCTTCCCATTGTTTTTCTGCGCACTTATACTCCCTCAGACTACACACCCACCTACTCATTTCATTTGCCAACGGTTTTTGGAAATAGAATTTAAAACTATCCACCAATAGCAAATCACGACCGCGACGAGTTCCGGATGATACAAACGAGGATACGTTCATGTTGTTCGATGATCACTGAGAGCCAGTCCGTTCAAATCACTGATAAGTCTCGAAACGCCTCGAGAGGGGAAGGGGGAGCATCACGTACACCCATTCTCTCGGCACGGGACGCTTCGCGTATGCCTGCTAGAACTTGCCGGGGAGCACCGAGTACAGCGCAAATGACTTTCACTTTTGATGGGGAGCTTCGCGTAGTCACCCGTTTGATGAGTACTCGTTGATTAAAAACTTTGACGAAACCGGTCCTTAGACGACACCCACTGTAATCCAACCTAAGTTCGCATATTGCGATGTTTCGTTCTGATTTATTGCCATTCCCCAGCTCCATAACTGCACAATTGTGAATAGGAGAGAATATAGCTTATTGAGCTGATTGGGTTGGAATCCTTCATTTTATTCTAGATATCGAAGAGAGGCTCCATATATAATTTCAAGTTTCTTGGGTGGAAAGTAGAGAATTTGGTTTAGTCAGCTGATCAGGATGATCGCGGCAACCATGTCAATAATAAATAAATTACGAATACTGAGTAGGTAGTTTTTTCTATCTGCTTCATCTTGCAGTCGAGTACCTAGTAGATAAATATAACTAACCCGAAGAAAGAGAAATACGCTTCTTAATCCCGTTGACGTCTGCTTGCCATAATTCATAATACATTTATGTACTTAGGTAATTGCCAAAGTGATTACGCGTTTAATAGAATACGGAGTAAGAGGAGGAAGAATTTTACAGCGCGATATTTTGGGATAAATCGAAAGCTTTCCAGAAGCGGTGAAAGATTTTCTTGAGATGAAAACTAACGGAGTAACACTTCCCTAGCAACGGACCGGTTGTACGCGAAGCTTGCTAACGTGTTTGGATTCACGTGAATAGCTCGACGGAAAATTTGGCTGACTCCCAGCGGTAAGAGAGACGTGGAAAGTCGACAGATAAATCGAAATACAAAGTAGGTACAAATTGTATTTTTAAGACGCAAATAAAGAAACATAAAGAAATCAATCAGGAGGCATTATTAGTCGTTGGTTTGGTCTTCAAACTCCGACCGATTCTGCTTACCGTAAAATTTTGTAACGCATTTTCGGGACATATTTATGCTTTTTACACCTCATATTTATGTACAGAAGAACCTGGAATTGGTTCGTAACGCAACTTTTGTGGCACCTTTATACTTCTAACCTCACTTATGTAATGAAATTAGGCGCCCCGTGGTGCAATGGGGGCCTAAATCCACACTCATAGATAGAGAGGAAAGAGTGACAGTAGCATGAGAGATACGACTCGTACTAATAGCATATTATATGCTACGTTCGGAGAAGATAGGTTTTCCAGTTCTAGGATCACCCATCCATCGCCAAACGCAGGCTTTCGAAAACACGGGAGAAAGCGCCCGACGCCCGTTGGGAAACAACGGAGCGACGGCAGCGCATTCCCTTGGATCTCGCGGGAACTGTCACACTCCCCCCCTTAAAACACATACTTGATTGAAGAGCAAGTATGTAAACTAGGTGGAATAGTTTACTGGTTGAGAACTGATGCTCACTAATAAATAGCTGCATTGGCGATTGAGGATAAAAAGGTGAAATTAAAACAGGATGGATTGTAAATGAATCTTCATATGATATATTCATTAGGTAGTTAACCCCCAATCAAAGATTGGAACAATCGTGAATAATATAACTTGCTCAACCAGGAGTCTTTCAGTAGGGAGCCGCCCGCTTTGGGGACTCACGAAAATGGGAACTATGCCCTGGGGAAATAACTTGCTCAACTTTGGAGACTTACAGTGTAAGTGAACTAATTTAATTGAGGTATTTTTAACTTGAGACATAAAACATATATTTCACAGGGAGAAAATAAGACATATTCATGTACCGATGTATCTGCATTTAGTGTAGATACTCAACATCAGTTTACTGATTTATGTTTCTGGGAGTTCAAACATAAAGTACTCACATAATACCAAATAATAAAAATAATAATAATAATAATAATAATGTAACGTTATTAAATAATGCGTGATTAGATTATACGTTGTTAAGATTTAAACACACACGTACATGTATATGTCCACTTTTTTGCAACTGTACTCCCAAACATCTCAAAAGAGAGTTCAAGGAGTCGAAAATGAGACATTGAAGGTGGAGACTCATTGGTGGATATGCGATTTGACGTGTGACTATAAATAAATTCAGAGCTTTAGAATATCTGTGTGTTACAACTCCCTAGTAACGGAAGTTAGTGAAAAACGTTGTCTATTTCCACAAAAAAATAAAGAGTTACACTGTTAAATCGATTTCGACGGTTAGGCCATCATCAGTAACAAACAATAACTGAAGATACATTAGAAAGAACACAGCTTTTATAGTAACAGGTGAAGGGAGATTGAATCCCATTGGTCAAGAGAAAGGAAAGGGGCAGGAGGAACAACCAATCAAGTGCAAACAAGGTGACGGGGGATTATAGCAATTAGATGAAGTGAAAGGGGGAAATAACTAAATATGGTTTCAACATTGTGAAGGGATAATTCCAAGCTTTATAAAAATGGACCTATTAGTGGTGAAATATATTGAGGTATATCCTCATTTAAACATTAAACAGATCTGTCACTTTTGATAATTTCGAATTTTTCAAGTCCATTCAACATACCTCCCTTCGGACAAAAATGAAGAAATTCTACAAACTGTCTATCTGTCAAAACAAAATTGTAACTATGATTTGATTCCTTAAGATGTTTCGCAAATGTAGACTTACCCTTATTTTCCCTGAAATCCTCCTGATGCTCGTCTATTCTTTCCCTGAATTTCCTACCAGTTCGACCACAATATTCGTAGCCACAAGAACATTTTAGTTTATAAACCCCACTTTTATCCTGAACATTGATTTTGTCCTTAACGGATCCTAGTAATGCTTTAAGACTATTTTTAGTTCTAAAACCTACTTTGTAACCTCTCGATGATAGAATTTTACCGATTTTATCCGAAATTTTCCCATAATAAGGTATACTTATTCATTGCTTTTCTTCTAAATTTACATCTTCCCTAGCCAGATTGGAAACTTTTTCCCTACTCTTTTTCCAAAGAACATTATCCCATATGGTATCAACGAGATCTCCTCCATATCCGTTACTAGCCGCTATGCTTTTGATAATGGATTTTTGTTTTGATAAATTTTGTTCACTCATTGGAATAGAGAGTGCTCGGTCAATCATACTATGGAAGGCTGCATGCTTATGGACTAAAGGGTGATTTGAAGTACTATGGATAGTTATATCGCTATATGTATCTTTTCTATAAATTGAAAAATCATGCTTTTCGTTTACCAAAGAGATGGATAGATCTAAAAAATTGAGTTTATTTCCGCCGAATTCGAGGGTAAATTTGATAAAGGGATCTACTTTATTGATTTTTTCGTGAAAAGAATTTAGTTGTCTTTCTGTGCCCTTCCATAGAATGACAATATCATCGACATATCTAAGATAATTTGTGTTACAAGTTGTAAATATTTGTTGCTCAAGATAATCCATGTAAATATCTGGAAGCAGAGGAGATAACGGAGAACCCATAGCAACCCCTGGCTGTGTATAACATTTCCCCTCAAATAAAAAGTAATTTTGATCCATACAAATAGACATCAAATTAAACAATTCGTCCTTTTCGAAAATATTAAGTTTAGAGGCGTGAATCAGCCTGCACACCACATATTTGCATCTAGCTACATCGATATTGGTAAACAGACTAACCACGTCAAAAAATGCAAGTTTAGCATTTGGAGGCATCCGAATGTCCTTAATTTTGGAGACCAAATCATAGGAATTTAGTACAGTATGTTGAGGTCGAAAGTTGATTTTGTTTCTAAATAAAATATTGAGTTTTTTAGCCAATTTGTAAGCGGGAGCTCCGATGTAAGACACCACCGGTCTCATCGGCACTCCTTCCTTATAAATTTTAGGGAGACAAGATAACCTAGGCGCATGAGGGTTCATTTCTACAAAACTTGGAATGTTCATATTTTTTAGTAAACTATCTTCAGATTGGTGAACTACTTTTCGAATTAATCTTTGAAATTTTGAAGTTGGGTCAGATGAAAGATTTGAAGAATTATTATCTTGTAGAAATTTTACAGTTTTCGAAACATAATCTTACTTATTTAAGATGACAGTTATATTACCTTTATCTGCTTTGAGGGCAACAATATTTGGGAAAACTTCCCTGGGAAAACTTCTTCTTTAGACCAGCTCCAACTGTCTCCTCCTTCCCGGTTGGTAGTCCTGGTGATCTTGATGAGGACTGGATCTCTTCTGCACATAGGGTCTTGGTGACAGATGGTCCATTCGTAGCCTCGACGGAGAATGCTAAATCCCGAGTCGCAGGAGTTCCAAGGGAGAAACATGGGTTATGCTTCAACCCTTTCTCAAGAAGGGATGCTTCTGCCGGAGAAAATACGAAATCAGACAGGTTCTCCACTTTCTTGAAGAATGGGTGAGACCTTGTTAGTGGAGCTGGAGTCTTAGGGACGGGCTTATTAGTCTTCAAAAGTTGTTGTAATTTACCTTGCAGAATCTTCTTTTTCGCCGATCCTTTCTTCCATGCGGCTTCGACTGCATACTGCTCGATAAGTTCCCATTCCCCGGAGGTGTAGCGGGCGGTGAGTTCTTGAAACATATAGTACAGTTTCTCCCGTGCAATATCACGAACACTATACCAACGATGGAGTTCACTTTTCACAAGCTTGATTTGGGCCTCATTAATGATTCGGACTGCAGCACCTGAAGGGAGCTTACATTGGATTCGTACAAAATTTGGAATTACACGGTTAGAAATACACTGTTGATTGAACCAAATGTTCCTTTCCGCTAAAGCTATACGTATCTTCAGTTTGATAAACCAACTCGCGATTTCTGCTCGACTTGTAGAACTGATACGAACTAAACCACTCGCGACGAAGTTGTGGAAACCCATTTCAAAACGGAAGTTAGTAAAAAACGTTGTCTATATCCACAAAAAAATAAAGAGTTACACTGTTAAATCGATTTCGACGGTTAGCCCATCATCAGTAACAAACAATAACAGAAGATACATTAGAAAGAACACAGCTTTTATAGTAACAGGTGAAGGGAGATTGAATCCCATTGGTCAACAGAAAGGAAAGGAGTAGGAGATACAACCAATTAAGTGCAAACAAGGTGACGGGGGATTATAGCAATTAGATGAAGTGAAAGGGGGAAATAACTAACTATGGTTTCAACATTGTGAAGGGATAATTCCAAGCTTTATAAAAATGGACCTATTAGTGGTGAAATATATTGAGGTATATCCTCATTTAAACATTTACCAGATCTGTCACTTTTGATAATTTCGAATTTTTCAAGTACATTCAACATACCTCCCTTCGGACAAAAATGAAGAAATTCTACAAACTGTCTATCTGTCAAATCAAAATTGTAACTATGATTGGATTCCTTAAGATGTTTCGCAAATGTAGACTTACATTTTACAAACTTTATCAAAAGAAAAATCCATTATCAAAAGCATAGCGGCTAGTAACGGATATGGAGGAGATCTCGTTGATACCATATGGGATAATGTTCTTAGGAAAAAGAGTAGGGAAAAAGTTTCCAATCTGGCTAGGGAAGATGTAAATTTAGAAGAAAAGCAATGGATAAGTATACCTTATTATGGGAAAATTTCGGATAAAATCGGTAAAATTCTATCATCGAGAGGTTAAAAAGTAGGTTTTAGAACTAAAAATAGTCTTAAAGCATTACTAGGATCCGTTAAGGACAAAATCAATGTTCAGGATAAAAGTGGGGTTTATAAACTAAAATGTTCTTGTGGCTACGAATATTGTGGTCGAACTGGTAGGAAATTCAGGGAAAGAATAGACGAGCATCAGGAGGATTTCAGGGAAAATAAGGGTAAGTCTACATTTGCGAAACATCTTAAGGAATCAAATCATAGTTACAATTTTGATTTGACAGATAAACAGTTTGTAGAATTTCTTCATTTTTGTCCGAAGGGAGGTATGTTGAATGTACTTGAAAAATTCAAAATTATCAAAAGTGACAGATCTGGTACCGAAATGTTTAAATGAGGATATACCTCAATATATTTCACCACTAATAGGTCCATTTTTATAAAGCTCGGAATTATCCCTTCACAATGTTGAAACCATATTTAGTTATTTCCCCCTTTCACTTCATCTAATTTCTATAATCCCCCGTCACCTTGTTTGCACTTAATTGGTTGTAGCTCCTGACCCTTTCCTTTCTCTTGACTAATGGGATTCAATCTCCCTTCACCTGTTACTATAAAAGCTGTGTTATTTCTAATGTATCTTCAGTTATTGTTTGTTACTGATGATGGCCTAACCGTCGAAATCGATTTAACACTGTAACTCTTTATTTTTTTGTGGAAATAGACAACGTTTTTCACTAACTTCCGTTTTGAAATGGGTTTCCACAACTTCGTCGCGAGTGATTTAGTTCGTCTCTAGTAACGACTGGTTTTACGTGGAAAACTGCAGAAAATTATCCGAGTAACGCAATTTCGTAACCGGTCTTCACAACACATTTGTGTGACCATTTCGAATGAAATAGTTTTGTGATAGTCACGCAAAAGGATGACTTGGTCATCAATATAATATATTTATATGAGTAACAAATTTAAGAGAGTAGATACTTCCAGATTTATTTCAACGAGTTAAACTTACTCCAATATACGCCAAATATCCACGGACAGTAAGTAACTTTGTGGGAAATTATACTGTGAACAAAATTTTCATTAAATTATAAATTTATGAAACTATACTGTGAACAACATTTTCAGTGTGTTGTGCAACATGGATATCTACTACCCATCAATGTCAGCCCCTAGATGACGTAAGAAATTTCAACTAATGAAGGAAAGTCCGTGAATAATTGGTTGTCTTATCATTTTCCTCCTTTGAGTTTATCACAGTTGGTTGCAATTTAAGTTAATTAGGCTCGTCCAGTATAGAAGAATCAACGGTGCAAGGGGGTCTTCACTTCACGGTATCAGCCAGTTTCTGCAACACGCACAGTCCTCTGAGTAATTTCTGTTCTTCTCAACATGAATTTCGCTGTTTATGTTGTTTTTGCTTTGATGGCAATCTGCCAGTTGCATCAAGTTTACGCTTGCATTGCAGACGGCGGTGCGTGTAACTATCGCGGAAGCACAGAAGACTGCTGCTCTGGTCCTTGCTATCAACTAACACTTTATGTTCGAGGACGTTGTCTAGGAGGGTCTTAATAGCAACACCGATGGTCCCCCATGGAAAGGCAGCGCTCACGAATTCCATCACAGCAGACTTTTGACGACGGCTTACTTGAATATTAATCAACTCACTCGTGCACACCTTCACATCTTTCTCCATGATATTCATCTTTCACACTGGTTGAACGAAACAAATCGTTCGCCTATCGTATCGCCTTGCAGGAATAAGCAGGTATCGTACCGGAATTCAAGGTAATCAGTCAACTCATTACTTCACCATGTGTGCTGTATCACCATCAAATGTGGTATGAATCAGCAGCCTTCTGTGGATACTCCAGGTTCCTCAGAAACTACAGCAAAGTCAAGAACGAAGATCAACATCAACAAATAATGGTGGCAGAATACTGGCATCTCACCATGGACGGCACTTTTCAAGAAATCATCACCAAAACCCCCCTCGTCCACATTGCTGCTCAACCGCTCCATCATATTTCTACTTTGTGAGTTGACAACCTGCTAAATTTTAACTTTCGTTTTACCATACATCACAATTTATCGCACAAATAAATTTCACTTCAGCACTTAATACTTTGTGTTTTAATTTATAAATAAACCAATCGACCCTCCATCGTTCACCTGTTTTAAAAACAAGCTTTGCGCTCAAAAATATGAAATGAACTTTGGGAAAATTATTTAGATGGAAAACTTCTAAACCATAGTTAACAGAACTCAAACATTTTTGTTTGGGTAGTTGGCTTTTCTTTTTTTCAAACTCATTTTCAAAAACTGTTGTTTATTAAACATCATTTTTTGTGGATGGTGTGCACCATCTAGACACAATGTGTCATTTCAAAATGTAAGTAATGAGCGATGGCTATTTTAACACTGTTTTAAAACTGTATTTGTACATTATATTAATGTACCTATATCCTTAATCGTAGCTTGTGTATTCGATGGTATCATCAATTTGTTCAAGGACTGACGAAACAGTAGTATTTGAAAGTCAGTAGGTACCTCTTCAGAAATCGATTTCATTGAGATTGAAATCCGCTGTACTCTCTCTAATCCAACGAAAACGGGGAATAGTGAAGTAAATTCTTCATCATCCTCGTCAAATTCGTCCTCAAAAACCAATGCTCTAATCAATCCTATTTGGCTCATTTTCGTGCACGAAGGAAATAGGAAAATGTAGCAAAACATGGGAAAACGAAGCAAAAAATTATTTCCGTCATGTAAACAAAGATGGCGAAAAGAACAACTTTTTTAAATAAATTAATTAGATAATTTTATCGTTTAAAAACATTATAGTTTTGCTCGCAATTAAATATAGTAGAATAAAGATCCTAATTCACGTGGCACATGTAGTGAGGTGTAGCCCAGTAACCTTCATCCAGTAAACTTCATCCAGTTTATTCCATATTTTCGAACTCTATATCTCCAAATATCTCCTAATAGAGCGTCTTGAAGGCGACGGCTCGGTGGGAGTTCAGGTGAATTGATGGGAATGAATTCTCATATACGTGTCCTTGATCACAGTCTTCACCATCGGGATTCCAAGATCATTGTGGAGAACTGAATTTAGAACAAACCAGTCCGCTCCAGTTATGCGCAATGCCCGGTTTCGCAACGCTTGGATTTTATTGATGTGACATGTTTCAGCTGCACCCCACAGTCCACATGAGTAGGTCCATATTGGTCGGATGAGAGAATGATATATCAGTCTTTTTGTTGAAATGGAAATAGAGGAGAAGAACAACCTAACTAGTAAATCGTTGATTTGAACGCTAGCCAACCGAATTCGGCTGGTTGGTTTTGATCGTTGATTTACCGCATTTTATCATTGATTTATTTGAACCGGAGTTGGTGAAACCGAATATCGTTGTTTAATAGCTGAGATCTTCGGTTTAATGAGAAAACGTTGATTTAAAATTTGGATGAAACCGACCCTAAAGCTTGAAGATTCGAATCATTCTGAAATACGTAGGCTTTTTGTGAATCAAATTCAATTCAATTAATTAACTCAATGACATAACTAATTGCATAACATAATATTTGTATCTCCCATCACTTCAATGACAACAGCCTACGGCACCATCTAGTCACGTTCCCTTCCAAATATTGTGAGTAATTTTATAACACAATTTCGCAACTGTATTTGTACATTCTCTTTATCCTACCTATATCCTTACCAGTGACTTGTATACTCGATGCTATCATGAATTTGTCCAAAGACTGACCAAATAGTAGTTTTTGAAAATCGGTACCTCCTCAGAAAAACGATTTCATCGAGATTGAAATCCGCCGTAGTCTCTCTAATCCAACGAGAACGGGGAATTGTGAAGTAAATTCTTCATCATCCTCTTCAAATTCGTCCTCAAAAACCAGTGCTCTAATCAATCCTCTTTGGCTCATTTTCGTGCACGAAGGAAATAGGAAAATGTAGCTAAACATGGGAAAACGTAGCAAAAAATTATTTCGGTCATGTAAACAAATATGGCAAAAACAATTACCTTCCTGGTAAATCGTTGATTTGAACGCTAACCACCCGAATTCGGCTGGTTGGTTTTGATCGTTGATTTCGCGCATTTAATCATTGAATCATCTAAACCGGAGTAGGTCAAACCGAATATCGTTGTTTTAAAGCTGAGATCTTCGGTTTAATGAGTAAACGTTGATTAAAAATTTGGATGAAACCAGCCCTAGGGCTTGAAGATTCGAATCATTCTGAAATACTTAGGATTTTTGTGCATCAAATCAAATTCAATTAATTAACTCAATGACATAACTAATTGCATAACTTAATATTTTTATCTCCCATCACTTCAATGACAACAGCCTATGGCACCATCTAGTCACGTTCCCTTTCAAATATTGTGAGTAATGAGCTATTTTATAACACAATTTTGCAACTGTATTTGTAAATTCTATTCATGTACCTACCTATATTCTTACCCGTGACTTGTAAACTCGATGCTTTCATGAATTTGTCCAAAGAGTGACAAAACAGTAGTTTTTGAAAATCGGTACCTCCTCAGAAAATCGATTTCATTGAGATTGAAATCCGCTGTACCCTCTCTAATCCAACGAGGACGGTGAATAGTGAAGTGAAATCTTCATCATCCTCGTCAAATTCGTCCTCCAAAACCAATGCTCTAATCAATCCTATTTGGTTCATTTCCGTGCACCTAGGAAACCGTAGGAAATAGCTAAGAAAATATATTTAAAAAATGGGAAAACGTAGCAAAAAAGGATCTCGATCATGTAAACAAAGGTGGCGAAAAGAACTACCTACCTAGTAAATCGAATTCGGCTGGTTGGTTTTGATCGTTGATTTAGCTCCTTTGATCATTGATTTATCTGAACAGGAGTTGGTGAAACGGTATATCGTTGATTAACAGGTGAAATCTTTGGTTTGATGAGTACACGTTGGTTAAAAACTTTGTTGAAACCGGTCCTTAGACGACACCCTCTGTAATCCAAGCTAAGTTCGCTTATTGCGATGTTTCGTTCTGATTTATTGCCATTCCCCAGCTCCATAACAGCACCTGAAGGCTTCGAAACCTCCGCAGGCCGGAACTACGGAAGCCGGGATGAATGGGCGCGTATTAGCAGCCCATATAGTTCCCCACTTCCGGTTTTCCCCTCCACTCCACGAGCCGCTATCATTAATAATGAATATTAATTATCCGGAGCTCTCCTATAGGGTAATTTACACTTGTATAGAGGTCAAGATTGAGGGCCTTCCGAAGCATTATGTTCACATCATCCACTTCCTTCCGGTCCTCTGTGGCGAATCGGCCTGTGTTAACTTGAATGCCGAGCCACTTGTTGAATACACCGGTAATAACAGCTATGATTTTTTTTTTTCCTTTTTTTCCCTCCAGTTCTATGAAAAGAATAACAAGCGTTGCGTTGAAACGGTGGAATCCGTGAGTGTTAACGAAAACTAACCGAAACGCTCAAATGATTATAATTCTACAAAAGTTCCAGTCATGCAGCATGATCGTATGAGCGAATTTTCTTAAATTACCTATCGTATTATAATATGAAAGCGTATCGGAATTTCAAGTTGCAAGCAAGTTGAATACTATGACATTGTTAAAAACCAATTTTATGGCAAAAAACTCAAACTAAATAAAATTTGGCAAATGATAAACCTTTGCCCCCTGGATGACACTCACTCTTGGCTCCAACACGAACTCGCCCCTTGGGTATTCGTGTTCAGGAGCTCACCAGATGAGATAGCATTGAGAGATACTCTTTGGTTCCATATGAGGTGCCACACCTTGGACCTTGTCTGGTATGCACGTTGATCTTCATATGAAGGTTGGGGTCAAAGGAAATACGCCCCCACACATCCGAAAATGCCGTTACAATGAAGCCATCCAGCGATATGCTGGACACACCCTTCTGTTCACCGACGGCTCAAAGACAACTGATGGTGTTGGCCTTCCTCTATGGAGCCCCAACTTCCAAGTTGCTAGACGCTTTCCACCTGTCGCGACTGAGTTCACAGAAGAACTGTGGGCAGTGACATTGGCTGTTCAACACTACCAGCTATTGGGAGTAGGGAATTATGTAATCTGTAGCGATTCAATATGTACCATCGAGGCGATTAGGGATACATATTCTGATGATCCTTTAATATACTCGTAAAGCCTACGTGTATCGCAATACCAAGCCTCAACATCGGGCTCAACCATAACTTTCATGTGGGTGCCTCGCCATGTGGGTATTCATGGCAACTTGTGTGCTGATGCCCTTGTAAGGAGAGTCATTGGTGATAACTCCATCGATATGCTGCCTGTACGCATTGAGAATCAAAACTCCTTCATGCAAAATGGACTGTGTGGTATCCTTCAGGGCTTGTGCCCGGTGGGCCTATTCGTTACCCAACTTCCAAGGAGGGACCGAATAGTGGTCAACCGTGTTGCCACTGGCCATACCCGTCTTACTCACAGACACCTGATTAGCGCAAGAGCTTGAGATGTTGTGTGCGTAACGTGTGGGGGTGATCTTTCCATCCGCCACTTTCTGGAGGACTGCCCAGCCTTTGTGGACTTTCGAGTCCAGCATCAGCCCCCTCAGTGGGTTGACGTTTTATCTGGACCAGACAAGGTCCAATCCCTGTTGTCGTACCTGAGAGCCGCTAAGCTCTACTACGAAATGTGATATCTGATCTGTGATATATTTCTGTACAATCTAATCATAGTTTTATTTCACTTTGGCGATTTTATCTAGTAATATATATTTAGTAATAGCGTATTCTAGACCTAGTCTTAGTTGTATTATTTTAATTTTGAGGTTTTTTTATCCACTCTAGGGGCTTAACAGCGGTCATCTCTGTACTCCTTATTTTGTCCTCCTCCGATTCGCCAGTGGAGTCCGTGATGGCACTCCGTTTGGTGGTGGAGGGTAGCATGGCCCTCCTTGGAATCGTGTCACTTGCAGGGTCCCTTTGGACTCCTCGTTCAATGCCGCTAATGACCCTATGATTGAGGTGGGGCTTAAACCACAAAAAAAAAAAAAAAACTGTGTAATAATTTGCAGTGTTTTAGGAATTTGGTGGGATAGCCCCAAGAAGACTGTGAGTTTCATCTCATTACTAGGTTCGAGCTCATATAAGACTGGCAATCTAGTAATTGTTATGGTTACTTCATGATAATTTGTGACATTAATAAATAATTACTTTCAATCTTTTTGTCTCATCATTGTATCACGATCTAATCCTAGATATACGTGTCTAAATTAGTAAAGAAACTAGTGCCCATCAACTCGGCAATCTTATTGTCCACTGATGCCTTTTACACAACAAATAAACGTCATATTTTGGCCAGCAATATCATAGACGATAACGCCAACAGTTACATTGCATTACATCGCTTACATCTATATCTATAAAAATCAAATTATGTGTTTGTGTGTCCGCACATTATGTGTTGTGTGCAACCAAAATTATGAACCGATTTTAATGCTGTTTTTTACCGCATGCCCTTTGAACATAAGAGAGAAACATAGGCTATATAGAAATTTCGCAACTTACCCCTTTCAGCTTTGAAATCACCATTTCATTGAAAAACCGTGTTTGCTTCTTGCCTAACTCTAAATGCTTCACTTCTGCAATAATCTGATTCCCTTCGAAAATTTCATTAGTCTGAGGCAACAATCACTTTTTTCAAATAAGTAAACAATATAAGATAGATTTTATTCATGTTTAGATTATTAGGTTATCATGGTGGGTTTTAGGCTCAAAGGACTTTCGATAACAAATTCAACGATAGCAAAACGATTTTTAGGATTGAGCCGAGCATTAGCGAATTTTTGAAGAAAATTAAGCTATTGCTCTCACCTCAAAATTTGTAGAATGTGAATTTTTGAAAAAAGTTTATGCAGAAATCCGTTTCAGGCTATTCTGAATCATATTCTGAAGTTTAACGCATTTTTTTATGTATGTATGTATGTATATATGTATGTATGTATATATGTATGTATATATGTATGTGTCATTCCAGACGATAACTGTCCGTAGAATTGTGCTAGAAACTTCAAACAAATTTTAAAATGTTAAGGACACAAAACGAAAGTTCAAGTTCGTTGGCCAGCCTGATCGGATTACATCTTCGGGTTGAAATTTTCAAAAATGAAGTCAAAAATTTCAAAATAGCCTGTTTTTTGCGATTTGTTGTGCGAAATAATTTTTTCAGCATACCAACATGTGGTATATTCGGAATCAGCGTAAAATTTCCTATAAGAATATGTATCAAGTTTTCAAAAATTTCAAAGTTGAAAAATCAGTCAAAAATCGAAATAATGCCGTTCGCTAGTTGTAAAAATCGGTAATATTTGCATGAAACATTGTCCAAATTCAGATTGAACTACTCTTATGGAAGTATCCCTGTATAACCAATCCTAGAACCATGCTGTTTAAAACGTAGGTAGTAGGTGCTTGTTAAGAAAAAAAAAAAAAAAAAAAAAAAAAAAAAGTAATCACAACTGATGAGTTTACTCTGTGAAATATTCCGTCTTCCGATTCTCTCGGTCGCTCTCTTTAATGTTTTACGCTCAACTGTTTTAGGACTTGATGTAGCTTTAATACTGACTGTGGCTTAGAAAAAAGTATGAGTACCTCCTAATTATTTTTAATAATTTGATCCCATGTTTGTCTATCAAAATCATAAACTACTTTTCCCTAAATTTCTCTACGCAATCAATAGCGACTTAAATGTCGAAGATTTCTTCAAAAATTCGCTCATGGGGTCATGCTGCATGACTGGACTTTTTCTATTCGTAAAGATAGATAATCGAAAATTGATATTAAAACGCCCTATTTGCAGCAATCTTGGTCGGAAGAGTTTTAACGTAGATAAGGTTATAATGAGGGTGAAAAACCCGGACGCTTTCCCAAGGGAGTTGAAATTTGTTTAGGTGACCCTCTTGGACATCGAGAAACGAATAAAATTGGTTCTTTCCTGATCAGCTGAGTGAGCTAAATTCCCTCCTTTTCACCCTAGGAATGTGAAATTTGATTGTGAGCTTTTCTGGGACAATAACAGACGAATACGATGACAGGTTCCAACCATATCAGCTGATAAATTTGATAGGGAGCCTCTCTGTGGATTTTCTCTGATCAGCTGAGTGAGCTAAATTCTCTCCTTCTCACCCTAGGAATGTGAAATTTGACAGGATGCTTCTCTAGGACAATAAGAGACGAATGCAATGACAGGTTCCAACTCGATCAGCTGATATTAACCATTTATACATAGGTACTACTTTATCATTTATTTTTTACGTTTCCTTCGCTTCAATTAAATGATGAATTTTAAGAAGTAAATGATTGTCATTTGTACCCATTACTGTACGAATAAATACGTACGAATTCAAAATGTATTAGAAATTCTTACTGCGTTCACCTCGGTCAGCTAAAGGACCTTTACCCTTAGCTCTGTCAAGAATGAGTTAGCATGAATGGTGAGCCGTGGTCACACGATCCGCACAGGCACGGGGGGAGACAACCTATAAGCGATACGAGAATGAACAAAAAACACGAGAAAGTACGAATACAAGAAAGAAAAGGAAAAAAAAACCTGCCCTCCTCAATCCCCTCTTGCCTGGAAGTTAAGGAGATATTGGAGGCATTGTATTTCTCGAGTTCTCACGCGTCCTATGGACCAAGTCGGCTGACTTGTAATACGTACTATGTAACTGTGGAAGGGTTGGTGGATTAATGGAGGTGAGATACCATCTACCATCCCTCATTCCAACACCGATCTCCCAACCAAACCCCGGCAATCGCCTTTTATTTGTCTCCGCTTCCTTATTAATTTAAGTGGTAGTAGGCTGAACTTTAAGGGCAACCCACAGTTCATTTGGTTGTTTCCGAGGTATTTGTTTCTTTTCTTGTGAGTACAAACGAATGTGTGATTGTGTCTAAATCCAGTCAAAATATTAAGAACTAGCTGGTTCACCCGTGCGTTGCACAGGTTAACTTGAACATAATCAAATATCCTGTGACCCAAGTTAAAGTAATTCCGATACATTCGCCCACTCAGATCCCCAGTTGGTTCAGTAACGTTCAAAACGCTTTAACACCCCCCCCCCACATATCACACGCTTCTAATGAATGGTCTTCATGCTGACAAAATTTACACCCCCTCCCCTTGTACTCTTTCTCTCCATCTCACGATCAGTGGAAGCCATGGCTGGCTGATCACTTTGTGTTTTAGGAATCGGTTGGTAGTACGTTGTTCTTTGGCTAGTAATGTGTAAGTTTGCAATCATACTATAAGCATCGGCTTTTTTCTCTAACCATATTGAAAATTCGTTAATCGTAGGACTTCATAAGGGCGATGTGTTCACCCCATTGTATTCTCACTGAACATGTAACTTTTGTACTAGACAACTTAACATAGATGGCTCTAATAGATATTCACAACATTCTAATATTTCTACTGACCACATAATTCTGCACTTCCGATGAAAATTCTACTAAAGCTTGAAAATTATATTCTTCTATCATAGGGAATGACAGTAATTTTTCCTTCACCATACCAATTACCAATTCTGGTCTGCCAAATCTTCGCTCTAAAATTTCTAAAATTTTGGGTACTCCATCCGGTATAGCTAGTAATGCATAGACTGCTTGTTTGGCAGGTCCAGTAAGAGATTTTTGGAGTCGGCTACAATCAAATCCCCAGTTCGTTCAGTGACGACAAAGATACCCCATCCCCCCTCCCTTCACCTAAAACACCCCCTTCTACGGGTTAGATTTGAAAATTTTCAAGTAGCCTGTGATTTAAGTTAGAATACTCCAAACATATTTAACAACTCAGATCCCCAGTTCGTCCAATGACACTTCGAAACGCTTTAACTCACCCACCCTCTCCCCCTCCATTGTGGGTCAGATTTGAAAATTTGAAAAAAGTAGTCTTTGACTTGAATTGGAGTAATCCAAACATACTCGACAATCAAATCCCCAGTTTCTTCAGTGATGACAAAGACACCCCATTCCCCCCTCCCCCCTGAAACACCCCCAATGGGGCAGATTTGAAATTTTAAACCTTTTAAACCTTCTCTGGACTTCCACAAATAATTTAAGACCAAAAGTAGCCAAATCGGTCCAGCCGTTCTCGAGTTTTAGCGAGATTAACGAACAGCAATTGATTTTTTAAACCTTTTAAACCTATATATATATATATATATATATATATATATATATATATATATATATATATATATATATATATATATATATATATATATATATATATATTTATATATATTGATATCGGTAGAGTGCTGTTTGTAGACTGCATCAGACGAAATATTGAACCCAGCCCACGCCCAGCCCATGCAGTCGTCTCCCACGCGTGGGAAGGTTTCTGATCGCCGCACAGTTTTCGTGGGTAGCGGGTCGGGTGGTTCGGTATTTTTCTACATCCCGAATAATACTGGAATGTTCACTGCACGATACCTCACTTCATTGTTCGTAATTCTTTATTGGTTTAACTTTATAACTTTAGTATCTTTTATAACTTTACGAATTATATACGGGGTTGCCAGGTGAGATGTGGGAAAAAACCGGACAGATTTGGAAAGCATACTAAAAATCTCAAACCCCAAATATTGCAATGTAGTGACAAAACACAAGCAGGAACGGATTAAAGGTAAAGGGGGAAGGGGTGATGCCCCCCTTTGCAACCGAAATCAGTAGGATTTTTCAATGGCTATTGGTCCATTACTAATTAAATTTTTCAAGCATTTTAATTTCTCCCTTGATGGAAAAAACAAAAGATCATGGATATGTCTAGTACTTACTGATTACCAGTAGGTACCTACTACTCAATTGTATACCAACTATTTAGTGCCTTCTTTTCACAAGATTATTCCATTATGGTTACAAAACAATATTAGTTTATAGCTTAGAGTAATAAATCAGCATTCCTTGAGACTACAATGGCTTAGAGGTCATGAGATGTTGTGATAAAATGAGAGCATTCTAAAAAGTGGCGAACTATTTTCCTACTATGAAAACTATGGGAGTTACTCTTCCCTAGTAACGCCATGGTTGTACGTGAAAAATCAATAGAAATTCTACCTAGCCTTCACTTTTCGAGTTAATAATAATCTAAAGTGCCGCAGCGTTGCATTTTGTGAGGAGAAAAAAAAGTGTCGCGAAAAATTCCTTGACCCCCAGCCAAAAGACATATCTATGTCAAAAAACTCATTAAAATTTATACAGAAATTAATTTAACGCACTTGGCACAAATATTGATATTCATTTCCTATATAAATCTTCTGTCAGATATGCATTATCTATTGTTCCAATAAACAATATTTTCTTCAATTTAAGTAATTTTTGTTTAAATTATAAAATTATGAGATGCTTTGAATACATTTTTGTGCACCGATAATTTCAACCAGTTAGTATCTTTATTCGTTCCTATACGATAATAGAGTACGTATCACATAATATATAACCAGAAGATTGAATAATATTACAGGCTGCATAATAATTAGGTAGGATCCATCATCTGGAAACCAGTAAATACGCGCAACTTTAATGGATCGTTAAATAGAGCTACACGAACTTATGAACTTTTTAACTTAAGGTTTGTGTAGCTCTATTTACTACACGAACCTTAAGTTAGAATTTATGCTCGTGATCTTCCAATGCCAATTCTTTGATTTATAGGCAATTTGCATTGGTACCTAATTAAACAATCAACAGCTCAAAATACCGAATCACTTTTTGGATTCTCATAATAGTAATTAGTGTAGGTATGTTAAGAACTTTTGTATATAGCACCATTTATGTAATTAACATACTACGTAGGAACTAAACTAAAACGAACTAAATCACTCGCGACGAAGTTTTGGAAACCCATTATAAAACGGAAGTTAATGAAAAACGTTGTCTATTTCCACGAAAAATAAAGAGTTACAATGTTAAATCGATTTCGACGGTTAGGCCATCATCAGTAACAAACAATAACTTATTTATACTTCCGTTTTATACTACCTAGGCTGGAAACATTCGAATCAGTAAATATCTGGTAACTGGGAATTTCGAAACTAAAATCTCGATATCACCTATGAGTTGAATTATCCCCGATATTTCATGATTATTTACCTCAGACTAAAACTGAAAGAGAGAATGCACATGTGCCTAATGGCTATCAGGAGAGATCAGGAGAGTTCCGGACTTTTATAGCTTTCTAGCGTGGATTGCCAAATAAAAGATGTACGTTGGTCCTCCAAAAGTCAAGGCGGATTTCGTACGATAGAAACCTACGATAAGACCAAGCGAAACCGGACATGTGCTGATTTTTCTGAGAAAATCGGACATTTGGGGTTCTGGGCGACTTCAAATTTTCGTCCGGACTGTCTGGGGGGAAACCCGACTGTCCGGTCCAAAAGCGGTCACCTGGCAACCCTGGGTATATATAACGTATTTTAATTTACTCTATGTAATGTACTTTAATTACTGGACTTATCTAAAAAATAATAAAACACTTTTTTCTTTCAAAATTTAATAAATCCTTTTCGTAAAAAATTAAGGTACATAAGAGCTTAAGCTCATGAGGCAATGCTGCACCCCTTCAGTGCAGTTTCACGTCAATATTTGCTCATAAGGCCATGCTGCACAAAGAAACTCCCATCTATCCTACGGTAAAGTTCTCTCATGAGGCAATGCTGCACCCCATCAGTGAAGTTTTACGTCAATATTTGCTCATAAAGGCACCTTAAAATTAAGGTATATCAAAGGCTCCACATATTTTAAAATCAAAATTTTCGAAAATGTTCTTTATTGAAACCCATTTTGAGACATTCTGTAACGAATGATAGAGTTGAACACTTTTCACATGCATATAATATATTATTTGTTGAGGCTTCGCCCCCCAGAACTGGTTGCTTTCCGCTTTGAGCCTTCGGCTAAAATGTTAAAACATGAAACATGCTTTCTGCCCGCTAATTCGGGAATATTTTATTTTGTTTTCTTATAGTTATGATGTTGCCAAACTAATAAGCCTGCTACCAAGCCACACAGCTATAGTAAAGATTACCACCTCAGCCTTGTGTTAAGAAAACAAGGCTTACAAGCGGCCAAATAATATTGTTCACTAACCACTTATAACATCGCATTATTGGATTAATATCTTGTTATTAAGTTTAAAACTACGACATAAATATTTTACTAATCAAAATTAGAAGGAAGTACCTAAGTAGGTCATCTTCTGTCATGGTGCGCGTCTACAATTAAAATAACCATGATTAACTTCTCAACCAAGGATACAATACAAGCGGCATTAGGTATTTACTATATCCATTTATGACATAAATAAATATAAAACTACGGCATAAATAGAAGAACAAGTACAATTGAAATGCGTGATGAATAGAGAGCTTTCCAACGAATGGTGAACGATTTTTGACCGATGAAAACGAAATAAGTTTTATTTCCCCAGCAACGTATTGGTTGTACGTAACCCATCTTGCGTAACGTTTTCGGATAGTTTGCTCAAGGCCATGTTCCATGCTAATAAATAAATAATTAGTGAATGCTGTTTGATTGGTAGCACGGTATACGCGTGCCCTATTTTGTGTCAACACTTAAGTTACTGTGTTATTTTGCAGCCTATCATTTCGACTTGCACTTTGTTCTCCCATTACTTTTATACGTCCTTGTTACTATATGAGAGGAAGCTATATACTGTCCACCCAACTTGGCAGATGTTTCTCCACAACATTATTTTGAAATTCGACCAGTTTTGGGGTTTGAATTGAGTGGAACAAATTACTACACGGCAGGGGTAATTTCATAATTCATAAACAATTGATCTTCAACATTATGTACTACAAATACCCAGCTATGAGGGAACTAGAAGAAAAATGTGTTCTTGGCAGTAACTCAGCTTCTCCGCCCTGCTCTAGTGTGATCCATTTCCTACCTGCAGTCAGCAGGTGGCTTGCCTCTCATTGTCACAAGTATTATTATTATATTTTTGTCGTATTGTATATCGTGATGTAATAAATGGTTTTTGTATGAATAGAGTGACGTGGTTCATTCAGTTCAATTGCTGAAAAAAAAGGAAAAAACGCCAATGGTGGTGGAAGGGTTAATAGGAGGATATGGGGGTTACAGCATTCAGCAGAGTCATAATGCCCGAAGGTTGAATCGAGACTGAAAAACCAGAGGGGTCAGGCGATTTGTGTTATGTCCTCCGCCATTTCGTTCAAAAGCCATCGCATCGGGATATCCACACAAACGCGACGAGGCCCGCACACACTCGCACATATCACATCCAAACCGCCCAACACACTCACACACGCGTCTGGGATCCTCTGGGAGCGGTTTCCGTCGTTCGTATCTAAAGCCCCCCTGCCGGAGAGGAAATTATGTTATTAGGCAAGTTTTATGGATCAGGGACAAAAAAACGCCATCGCATCTGAAAACGAGCCCTGGGGCTCCTCCCATTGTGGTCCTGATGACCCGGTATAAATTTGTATTGCAAATCGGGAAAGGTTTGAAGCTCTATTGTGGAAAAGCGGGTCGACATGCAGGAGTGAAGGGGGGAGGGTAGAGATTGGCGGACAATAAGGGATGTGATTGGTCCTAAAAAGGGGGGGTCGGGATTGGGCACCGCGCCGAGTGCTGCTAAACGCGTTTGATAAGCTATGACGCGGCGCTTTGGGTTTTCGCCTCTAGTTTGTGGCAGACAAAGAAAGCTACGTCCGTTCCGTCAATAGACATTTCCAACGAGCACAGGTGTGGAGTCCGCAATCTGGGTCAGGATTACAATAAACCAATCAAATAGTCGTTTGGTAATCATTAATTTAATTTGCACACATACGTACCTGCCTACGCTGCCTCACCGTGCGTTACTTTGAGAACAGTAAGGTCCGGTTTCTCCAACAATATCTAACCATGGTTAAAGTAGCTCATTGTTTTACGGAACCAGAGTTTTGAACGTAGATAAAAAAAACAAACAGGTTTCACTAACGTAATCAATGGTTACACTGTTATCAGTAAACATCGATTTTACATAGTTTCCGTGAAACGTCGATTTAAAGTTTAAACGTTGGGTTAGGCGATATTAAGGAAGCACTTGCCCGCAAAATGAGGGTGATAACGAGTTATTTAGTGAGAAAATAGCTGTTACCAACCTGAAATTTTCAATGCTTCTGTATTTTTTAATCCACTCAGATTGCATAATGTTTTACAAAATCGTAGGGGTAGTCCTTTATTGCCCTATCATTTCGAAATTAGTGCAACGATGATAATATGTGGGTTTTTTTTTAAGGATTCTGGATTTGAGTTTGAAGTAAAAACCGCGAAATTTCGAACATGGAATACTCCATCCAAACGCGATTTTGATTTGTCTTAATTGGAAATTTCGAGAGTCGGTCTCCTAAAAAGCAGTGGTGGGTATTCGATGGATTTCATTACTGTAGCTGCAGACTCCGAGATTCCAAAGTTATTTTGCCTCAAAAAGCGCAGGAAACAGGTTATACCTAGTTGTCTCGTAACTATTATGGTCAAGGTGTATAACTTTATGTTTTTCAATGACAACAGCCTACGGCACCAACTTGTCACATTGTGTCCTTTCAAATATTGTGAGTAATGAGCTATTCTATAACACTATTTTGCAACTGTATTTGTACATTCTTTGTATGTACATAATATATCCTTACCCAGGCTTGTGTGCTCGATGCTATCATGAATTTGTCCAAAAACTGGCAAAACAGTAGTTTTTGAAGGTCGGTACGTCTTCAGAAAATCGATTTCATTGAGATTGAAATCCGCCGTTCTCTTTCTAATCCAACGAGGACGGTGAACAGTGAAGTGAAGTCTTCATCATCCTCGCTCAAAAACTAATGCTCTAATCAGTCCTCTTTGGCTCATTTTCGTGAACGTAGGAAGCCGTAGGAAATAGCTAAGAAAATGTAGCAAAACATATGGGAAAACGTAGCAAAAAATTATTTCGGTCATGTTTAAACAAAGATGGCGAAAAGAACTACCTACCCAGTAAATCGTTGATTTGAACGCTAACCACCCGAATTCGGCTGGTCGGTTACGATCGTTGATTTAGCGCATTTGATCATTGATTTATCTGAACCGGAGTTGGTGAAACCGAATATCGTTGTTTAACAGCTGAGATCTTCGGTTTAATGAGTAAACGTTGATTAGAAATTTTTGTGGAACCGGCCCTAAGGCTTGAAGATTCGAATCATTCTGAAATACGTAGGATTTTTTCGCATTAGATTAAATTCAATTAATTAACTTAATGACTAATGTTATTAGCAATTTACATCTTCTGGTGCCCCCTCAAAATGGCTTTATTCCAGAAATTTGAAATGAAAATTTGGAATCAGCAAAATAGCAACTTATTTTGACTTCTTCAAAATCGTTAGATTCGACTGGAGGGAAAGTCAAATTGAAGAGTAGACTTTTTGTGATGTAATTTCATAGTGATTATCATCAAATGACGTTTCTAACGAGCATAGCAGTGGAGTCTGTCGTCTGGATCAGAATTACAATAAACTTTTGTGATTAATATTTGAAATATTCTTGATTTTGAATAACTTACTAAAACTGGTGCGTGGTCATCACTTTAAAATCTGAGTAACTTTGTTACTCCAGCTAGGTAAAAAAAAAAAAATCTAGCTACGGATGCAGCTAGGAACTTCGAGCCGATGCTCGCGGAAGACGAATTTACACGCGGTATTACACTGTAAGCACCGATCCAAAGAATCCGGTATAGCACCGTTGACAAGGGGAGGTATGCGGTAGGTAGGTAGGAGCTGAGATGTAAAACTAAGAAGTTTAAGATTTCGAATGGTGCTCGCGGAGCTCCCTGTTCTGATTGGTCCTCGGATCATGTGATCTATAACGTCTGTAACTCTCCTATTCACCGTAGGACGAGAGCCTCTCTGGGACAACAAGAGACAAGCAAAGTGAAGAGTACCATTCTGATCACCTGAGTGAGCTAAAATCTCTCCTATTCACCGTAGGACGTTGAAAATGGATAGGAAGCCTCTCTGGGGTGACATGAGATGGGCAAAGTGAAAAGTGTCATTCTGATCAGCTGAGTGAGCTAAAATCTCTCCTGTTCACCGTAGGACAATGATAATTGATAAGGAGCCTCTCTGAGATAACGAGAGACAAATGAACTTACAGGCGCCATTCTGATCAGCTGAGTGAGCTAAGATCTCTCCTATTCACTGTAAGACAATGAAATTTGATAGGAAGCCTCTTTGGGACAACAAGAGACGAGCAAAGTGAGGAGCGCCATCATGATCAGCTGAGTGAGCTAAAATCTCTCCCGTTCACCGTAGGGCGTTGAAAATTGCCAAGGAGCCTCTCTGAGATAACAGAATGACCTTACAGGGGCTATGATGGGAGTAACTAATTCGATTATTTTCATTAAATGTCAAATTCGTCTTCGTTATATCAGACGAACTACAAAGGTATGTTGGAAGAGACCAAAATATTCATTAGACTTTGAACAGATAGAACCAAGGAAACCTCAGTCGATTTAGGCACATATCAAAAACTTATATTAAGTAACTAGCAAATACTTGTAAATAGCAAATTTATTGTTTCCTCCAAAGACTCGGACTCGAACTCTCCATTTTTGTTCGATTTTGATGGAATTCTCCAGGATAACGCAACGTAGCATAACTCAGTTGGTGGTAAAAAACCTCATGAGGATCTAGCATTTCTCGAAACTTTCCAAGCATCTCGCATGTTTGTCTTGACACATACCAAAATACCCTGGACGATTCCCATCGCATTTAATCCCAATAGTCGTGATATTATAGTCAACAGTAATTCTCACAGCGATAGAAGCGAAATAAGAAGGACGAGACCAAATAACTCGAATTTGGGCAAGTAACGGGGGATAATCAGGGGCGGTGAGTCGTGATATTCGTGCCTTCATCGAGGTCTCAGGATGCGAGCGCCGCCTGTTTGACGTGACGCCATCTTGAGACCGCAGCTACAGTTCGCTGGCGGAAGGGATAGTTTTAATATCCACTCATGTAATGCTCGGACGACGGACGTGGTAATTATTGCCGAGAATCACGATTTCGTGCTCCAAGCCACGCCTCACGAGCTTTTTTTCCATTTATTTTCGTTTTCTTTTGATAACCTTCGTTCCTCCATTAAAAAATTCTTTCATTCGACTGGCTTCGATGACACTGTAGGTAACAAATTCTTCTGATGAGGACTAGCTTCGACGAAACTCTAGGTACCAAATTCATCTCCTTCTTCTTTTCCTCGTGCTACGAACCGCAACCCTGTCAGGACCTCCCGAAGAGTGATGTCCACCAGTCATCTCTCTGCGGATTCACAGGACATAACGCGCATCGTCTGTAGGGATGCTTTGTGTTCGTGACTGAAGTCGAAAAAATGGTTGTCCTCAAAAATCGAAATTTCAAATTGCTATCTGCGTTTCTGAGCTTGCTGATCAAGTTTGGTTCCGTATCTGTCTGTATGTCTGTGGTAAATCCTTGTCACGTACGAAACTAAATCAAATTTCTGTCCGATTCCGATGAAATTTCCAGGAACTGTGCAGAATAGCTCCTAAACAGTCCCCTTTTACTTTCAATGCCGTCGAATCAACAATAGCCTGTGGACATGCGCAAACATGACTTTCTTATAAAGTCAATTTCTCATCATGTGTTGGTCCGATTTCGTTCATACTCGGTAGATGAATAGGTATATGTTCCAGGAAAATTCCCTATAAATTATATCAATAATAATAGAGCAATAGTCAATGTGCATGCGCGAAACTAATATTGCTGGACACAAGCAAAACTCCGAGTCTAATGGAACGATTTTGATGAAATTTTCAAGGATTGTGCTGTTTGGGCTCCTAGACGTTCCCCTATGAATTCCATTGCAGTTGGAACAATAGTAGTCTGTGCACATGCGCAAACGTTAATTTCTCATAACGTCGACTTATAAATTATTTCTACTCGTACCCACTTTATTCTTCAGCTAATGCTAAACGTCCATGTTACAATGTGTGAGGAAGCTATACTGGCCACCCCACTTGGCAGAAGTTTCGGAATCGTCTTGGTGCATTCTGGCTGCGTGCCCTGCCCAACGAACTCTTGACTCAATGAGGAACTTGTGTTGGAACTTCACACTTTTGACCGCTACAACTAAGTCCTGATTAACCGAGTGAATTAAATTCTCTACCGTTCTGCCTAGGAAGATGAAATTTGATAACGAGATTCTCTGAGACATCAAGATACAAATAAAATCAGGGGATCATTCCTGATCAACTGAATGAGCTAAATTATCTCCTGTTCACCCTATGAAATTGAAATTTCATAGAGACTCTCACTGGGACATTTAGAGATGATTGAAATGATGTGATGTGTACTGATCAGCTGAGTGAGCTAAATGCTCTCCTGTTCACCTTATGAAGTTGAAATTTGATAGGGAGAATCTCAGAACATGGTTCAATAGTGAATCACATTCACGAATTATTTTTAGTGAATTTTTGTGGAAAAAGAAGCTGTTGCAATGGCTCCAAAATGTTAAAATCCAAATTTTCGATAATTTTCTTCATTGAAATCAGTTTGGAGGCATTCTTTGTGTTTGTGTATGTGTGTGAGTGTGTGTCCTTCCAGACGATAACTCTCTTTGGGATTGAGTAAAAATTCCGCGCTTGCACCAAAAAAATCAAGCTTTCCAAACAAAAGGATGAGTTCAGTGTCTAATTTCAAAAACAATGCTAAAAAATCACTAAAAAGGGCAAAAAACTGCTAAAAATCGTTAATACGTTTATATTTTGTAGCAGAATATTGCTCTCATAAAGTTTACTAACTACAAAGTTGAACTTTCAAAAATTGATTTACCTACAACATTATGCTGAAACTAAAATACTTACTTACTTACATTCTCTTATACGATCATGCTGGAACTTATTTATTAACCATCGTAGAATGAATTTTTTAAAGTTCCGCCTAGTGTTCTGTGGCATCTTCAAGTGAAATTCAAGGTTTAACGTTTAAATAACATCAATAACATACAGTGGGCAATGGGTTAACAATGCAAATTGCATTTCCTGCTGCTACGTTTGATACACAGGCGTGCGCTGAGTAACCAATATGCGTGGGTATTTACGGAGATGCAGTAGGTCCTTTATTTACATTTTCCTAACTTGAGAATACCCCACCTATATCAAATAAAATATTGCAAGCTGTTCAGCGTGGTAATCATAGAATCATGTTGACAATAATTTTGTGGCGTATATGAGGTTTTTTTATGTGGGAAGAATAAAAATTTGAACATACTTACTTCTGGAATATTATTCGACCTCCATAATATCTAAACATCGCAAATATCAGCTAAGATAGAGTCAAAAAGTATCTCAGCTGATAGACCAATGGTAGGTGTCTATATATATTGTGTACTCCAAACTAACTCGTAGGGAGCATCATCATTATTAGCGTGTTTACTTAAAAAATAACAGAATTCAGATAAAATCACGACGCATCGAATGGAAATAGGTTTCCTAAACAGACTGAGTATGGGGCGGGAGGCTCGAATAGATTTCTATGTTCTTCTCGCTGAAATATATGATGCTATAAATAAAACTGAAGATTTCCCAGAGCACCTTGGGGCTCCCCCAATTGTTATTCTTATTGTTCAACAATTTACCATTCTACTAAATACATTACAAAGAATAATGTTATGTTTGGAGGTTTTCTGGATGCCCCCGCTCCGCCCTGGGTGGGAAGGGGCTGCCCGGGGGAGTTTATTATTTTATCTGAAACTCCCTCCGGGGCTCTGTTTGTAAATGCATATAAATATACGAGGTGATAAGTCTATTGGTCCGATCAAAACGTGGATGTTTCCACCTTCGGAGTTCTTGTTGGGAGGATTTTTATTATAAACAGACGCCGCTTTCGAATGAAAGACGGGACTAAAGGGCCCATTTGAGCGGGACACCCTGCTGAGCCTGAATGAGGTGGTCTCTCCACACCTCAACCTCTGCCCGTCTATATTATACACTGATTAGGCCCGCTACTAACTGTGGATTTTTTTTTTTTTCATTTTGATATTCTCAATCTTAATCAAATGACCGACTATAGAAGGAATAATTTAGAGTTAGGCTTCACTTTTATTTTCTCGACATGCTTTGCATGAATGTATAATGGTGTTAACGAACTTTAATATGAGATAATAAAAGCCTATAAATTCATAAAACGAGAATGTGAGATGGGTCTTTTCTATTATGCGACCGTAAAAATACATGACATCAATTAGTCAATCCCTTAATAAGAATTTAGATTAGTTGGTCAGCGTCTAGAGTCTAGTGTGTCAAATTGATTGTTCGCGAACGTCTCGTTGTGTGACTAGTTTTTGCTACATATGGCTTTGTTCATAAAATAAATGTCCAATAGACCATTTGAGAAGGTATTTTTCTAGTGTGAGAAGGTATTGTTAAACCTTGAAGCACTAACTGGACCCTGATGGTCAACGCAAGATGAGCAACTCGGAGTAACTGATACCTATGTTAAAGAAACAATGTATTTTTCCATCAATAGCAAACAATACCTTCTCGAGTGGAAACAATACTTTCTCAACGGTCTATTGAACAAATATTTGATGAACCAAGCAATAAATAGCAAAAATTAGTCACCCAACTTCTATAACCGCGAGCTGTGCGGTCGAATAATAGAAAAGACCCAATGAGATCATTTACATCCTAGAAAGAGTCGTTTAAGGACCATGAAATGAGTCATTGAAACTTATCGGAGCAAGACTATATATTATAATAAGTAATAGTTGTGGGTGATACAAAGTTAATTTATTTATTTAATGAATATAAATACAATTAACATAAATATACAAAATTATTGTGTACCTTCTTAAACTAAAAATAAAACAAGTTGGGCGTGGCGCATAACTTCCTCGTATCCTTAACATGAATGTATAGATCACCGTATAGATTGTACAGATCATTGTGTATATGAATGCGTAGCTCATGATTCTATTGCTGGCTCCTATGGTTGGGGGAAATGGTAAATTAAGATGGAGTATGTTTGGAGCGTGAGAAAATTTTGCTTAATGGAATTTACGTTTGCGCATGCGCTGAGTGACGTATTTTTTGTCGAAAAAATGAGATTTATTGCAAACTATATACACTCTAATCTGCACATTTCCTGAGGAAATTAATAAAAATCCGACGATAACGGTGGGGTTTAAGTTTGTCACAAGGATTTCGTATTATCGCATGCGCAGGATCTACTATTAATATGATCGGGTTGATATCGATCCCAACTATTCTCTGGATTAGAGACCAGGGCTTGAGAAAATTATACTTGATCGAACTTACATTCCCGCGTGCAGAATGAAATATTCTTTAGGGGTCAATAAAACTGATAGGGGACCATTTGCACTCAAATCTTCACATTCCCTGAAAATTTCAGCAAAATCGGATGAAAACAGTGGAAATTAAGCTTGTTCCAAGGATTTGCTGACTCACAGACACACCCACAGACAGACACGGAACTAATCGAAAGTTATTCAGAATGGTATAAAACGTAAAATGCGATTGAAAATTTTGATTTTGGAGACAAATATCAACGGAAAACAATACTTCCGCCAACTATAGGTAGACTGGGAAAAGATATGTGTAAATGTCAGCTCATCCTGGAATGCGAAGGAAATCATGTCTTCTCTTCTGCCAAATATGAACGTTCGTTTCGAATCCCAAGGAGGGGCCTTGGATGCTTGGTCACTTGTTAATGACATTTCAGAGGTTGACGGAATCTGTAGCTGCAACGACATTTCGCAAGGGACTGACACGGGCCCGGTCTTATTTTGACCGTTGGGTCAAACCAAATAAAATTCCATTCACCCTCCAGGGGACTTGTAACCTTATTTTCTGGATAACCCTCGTATTATAACATGGTGTTGTGCAGCTGAAGTTGGAAATCTGATGATTTTGGCGCTTATAGGTGATATTTTCAAGACTTCGATACTAGAGTATCCTTACATCGAGGCAAGGCAAAGTCAAAGTTATTTCACTTGTTGCCATGGTGACGAGTAAACTATGCGAAAATGCGCCACTTGTAGATACAGCTGGACATACTGCATAACGTAGTCTTACCTAGTTCCTAGTCAGTATTTTCATTATTTGTAATATGTAAGGTAATAAATTGTACTTATGCAAATTAAATCAAATTATTATCAGGTGATGACCTCAACCGCTACGAACGCAAGATTCAATCTGTGCGGTCGAGATCCGTATGAAATGTGTGTTGGAGTTGGCATACAAGTGTTGGATGTTTCAGACATCAGCCGCGAAGATGTTAAGTAGATTAACAATCAAGGAATCAATTAAGAAACTGAAAATCTTTAGAGTACTGTGAAAGTGGTCATGAGAGCACTGCTAGACAGGAATGTTAGTTTAATATCGCATGTAGAAAGGTAAGTCCTACCTGAAGGGAAGGTATACCTACGTACCTTCCGTATATTATTACTTGTTCATGTACTTCATAGACAAAAACGAAAATGGTACTCAATTAACTTTTTTTGTCCCTAAAATTTGTGTAACTGCACTGCCAATGCCTTCTTGATGAAATCTTACCCTCAGAAGAATGCATTTCAAGGTTTTTTCCTCAAACCTGGTTTTTAATTCATGTTGCATATTTCCTGAATCGTTATTTTTTACAAACTTGCTAATCAGCAGTTGTATTTGTTGGCAAGGCAACAACCTACCTACTTTTTTTAGGCACATTTAACCAACAGCGAATCTGGTAGGATGTACCTACCTACTTACGTAAGCAGTTTCGTTTCTTGATGAAGCAACTACCTGCCTTGATTACTTTGACAAGCTATCAAAACTAATTTTTATTCATTCAATATAACAAGTAAAGCTTCCTCGTTTAAGCGTAGTACTACGAACTTATAATAAAACGCTAATAGAGCTACCTGCAATATGGCCATGTACCTATACTGCAGTACAGACACCTGAGGGATTTTCAATAATTTTTTCCTCATTATTTTTCAGGTTAATTATTCTCAAAACCTAAACGAATGAAGTTCTTTGGTTTTCGGACACTGATTAATTACAATAGTTAGTACCTAGTCCAAATAAAAACCCGTTCTCAGTTAGATCGGAATCGTTGGCTACAACCAAAAACCGCCCTGGCAGGCACGATTATTGTAACTATTTGGTTGGATTGAAACTTTTTATGACTAAAATATTACTTTTGCAAAACAAATTGTTGAAAATGGCTTTATAACCACGAATTAGGTTTATGTGAGAAGGTAAACTTCTTGTGAATAAAATGTTGGTTGAGTTGGGATTTACTGACGTAACGCAGTCATGGCCGACTTTGGCTGAAAAGCTAACCTACTCCAGGCTTGACGTCACGAGAATATGGGCTATAGTCGTTGGATAGAAAAATGGATCCCAACATTAAATGTTGATTCTGGAAACATGCTTGATTTATTTTAGTCTGTATAAGTTCACTTATTTTAGTATGTATAGTATATATGTCAAGCTGGAGTTGGATTAGAAAATGTTAGGTAGCCAATTTTTTGAATCCGTTGCATAGTAAATTTCTCTAAACTGTAATTTGGATAGATATATAGAATCGTATAAGTTTCTAAGGATTCTAGCTGAAGATTGAGTTGAATCTACGATTATATGAGTTTTAGTTATGTTAACGTTTTATTGTGACTGATGAGGAGTATTACGTGGACGATTCAAGCGATCCAGGTTTTATTTTATCTCTGTTCTGAAGTTTTTTTCTCCCATCGAGCGGTCTCTGTTTGGGCCACAGAGAGGCTGTTAACAGGTAAGAGTGATGACGCCCCTTGAAAATTATACCGGGGGTATTTTATCTGATGCGGGAGAAGTGACGTCTAGTATGGGCGCTTTGTGGAGGACAGACGACGACAGACGAGGACACGAGGACGCATAGCTTCCTTTTGTGACGATGACGGGCGGCGAGAAGAGCAGACCGCTCATAATTCAAATCAAAGATACGCCTATTCGAAAGATCGAGATGTACTCACATTTTGTAAGACTGAGAGGTTCGACTTGTTAAGGTAATATTCCAGTAGAGAAGATACCTATACATTTAGTTGAAGGTACAGTGAAACTTGGATTATTCGAACCTCAAGGGACCAGTCAAAAACTTCGAATTAACCAGAAATTCGAATTAAAGAAGTTTTTAATAAATTATATTTCAACAAACTACAGTACGAAGTAAAGTACATACAGTAGCATTGAATACTGTATTGACCAAAAGAATATTGAACAATTAATATAAAGACACCTGGAATGGTACAGTATTTCACTGCAAACATAAAAAACAATCTATTGTTTTTCAAAAAAGGATGATGTTTAGGCCTGTTTCCTTGAATTAAGTCTCTCGGCCATTATAAAAGATTCCAACTCATTCAAAGAGTTGAAGTATGAATCACTTACATTAATTCGGCTTACAAAAAAACGAGCTTGGACCTGTAACGCGGCTTTGCTTTTTGTTTTGGGATGGCACTGACTTGCATGCATTTGGTCTAACGCAAACCTTTGGCCGAATATCGTTACTAAAACGTATTTCCCGATAAATTGACAATTATTTTGAGTCGTAGCTTAAAATTTATACCTTAATTAAGCACGACGAAAATTCGAATAATCCAAAATAAAATTCGAATTATCCACGATTTTTTAGCATTGTCTAAATACAATATGCTAGGGACCAAGAGAAATATTCGAATTAAAGAAGTTCGAATTATCCAGGTTCCACTGTATTACTTGAGAAAATGGCATATTGCTATTGGCAGTAGTTTTGCATATCATAGTCAGGTGGATCGAAGTCGGCTACCGCGGAACATTGTATTGTATATGTATGGTTTCAATTACTACAATTAAATACTACCAGCTATATCCATGAGTATGGGCAATCGTGTTTGGTAATCTTCCAATATCTTCGAGCATACATTCAAATTCATAAATTCATTTAGACATGGAAATGTTTATTGGCTGGGATAGGTGAGTGCGAAAATTTCTACTATAAAAATGCAACGGTTTTTCTCTATTTCTATTGATTTTTATGTACAACCAATGCGTTATTTGTGAAGTGTAACTCCCTTAGTTTTCAAAGAAAATGGTTCGCCACTTTTTGGAATGCTCTTATTTTATCACAACATCTCATGATTCCTGAGCCATTGTAGTGTCAAGACAAGGATTTATTATGCTAAATTATAAACTAATGCGTAACCATTATGAACTAATAATGTGAAAAGAAGGCTCAAGAAGGCCTTCTGAAAGTACATGGTAGGTATACTATTGAGTAGCAGGTACATGTAATCAGCAGGTACTGGATGATGCATAGACCTCTGATTAACTGGGCTCATATAGCTGATCATTTCTATCGTATTTCATCTCTGAAGCTGAAATTAAGAGACGATTGAAATTATTGGCTCGTTCCTATTTAGCTGAGTGAGCTAAATTGTCTCCTGTTCATCCTAGGAAGTTGAGATTTGATAGGGAGACTCTCTGGGACACTGGGAGACTATTGCAATTATTGGCCCTTTTCCAATCAGCTGAGTGAGCTAAATTCTCTCCTGTTACCCCTAGGAAGTTGAAATTTTACAAGGAGACTCTCTGGGACACTAAGAGAAGATTAAATTGAGTGGGTATTTTCTGATCAGCTGACTGAGCTAATTTAATCGAGACATTTTTAACTTGAGACACAACACACATATTTTACAGGCGGAAAAATATGACATATCCATGAACCGATGTATCTGCATGTCGTGTAGATACTTAACATCGTTTACTGATTTTCAGTTGTCAAATGTAAATTTTATGTACATTTAATGAAGTAGAATAAGTACCTCATAATACGAGTATAACTGTAATGTAACATTACAGAATATTGAACAAAGAAGTGACATTCATTTAAATTTTTAAAAGTGCAATAGGCAGGGGTAACACAGTTTTTAGTCAGACTTAATGAATGGAGTTTGTTAAATGAATGGAAATGACGCCCACAAGTTGTTCTACGATCTACCATTTACTTCCGATGAGGGGGGACTTCTTGGTAGTGGAAAAGGTCACCAACATGATATTAGATGAGCGCAGTGCCTAATCAGTTGGCTTCAAGTAAGATGGGGTCTTCATATGAATGCGGCAAATATTTTGGAAGGATGCCAGGAGGAGCATATGGTAGTAGCATATGAAGGTCCTGGCTGAGAGTCACAGGAGTCCTATTAAGAAAGCTCCTTCTCGAATAACATAGAAGGCAACATAAATGATTTGTCAGAGTTCTTGGCCTCAATTTAGAAGTGTCTTTAAACTCTGGCTCTACTATATTCTCCCAAAATTGAAACCGGACAATGTAGGTCTTACGCCTGTATCGCCTCCACCGAGGATTCGCATGTTTATAGAGAGTATGACACCTCTCAGACGAAAAAGTCAATCAACATTTGCTGGAAGTGCAGAATCCTTCACAAAACCAAAATAAATGTTTTCCATCATGTTCAGCTTCCCAAACGGATGATCCATTCGTGGAAAGGGATTGTCTGAGACAATCCTACAACTGGAAAAATAAGTTTAGATTCAATTTATAGGATTGGAAGGATTTAGGTTGTTTTGGGCCATTACCAGAACGAAACGACACATTGTGATACGTGTAAAGGGTAAACTGATATCTGCCTCTTCCCACACATTCCCCTCAAGATTTATCACATTCCGCAGCCCAGGTCTTATATTTTATGAATATTTCCAACACTCATGCGGTTGGGATTCAACCCGTGAGAAAATGTGTTTTGACGACATTTCTCGACCTTTCTCGTTGGGGCTGAAACCCGCCCCCTTCTATAGGGTAATTAAGATGAAAATCGGCGGTCATCTTTCAGAAATATCGTCCTCGAAGTCCTCGAATTATTGAAAGTTATAATTTTGTATGGGAGTATTATGGCGGTTGAGCTTAAAAGGAGACTTGCGATGACAATCAGTGTTTACTCCCCTATCCGGGGAACGCAATAACCGTTGATTAAGTGTGGAAACTGAATCAGATAAGAAGCACAAAGGGGTACGAGCAGCAGGTTATAAAGTTATGATGAAGAGCTTCTGATTCTTCACATTCTTCCCGAGTTAACAGAAGAATTTCATATCGCGGCCAGACCAAATATTTATGTCACCGTTGAAATATCTGGCAGTGCCTGTAGACCAACCAAAAGTTCACTCCTTTCAGAATTCATCCGCTACAATAAGGAAATTAAATAAATCAAGGATTTACTAGCGCCATAAACATCTAACCTTCATGGTCCCTCATGACTCTTTTGGTCCCTATAGACTCCTGACATTTTTCTGCAATTTTTGAATTATCATGAGGTTTGAAAAGATGAACTTTGACCGTTATTTCGTTACAAAAACTAATGAAGTTGATATTGGTACCAGAAATTTTTTTCCTTCCGTTAACTTTTGGTTCCTTTTAAGATCCTCATAGAAATCGTAGAGCAATCAACACAGTTTAATTACGTGACAATATATACGACTTAATTTTGATTGGGATATTTACAGCTCGTTGCAATGATATTAAAACCCAAAACGTGGAATTCAAAAGTGGTGGTTACAAGTGCGCGGGTCTCCAGAAACTCATCGCTTAGTATTTTTAATGGCTAAGGTAATAGATTTATAGTTAGTTGATTAAACATTTATCGTTCCAGTTTTCTGGTTCCAGATCACGGTTTCAAGTTATATATTCTTCCAAAGTGTGGAAGCTCATACGCTCAATTCGACTGAACCTCATTATTTAACCGAATTACACGGGAAAGGGGGATCTGTATTTATTCAAGAAACCCATCCCATCTCCGAGAACTCCCATTTCTCCCTGAAATTGAAGTAAATGAAACTGAAAGTTGATCTTGAGGCCTCCGAACACACGAGAATCCTATTCAAAACCAACCGAGCAAGATCCCAGCTCCGTCCCCAAACCACTCGTCAACCCGGGAAACCCTCTTCCAACATCCCCCCAACTTCCATTTCTGAAGTGATAAAGCGGTTGAAACCAGAAGCGTCGATTTTCTCTCTGCCAAATATACATTAATTGCAAAAGGGTTGCGTCAAGGTCCTCGTTTAGATTGAATTGTGTCCCAGATAGGGAAAGGACGGGAGTTTAAAGCTGGAAGAGATTAGGGGTTGGAAAATGAATACGAACATGTATAAACGGGGAGGGTCGCTTGAGATGAAGGGTTGATATTACCATTGAAGAGAAGGCGGCGAAACGACAAAGGGCCCGGCGTTAATGAAGTAGTTCTCGCGCGTTTGAAACGCGCGGTAATGAAAAGAGGTGCTATTGGAAGGTACATGTATAACACTATATATATATGCATATATATATATATATATATATATATATATTTATATTTATATATATATATATATATATATATATATACAGAATTAGAGAGGCGCGGAGCGCTACGCCTCCGAATAGAAGGAGTCGTTCATTTGGGGGGGGGGGGGTTCGTTTTAATATGAAGCCACTTGAAATAATACCAATAATCGGACATTTATAAAGGGTGGCATTCACGGGCTGTCGTTAGGGTATATGTATATATATATAAGTCTTTGGGCGTATGTGCAGAGTGGTTGGGGAGAGGTGCCGTGTGCCGGTCTACCAATATCACTCTTGATGGCTGTTGTAATAACATTCCAATATTCTCAACAAGTGATGACGTCAGTTGAATATTTTTTCCTACCCTACCGACGTTATTATGACTGATTGGTTTTTGTTTGGCTGCAAAGATCAATATTTAGGCTCCGATGTCTACCTAAACAGCGAAGGCATTGGAAGCATTTTAAGAAAACTTTACCGAATCGTAGCGACTGAACAATTTTCAAAGCTAAGAATTAGATGCGAATAGTCTGGGCCGAAAATAGAGAAAAAAAGGAAAAAATTACATCAGGAGGGTAGCATTAAGGTTGTCCAAGGTTTACGCTGAGGAAGGTCGTCATTTGGACTTTCCAGTGGCACTTTGCCTCCATCCCATGATCTCGTAGATCCAAAGCAGCTGCTCACACTAGATCGGCTAGGGAACTGGGAGGTACTGAATACCCTGTGAAAAATAATAATGTTACCTTGGCACACAGGAGGGGTATGCAATGAAGGAGCAGAAAAAAGGGGTATGCACCTGCTCGCAAAAAAGAGGCAACAATGTACGAGTACTTAATCGGGCTGGAACCTGTCTTAGGCAAAGCGCGATGCTTGGTGAATTTCACAGTGAATTTCCTTTAAGGGACTTGATGTGGAAGGAACAGAAACAGCACTGAGAAACCACTTCAGAACTTAATCGTGAGAAACTGGTGATGATACCAGAGTACAGCCGCCCTCAATCTCTCTAGGAGGAATATGCAACTCTTGGTAGTGATGATGAGTGGGAATGGGTAGTTCAGGAGATATTTAAGGATTGCAACATACATAAGGTTTGTCCTAGCATGAGTTCATGCACAAGTCAGCTTTCAAATCTTCAACACTGTTCGGAGACATTTTGCAAACTGAACCCTTATGACTCACTGCTCTATGTGCATGTGAAGCGCCAATAGCATCAGGGGTTAAAAAAAACTCTCAGCTATGCTCTCGACCCTCGCCCCTCCTAAACCCCTGAATATAATCCTAATTATCCAACACCCATCATAGTGCACCTTTTTGGAAAGCTGAAGTAGAGATATTCCAGCTGATGGATTGAAATCAAGGAGGTGAAATTATCCATAAGTGGTAAAATTTTGTAGGGTGATTGGAAATTATGTATATTAGTCCAGATCTCTGAGGCAACAGTTCCTTACAGAATCCCCTTCTTTCATCAGTTAATAAACGATTGCTGAGCGCGTCCAAGAAAACCCTTGGACGTAAACTCCGTTGGTAGGTAATGAAGGCTTCACGTCACTCCAGTGTAGAGCAGTGTAAATCATAACAGGAGCCGCCCAGCCGGGAGATTAAAACAGGTGAAATCAAGCAGGTGAAATTATCCGTAAGTGGTAAAATATTGTTGAGTGGTTGGAAATTATGTATATTGGTCCAGATCTCTAAGGCAACAGTTCCGTACAGAATCCCCTTCTTTAATCAGTTAATAAACGATTGCTGAGCGCGTCCAAGAAAACCCTTGGACGTAAACTCCGTTGGTAGGTAATGAAGGCTTCACGTCCCTCCACTGTAGAGCAGTGTAAATCATATCAGGAGCCGCCCAGCCGGGAGATTGAAACAGGAATAAGCACTTGAGATCCCTTTCGGTTTCCCATTCCCCTCTTTTCTTCGACGAACATATCGGGAAATCGCACGTCTGGAGGAAACAAAGGGAAGATTGGGCTGTCGGGGTCAATCAAACTGTAATTAGAGATTTCATCCCCTTTAGCGAGAGCTACGAGAGGCAGAGCTGGGGCTTACGGCACATACCACCAACCCGGCGAGGCCACAAAGCTTCTTCCAAGATTCCCAGTATCCTATACATTGTATAGCATACCTACCTACCTATACATTGTACAGGGTACCTCACGTTACACCCGGAAAACCGCATCAAGGGCCAGCCTAAGGCGAAAATTGCAAGTGTGCAAGACTCACATTTCATGCTCCTACCGAGGGGTATGGAATACCTGCAAGGGGAAAATGTTTGAAACTCAAGTCTAAAAACACAATTTTTGTGCACTTTTGCGCCTTTAAGAACATTAAATTCATGTCTCTCAGTATGATTTATTATTGATCGATTTTATAGGTTCAGTAGGTACCCTTTCTTGTACCTTAAACTACTATTGTGTTAAATAAACTAATAAAAGCTTCTAGGTCACGTTACAATGATTTTTACACTTATTGCAAGTACTCTCGTTCGATTTCTCATACAAAAACCAATCGAAAAATGACAATTTTCCATTTGAGCATTTTTCTTTGTTTTTTCAGAAAACGTATGGGAAATATATATTGGTGACGGAAAAGTGTGCTGGGGTTAGTTGCAATGGATTCATCACCCTAAAAAACATATGTTTATGGGGGATTTAGAGGTTACATAGGCATGGGGTCTCGTGGAATATACCCATTTTCATCTATAACACGCATCGGGTGTGGATTGGAATACTTAGGGCCCACCTAAATAGATTCTACGTCCAAAATAAAATAAAAAACGACACCCCTCATTATACCTACCTATGTAACTAAAAACACTTAAAACACATTCGTACACACATTTTTCACCCTTAGGTGTGGAGTAGGTACCTAATAGGGCTAGCGAGATGTTTGGACCAAGTAGGAACCAAACAGAACCTTTGTGCAAAATGTCAGGTTTCTGAAACTGATTCTACATGTTTTTGCCTTTTTTTTTTCTTGGGTTCTGAACCATTGTGCGGCATCAGCATGTAACTGCAATTCATACTGGAAATGAAGTCGTAACAACCTGCATAAATATTTCCGTCATCTCTATACCATAAGTTGTTCAGAAATGATTATCATTTCAGTCATTATTACAAAAAACATGTCATTACAGAATGACAGTGTCTGTAACGGCCCCTCACTCCAAGGACGAGGTGGCCGAGTGGTTAAGGCGTTGGACTGCTAATCCAATGTGCTCTGCACGCGTGGGTTCGAATCCCATCCTCGTCGCAATGTTTTTTGTTTCTCTCAGCTCAGCTCTCCATTATGAAATTTAAAACTCCTGACATACACCTATTCCGAACCTGGACCGAATTCATAATTTAATAATAGAAAAAGATTTCAAAAATCTGACGAGAATAGTTGAAACATTATGATTTATTACTATTAACCCCTCCATTCACCCTCTACCATAAGACTACAGGTGAACTTATACTATGAATACCGCTGAGTTACTCATTAGTTTAGCATTCAAAATAGTATAACTCAGTTTATACTGTTATGACCACAAACATTTGGTTGGAATCCCAGACTTGTATTATTAGAGCAACACTGCAACACTATTTCCCAATAGTTCTAAAAACATCCCACTCTATTACGAAGTACACATCTCACTTACGAAGTAGGTTTTTTGAGAAAGATGGGTATTTTTTTTTACCCCCAAGTACCTGATGAGTCGACTGTTGCACTCAGTGACATTATTGTCAAGTTGCCTCCTCCTACTGCGAGACGAGGAAGGTTCGATTTCAGGGCGAATGTTTCACAATTTAATGTTCAATAAATGCTCATTTGGAAATTTCCTGATTTTTGATATTCCTTGTCTAAGCAGTTTGCTACACTTTTTGAATTTAATTCTGTTCATTTTCATCTTACAACATTTTTTTAAGGTACATTTCTTTTTTTTCTTGTTCTTTTGCATCTCTTAAACTTTTGAGGCTCGTTGATTTAGTATAACCTACTTACATTCCCGGATTTGAAGTGCCTTGTTAATTTCGATGTTTCTTTTCTGGTCTTTTCAATTTAAGAGAGTTTGATTAGAGATTCAAGTTACCTACTTACTGGTTTTAAGCGTAAAGAAAAGACCGCTTCTTCAAAATTCCGCTATGGAGTTTTTTTAATATTATTAAAACCATTTCAATGATCGACACATCTAGGGTTATTGTTATTTCCAGTTGGTAGGTACCTACTTACTTAAATTATAAGAAATTTCCTCCTCTTTAAGAAATAACATATGAATTTATTATGAATATGTTTTACGGTGAATGCGATAATTAATGAATTTCATCTTACCTGTCAAGGAGCACTCGAATTTTAACATCCTGCAGCAAAAAGGAGACATTTTAGCTCACTCAGCTGATCAGGAAATAGCCTTACATTTCAATCATCTCTTAACTCTGGAATACCCCGTGGGGTTTGTCAAACCCCAATCGCGATTTAAAGTTAGTTTATCATGTTGGATCCCGCACGTCTGGTTCTTCTCGCCCCCTTCTATACCACCCCCCACTTCTTCCCTCAAGGCTTCAGCCTTTCTCCAGTTTAGTACGTTCAAGACTTCTGTGTAGAGTAGTAATTTCTTGCTCCTAGGGTTGACCAACTCCACCGGGGAGTTAACCGCTAGTGATTTTCTCTATAGCAAGTGTTATTTTTGTGGGCGTTCCCACAGTTTTGCTATTGGCTCATCGTTAGAAATGGATGAAAAACGCAAGTTTTCGGATCCTGAAGATATTACATCCATTTTGGAACAGTTGGAGGAAGAAGATGTATATTTTGGTGGAGAAAATTCAAACACGGGAGATAATGTCGAGTTACAAGAAGTTGCCTCCGATGAAGAAGCGTCAAAAGTGACAGTTTTGGAGAAACTAGTTCGATGTTCCTTCTGTGAACATCATAGATCTTCAAAGTGTTGAGAATGTTGATCCTATTGCTTGGTGACAATTTTATGTTACCTTTTCATTCTAGTTCTTGGGTTTTGTAAGTGATATCAAACTAATCTCAGAAAATTGTTTTGTAGATTTTATTTATTTTTGTTTTTAAATGAAAATGTGCTAATTTTATATTGAAATTTTGTTACAATGAGGTACCTTTCTGCTATTTTTTTTTTTTCTTCTTCAGAGCGTGAGGTTTGCCTTACTATTACTTTTTTCTTCATGAGCTTAGGTACCTACTTCGTGTTTCCTTACACTCTTGATAACAGAATAAAAATAAAATTTGATTCAAGTGTAAGTTTATTTTTGATTTTCTAACATTTTTCAATGTTGGGGTTTGACACACCCCACCGGGGAGTTAAGTGTTGGAAATTTAGCCGGGACATTCCAGGGTTAATGTCCTAAAGGGTCACCCTATAAAATTGCAACCTCCAAGGGGAACAGGAGAAAATTTAGCTAACTCAGTTAATCAGGAAAAAGATACAACATTTCAATCGTATCTTATTGACTCAATGTGTCTTCCTATCAAATTTCAACTTTCTAGGGTGAACACGAAATAATTTGGCTCTCTCAGCTGATCAGGGAAGAGTCCATCATTTCAATCGTCTCTAAATGGCCCAGACAGTTTCCCTATAAAATGTCGACTTCCTAGGGTGAACAAGAGAAAATTCACTCAGCTCGCGGTTTGCGAAAAAGTATCGTATCGAAATAATATGCCGCAAAAAAAGTGTGTCAGCCTTGAAAACATCGGTCCAATTATTGTTATTCATGTAGTTGCACACCATTAGACGAAAACACCGTATATCCTGATACGCTCAAAAAGTAGGTAGGTAATTACCAAGCTTGTTTAGCTATCGCGAAATTTGCTATCTCTTCAGGGGAAATGGTGCATCACCATAGCATAGAAAAATTGAGAAGGAAATGCAAAGCTGAAATGTACCTACGAAAAATGGAAGAAGGAATATTCCGAAGATGTGGAAAAAGGAAAATTCTATAGAAATATAGAAGAAAATTTACCAAAATATACATGGTTCAATGATGGCAATCTAGACCGCAACCATATTAAAACTGTCTGCAGACTCCGGTTTGATCATCATCGACCGTCACCTATATAAAATTCACATAATCGATGACCCTACTTGCTCATGTGCGGAGGGTGAAATTGCAGACAGTGATCATGTTCTTCTGAAGTGTACTCGATTCAAGATGACAAGGGAAACTATGATGGCAAGATTAGTGGAAGAAGGAGTGGAACTACCAACAAGATTGAACTGTGTATTAAAAAATAAAAAAATTTATAAATATTTAGCGAAATTTATAAAAATTAACAATATTTTAATATAGGTAAAATCTGAAAGTAATATTTTAATAATGTACTGAATTTGAATATAAATTATGTTGTATGTGGCTTAATTAATAAATTGTTTGAGGCAAAAAAAAAAAAATAATAAAAAAATAAAAAACCATAACTTTTTTTCTTTTTTTTTAATTAACTGCTCACGGCTTTTTTTAATACAATTATTACAAAAAATCCCCGTCGGATTATGAACAAATGAGTGAATAATCAAGAAAAGGTTGATATTTTGAACTTTCTTACTATCCATCTACTGCCTTCTTTTTTACTGCCTATATCCTCGACAAATAAATAATAAATTATGTTTTAAAATTGAATTTTATTTTCAAATTGTAGTGAAATTTTAGTATTTAAAGTACGATGAAGAGTGGTTTTGAAAATATAAGTCAATTTTTCCGAAGTGTCCGAAAAATTACCTATAAATAAAAAACGCTGCAAATAATTTCACAAAGGTTTATTATTTTTTCAATTGAGTATGATCGTAGTTTTAGTTGGCTTGCGTACGTCATAAGGCCCGTCCAGACTCCTCGGCGTGTCCTATTTCGAGTTGCCACAACCTATATTTCTATAATTATAACGTATGTTTACATTTCTCGATTTGAGCTCCTATCTATTCATATAATCATTGCCTTAATAATATCATTATCTAAGTACGTACGAAAAGTCGAGAGGATTTGTTACTAAATATGCGTAGGCAAAGCATTGGTATTAACACACAAATATGACCTAGAAAAAAACGTATATCCATGCCTCGAAGGAACATGAAATTCGAAAGCAATACAAGTGTAGGAAGTTTTCCACGCCACCCTGGAGGTACTCCCTAGGTCTCGTTACCTCACAACCTCATAACTCATATTTTTCCATCAACATTCATTTGAAAGTTGTGCATTTTGAGATGAGTGAATTTTGTCCTAACATGAGAATAATAATTATTAGGTCGTGCAGTTGTGGTCGTGCATGATCTAGTCCTAAAGTGTTCTGTTGCCCCCTGCCCATTGTTATCCTAACCGTGGAATATTAGCTTGCGCAGTTGTGGTTGAGCAGGTTGGAGTTTTAACAAGTCAGTCTAACACTCAAAACCTCGAAAAAGACACTTTTTCGCCCGTTTTTGGCCCATAGCATCTATGCGAGTAAAGCGATCGGGATAGTTAAACGTTAGGACCAACTAGACCCCAAATGGAGTCTATGTGAGAAAGAACGGGTTTTTTTTTAAGTCAATTCTTAGGCCTTTTATGGCCCGGATTCTACGAACCTTGAAACGTAAAGTGACAAAGTTTGAGGGGGGTTATAAAAATTTTTTGCTATACGATCTCATAGGCTTATTATTGGAAATAATAAACCAAAATTCCAGCGAAAAAGAAAAAACAATTATTGAAAAATGCGTCAATGCATCCTTAGTTCAACTTTCTAACTGTAAATTAAAAAAAAAAAAAAAAAAAACGTCGCCAGGGGGCAAGCCCCCTGGTCTCCCGGTTACCTTTATTTACGTACATACTTCGGACGAAATTATTGAAACACAGAATGTGTTTTAGCTCACGTGTTTCACATAAACCCGTCTTCAATCTTCGGTTGAAGATTGGTTAACTTCCTCCCACTAAATCAGAATTTCGCTACTTTCCTCCCAGTCAGAATCTTATATAATCACCGCGTCATTACAAAATATCGCATAGGTTACACCTGGTTACACGATCCTTAGTTCCGCATCATCGGTATCCATGTTGCCGTCCCAGATTTCGTTACGAAATTTCGTTAGCTTTTTTGGCTTGTTAGGCCATGGCTAAAACACATTCTGTGTTAAAAAAAAAAAAAAATTATGTGAAACAAGAAGAGTACAAACAGAACCATATTCATACTTCCCACCAAAATGGCCTCCCCAGAAAAATTAGGTGTTCTGAGTTGTACTTGTTTTCCCGCCCCGCCTAGAACTGGTAGGTACCGACTCAAGTTATGACAGGAGTGATATTCCAGAAACTTTGTGATCTACTGGAGAGTGACGGGATTCATTTCTTGACTGAATCCAATGGATTTTAATATCGGCGGCAGCGTGACAGGGTCGAGGTCGCGGCCTTCTGCTGGCGATCTGATGCGCCACACGTCACGGCAGGACACCCGCTTTTCACACTAGCGGCGTCATTCCGCTATTTCTTCACCGTCAATAAACCTTATGAAATAGTCAAAAAGTAGTTAGGGGTAAAAGCACCAATTGTTGACACTCATCCATATGTTGGCAATTCAGTTCAAAATCAAAAAAAATAGGAAAATGAGAACGTTTTTCACTAACTTCCGTTAAGAAAATGAGACACTGTAGATTATCAAAATTGGTGTCATTCGGCGGATAACAAAGTAATTGTTGAGGTTGACCGATTTCACTGATTATAATGAACGTATTAAACCGTCTGGCTGATGTGATATTGATAACAACCTGTCAATCAATTGTCATCGTCGCAGTTCTGCAGCTTACTGAGGAGAGTCTTCAAATTTAGATGTTTTGGGTCCAGTAGATGAGTAAAAATTACGATTTAAATTCTGGTGATCTGAGAATAACATGAAGAAGAAGTCATAAGCATGAAAATTCTAAATTTCAACAGGAAAATATGGTTTTGTTCCGTGTCAACATTAGGTTCCATAAAAGGTGTTTGTGTCCTAATGTTGACACCTGTGTCAACCAGCGGCGTCATTCCGCTATTTCTTCGCCGTCAATAAACCTCTGAAATAGTCAAAAAGTAGTTAGGGGTAAAAGCACCAATTGTTGACACTCATCCAATTGTTGACAGTTCAGTTTAAAATCCAAATAAATAAGAAAATGAGAACGTTTTTCACTAACTTCCGTTAAGAAAATGAGACACTGTAGATTATCAAAATTGGCGTCATTCGGCGGATAACAAAGTAATTGTTGAGGTTGACCGATTTCACTGATTATAATGAACGTATTAAACCGTCTGGCTGACGTGATATTGATAACAACCGTAACCTGTTAATCAATTGTCATTGTCACAGCTCTGCAGCTTACTGAGGTGAGTCTACAAATTTAGAGGTTTTGGGTCAAGTACATGAATAAAAATTACAATTTTGATTCTGATGATCTGAGAATAACATGAAGAAGAAGTCGTAAGCATGAAAATTCTAAATTTCAACAGAAAAATATGGTTTTGTTCCGTGTCAACATTAGGTTCCATAAAAGGTGTTTGTGTCCTAATGTTGACACCTGTGACAATATTAAAAGAAACTTTTAATTTCATTGTAAAGTTGATATATACGTTTAAATCAGCAAGGCGAATATAGAGATACTTGATTTTTTTTTCATTATGTTTAGTGAAACCTAAAGTTGACACAGTCTGTTCCCAATGTTGACATTCAGTTCCTTCACCCTAAAGGGACAATGTGAATGAGAAAAAAGAAGTACCGAATTGCCAAAAAGAAGAAATTAAGAGAAAAAAGTAAGTCGTGGCCGATCAAAGAACTGTAAGGAGAGTTTTAGCGAATTTTTTAAGAAAATTAAGCTATTGCTCTCGCCTCAAAATTTGTATAATGTGAATTTTTGAAAAAATTTTATGCAGAAATCCGTTTCAGGCTATTCTGAATCATATTCTGAAGTTTAACGCATTTTTTTAATGTATGTATGTATGTATGTATATGTATGTATGTGTCATTCCAGACGATAACTGTCCGTAGAATTGTGCTAGAAACTTCAAACAAATTTTAAAATGTTAAGGACACAAAACGAAAGTTCAAGTTCGTTGGCCAGCATGATCGGATTATATCTTCGGGTTGAAATTTTCAAAAATGTAGTCAAAAATTTCAAAATATCCTGTTTTTTGCGATTTGTTGTGCGGAATAATATTTTCAGCATACTAACATGTGGTATATTCGGAATAAGCGTAGAATTTCCTATAAGAATATGTATCAAGTTTTGAAAAATTTCAAAGTTGAAAAATCAGTCAAAAATCGAAATAATCGAAGATTTTTTTCAAAACTTCGCTCATAGGGTCATGCTGCATGACTGGACTTTTTACTTATCACTGTCAGAATCTTCAACTGAATCAGAGGAATAGGATTCTTTGATTATTAACAGCGAGGACGATGTAAGTTGTTCTGGGAATTTCAGTGACATTGGTGGAGAGAGGCGGAGTCCAGCAGGATACCACAGGATGAAGGGAGAGAAATGGGTACAAGTGGTTATCTAATATACATGAGCCAATGGAGGAATCACCGAAAGAAATCACTAGGAAAGGACCGATAGTGTCCAAGGACTAGCGATCAACCAGAACCTTTAACCAGTGAACCAGAACCATGTATCTGGCATAACTAAGTCCACATCGCTGTGTTGCTGAGAAATTAGGTAAAAGAAATATTTACTGTAAGTGTCAACATTAGGAACAGAAAATGTCAACATATGGAATTTCTTAAGGCATTTGTGTCAACATTTGGTTAAAAAAACTGAATTTGTAAAAAGTGCTTCATGATAATAAACAAAATCATTTGGAAAAATCAAATGCATGCAAACTGTTCACAACGAACACACAATTTAAAATACATTCTTGGAAGTTGAATTTTTTTGAGTCCCTGGGTAAAACACGGGATCAAACAGAGATGTGTGACCAACATATAGTGTCACCAACTATAGTGTCAACAATTGGTGCTTTTACAATAGGTATTCACAAAACGCAACAAAATATGGAGGCTGTCAAATTATAAATGAATAATTCGAACAACTTCCCATTTCCAAAAAATAAGCAAAAAGATGACTCCATTATATTCATCATGGAAAATATCCAACAAGAATAGGGAGTTTTTGGCTATCTTCGTTAAAAATTGAAGAAAAAAATTCCAAGATTGGAACAAGATTAACAAGATTAGAACTACGAGCGGGAACATTACAAAATGTGCGCAAAATTATGAAGACAATTTTCTTAAATTACATTCTTAGTAACTCGCTAAAAAGGCTAACCAAACTGTACAAAATTATATAAATTGAAGAAAAATAAAATTGTAGGAAGATAAGATGGGTAAATATCTGTCCTAATTAGGTTTTTAGCAGATTTTTGTGGGAAATTAAGTTATTGCAGTATGTAACAAAATTTAAATTACCTATATCTTTTCGAAAATTTTCCAAGAAGTCGTGATAATATTGATTTTCTCTTATTTTAACTCTCACCAAACAATCCATCCATAGTCATGGATTACTTCCCAATATGTTTTAGTTAGTTATGATAGTATGGTGTTATTTTTTTTAGTTAACGTTAGTTTTTACTGATTTATTATTAACTTTTTTTACAACTTGTTTTTTGGTTTGAAAAAAAAAAAAAAGATAGGAAAGCATTTTTGGGTGGGTTACATCGAATCACAATGCACTGGCCAGGGAACAGGGGCGACACACATGGACGGTTAAATCTACATAGGTTCATTGCTCGCTTAGAGCCAGTTTCACCAAAGGTTTTGATCAACGTTTACTCATTAAAACGAAGATCTTAGCTGTTAAACAACGATATTTGGTTTCACCAACTCCGGTTCAGATAAATCGATGAACAAATGCGCTAAGATCGATCAAAACTAACCAGCCGAATTTGGGTGGTTAGCGTTCAAATCAACGATTTTCGCCATCTCTGTTTACATGACCAAAATCCTGGTTTTCCCATTGGTTTTCGAAGACGAATTTGACGAGGTTGATATGAAGACTTTACAATTCACCCTCCTCGTTGAATTGGAGAGAGTACGGCATTTTCACTCTCAATGAAATTCATTTTCTGACGAGGTACCGACTTTCAAAAACTACTGTTTTGTCAGTCCTTGAAGAAACTGATGCTAGCATCGAATACACAAGTCACGGGTAGGTATGGGTACAAACATGGAATGTACAAATACAGTTGCAAAATAATGTTATAAAATAGCCAATGACTCATTTGAAAAGACACAATATGCCAAGATGGTGTCGTAGGCTGTTGTCATTGAAGTGATGGGAGATGCAAACATAAAAATACCTAGTTATGCAACTTGACAATACTATATTACGAGACAATTATAACCTGTTTCTGCGTTTTTTGGGTCGAAATAACTTTGGATTCTCAGATTCTGCAGTTATAAAATCCATCGAATACCAACCACTGCTTTCGGGAGACCGACTCCCGAAATTTCCAATGGAGACGAATCGCAATTGGGTGGAGTATTCCAGTTTTTTTACATTTCGCTGTTTTTACCTCAAACTCAAATCCTGAATTCTGGAAGAAACCAATATATCATCATCATCATCGCTGCACTAGTTTCGAAATAGTAGGGCAGTAAAGGACTACCCCTACGAGTTTGTAAAATATTATGCTATTAGAATGGACTAAAAAAGATCTAATTATTGAAGATTCCAGGTTGATAACAGCTGTTCCCTCACTCGTTATCACCCTCATTTTGCGGGCAAATGCCTCCTTGATATAGTCTCAATCAACGTTCAAACTTCAAATCGACGTAACACGGTAACGCTGTAAATCGATGTTTTAGTGATAACAGTGTAACCATTGATTACATTGAGGAAATGGTAAATGAATGAGTGTGTCTTGGTTCAGGAATAGTCTCTCGAACTATTTCGCACCTCAATCCACCCAACTCGTCATGTGACCGTCGAGGTGACTCACCAACATCCGGATTTCAGCGTTTATTGTCGATGCTAAACAGATCGGAAATTACTTCCG